>JAQISU010000108.1:5800000-6122500 GCA_029339505.1 Unio delphinus
TAAGCGATGTCTGAATATAAAGATACGCTTTGAATAACTTACCAAGTATATATCATTCCTAAAGACATGTTTGTTGAAAAAGATAAAGAGTCATGAGAAAAGCCAATCGATACTACATATCATTCCAAAACACATGTTAATCGATACTACATATCATTCCAAAACACATGTTAATCGATACTACATATCATTCCAAAACACATGTTAATCGATACTACATATCATTCCAAAACACATGTTAATCGATACTACATATCATTCCAAAACACATGTTAATCGATAGTTTTATATTGATACTCCAATATTTGGACCTTTTTAAGGCATGAAAGTTTCATGAATTATTATGTTAATATGACAAACAACAGTACAAATTAGCTCAAGTGGCTTCTGATTCTACATATTCATTTTCCATAAGCACAAAAGACGAAACAAGAAGAAATCATAAAAACGCAATTACTGTACATATAATACATGATAACTGCCGTAGCTATTTACATAAATGATACAAAGAAAAAATAAATAATATATAAATGATACAATGCTACATAAATAATTCATAAATGATACAATGAAATAATAAATAATACATAAATGATACAATGAAATAATACATATTACATAAATGATACAGTAAAATAATAAATAATAAGAAAAGATACCGCCGATGTAGCCAAAACTGTGTAATCGTCCTTATATTGAATAAAAATGCAAGTTTAATGATTGTAAAGGCTCAAACTGTTTGATACGTGACATGTCAATAGGTGAAAAAGATCACGTCACTTTTCATTCAGAATTTTCAGAGGTTGAGCGTGTTTCTGCCGGAAACAATGGTGGTGTATCCTTCATTGCGAATTTCACCTCTTTCAGTATTACACCAAGTCTGCTCCTTCAGTCATATTCATCTAGTTTTTGCTTTGTTTTGAACGTAAAATGTTACATGACCATTTGAAATTACATGTTGTAAGGTTTTAAGGTTTCGTATCGCTGCTGTCCAATAAACAGTCTATTGAACAATACAGAGTGCTGCCATCATGAAAACACGTGCTAAAACTCAAGTTTGATCCTTGCATCTTATGGCTTCAATTTACCAAACGTGTGTTTTGTATTTCAATCGATCTACTGATAAATTAGAAAATACAGTGGATTGTGCCACGGAGTTCTGTTTCTGTTGTGTACGGCTAATGACTAGCCTATCAAATGTCATCGTATTGCAGTAAGCAGGCTTTTCTAAGGCGAGATAGGGCTTCATAGCGATATAAATTGGATTATGATGTATTTCAGAATCTGAATATGGGATACATTTTGTAATTATTGATGCATGTACTCTCTGTGATTAGTTCATGTATAAATTGAATTTATTCAGTGGGTTACTGCTTCTCCGTCGAGATACGGTTGAGTCGTCTAACGTTCGTTTCTGGCGGAAACCCCGCATCAAAACAAACATGTATGCAGATTCCTCACAAATCTTAATCTGTAAACCGTGGGTATTAATTAATAATAAATAGGGTTTGATCCAGTACCAATTAGTTAAGATAAGTCCTTTCATAAAAGCTTATTCTTGTTGATTCTTTTCTATGCCTACAAGAAGTCTTAAATGGAAATTCTATGATTACTTAACGATGATCAACCACCATATTTTATCAGTGTTACCCTGAGCTTCCGATCTGCCGAGGACTCTACTTTGAACGTAAAATCTGAGTTTGACATACAACACAGTATGGACCATTTCTCCTCAGCTTGTGACAATATGGTCCACAATCAGTATCAAGAAGACGAAGGTGACCCACCAGAAAAGCTTTATGTACAGCCTGACGTCACAATCAATGACCAAAACTTGTGGCAGTGGACAAGTTCACATGCAGTCTTCATCTAAGATGAAACCAATGCCATAATTGCTATAGCAAGTGTTACCTTAGGCAAATAACATGCAAATGTGTGGGATCACAGAGGCATCTGTCCTCAGCTAGATCTTAAGATCTACAAAGCCACTGTGTAACTGGCCCTGCTGCATGCTTGCGAAACCTGGACGATACCATGCAAATAAGCTGAACCATTTTCACACTTGCTTCCGGAGGAAACGGACGAGGAGATGAGGCATGTTCTGTAAAATTTGCCACAGCCAGTTCAGATCACAAATTGGTCTCAAAGGCATCTTCTGTCTAGTGTGCACAGCCGGTTCAGATCACAAACTGGCCTCTTCAGACAATCTTGGCCCGCTAATTGTAAATTTTGATTTTCTAAATCATTGCAAAGACAAATATTTTATTGCAAGTAGCGGAAACATCACACTGCTGACTGGTCACGAGTATTTTGGATGAGACTTAAAAGTATAAGTTTGAAAAGCAAAATATTGTATGAGAAGGTCTTACAGACAATGTTCCCAATAGCTAGGATTGCTAATATAATAAGCATTTTAGGCCCCCCCCCACCCCCCACCCCCCAAAAAAAATAATAGATAAAAAAAATAAAGCATGCAATTCCTACCATCAAACAACAACAACGACAACAAAAAACAACAAATTCATTTGATGTCGATATTGTGCCTATTTGGAAATTTGAATGCTATATTTTGCATATTTGAATCTCAGTTAGAAACATTCTTTGTTTTTAAAAAATGACCACCACTAAAAACCACATACTCAGGGTAGTTCATAAAATATGTACTATGTTTAAACTGTTTCGATCGACGGCATATACTTATTCCTTGTGTATTTAAACCGAGTTATAAATTGAATTCAAGTACCTTTATCTTTGACATAGACAAATGACTTCTCACTTTTCCCTAATAATTGTTACTTATGACACTATAACTATCATGGAATATATGGATAGAATGTACATAATGAATTCAAGCAGGTGTTTCTCTCTCTTTGTCATGTATGTATGTATGTATGTATGTATGTATGTATGTATGTATGTATGTATGTATGTATGTATGTATGTATGTATGTATGTCGGTAGGTAGGTAGGTAGGTAGGTAGCTAGCTAGCTAGCTAGCTAGCTAGGTATGCATGGATGCATGTATATATATATGTATGTATTGATGCATACATGCATGTATGGATGTGAGATGAAGTAGAAACTCTTGTTTTCTGTGCTTCTACAGATGTCCCACTAATTCGGACTGACAGAAAAGTAAGTGGCGGGTCGACGTAAATCACTTTTGCAAGCTTTTAACATACGCTTGTAGGTACATACAGTCAAAATTTGCCATAATGCAACCTTTACTTAGCGGTCACCATGTCCGCAATTGTAATATTAACTGGTTACATAATTGCAATTATCAGTGCCAGCCCAAGGGTTTATGGCGCCCTAGGCTAACTATGACTTCGACTACTTCATCCCAGACAAAACAGTAATTAACTTCCGTCTAATGTTGCGCTCTTTAAAGCCTGGTGTCCTAGGTGACCCGCCGCTTCTCCGATATTGTCGGACCGGCCGTGGCAATTATCCGTGACAATGGTTTCGAGATAACACGAATAATGAAGAAAACGGTTTTGTAAAACAATGGAACGAAATTCTGTAGGCACCGTGCAAACTATAGCAAATGAAGATGTAACAGAGATTTTTGAAGGAAAATGTGAATCTTGTCGCGGTCAGCGTGACACGTAACAATTAACTTTGATACCTGAGATAGGCCTCTAGCCTTCGATTGTTTAGCCTTCATTGTTTGGGGCAAGATTGAGTTTTAATTAAAATTCACTTGGATAACGGTCAGTCAGATCGTGAGGCAATGTTAACTTGTGATTAAGTAGCGGGGAAAATATAAAAGTGGAGACAGTCCAGATAAAATATGGGGTCATTTGAAAGAAGTGTCATAAAATGACCCCCCCCCCCGAAATAGTTATCAATAAAAACGAAATAGAAAGCATTAGTTTCAATTCAATAGGCATGGTAAAAGTGTGTCGGTTAGGAAAGTAAATCCTGATTTGCTAAGCTAAATGAGGGTAAGTGTCCCAGACAAAATACAAGGCAAGTAATTTCTATCGCGAAACTAGTTCGGCTAAATTTCTTTAGGAAGACAAGAAGTTGAATATTTCTCGTTAAAAATTGACCGAGGGGTGGGTGTCTGGATGTTGAAGGATACGGAACCTTAAACGTACAAACAAATCGGCTGGATATGAAAAAAGCAAAGGGATTGTCTCTGTCGATAACATGCGTTAATTTATCTAAGTTTGTAATTATGTGTCGCATTTATTCGTTTTATATTCACACATCAATTGTAATGAGTTCGGAAGTAATTGTTTGCATTAATACGTCTTGAATGTTATATTACTCATGTATTCTAAGGAAGTCATACAATATTTCCTTGATATGAATTTGCTCGTTTGCTTTTATTAATAATTTCATGCCGATAATGTGTGAATTTATTGGTCTTAAATTAATTATGTAGGCTAGGAATTGATTTTCCAATGTCCGAAAATGTTTAAGTCTTTGAGTGGCTAGTTAGCAAGTAATTATAGTTAAGACAAGACGTCAAGTCCATTAATTCATTTGTGAAATGAAGATATCAGTTCTGTTAACCTAAGTGTCAATGGTATTTGGCTTTGGAATGCCTGTCGACACAACGTCCTGTTAATGATTTACAGTTCACAGCATGACGTAGTACTGTTTACTTAGATGTCTAATTATGTCATGTTTCCAATTAGGAATGCGGTAATTCACAAGGGAAAGGCAATAATATGATGATAATAGGATTGTGTGTATCAGCTGTTAGTTGCGAACTGATTTCAGTACGTTAATCAGCTTATCAATCGACGAAAGTGTTAACCTACTACCGTATTAGATCAAAAGCTCATTCTGGTAAAGTATCCACATCAATATTACTGTCTGCCTATATTATTAGAAGTCGCTGTTCCATTTAAAAATCAATATATATATATATATATATATATATATATATATATATATATATATATATATATATATATATATATATATATATATATATATATATATATATATATATATATTAGGGTGTCCCATATTATGCCAAAAAATTTTTTTTTTTAAATATTGTATAGCATACCCTCCTAAAAGTTTCCTTTTGGTTCCATAATAACATCTACAAAATTATAGGTCCTTCAAATAATATTTAAGGGTCCCCCAAGGGTGATGAAATTTTAGGCAATAGTCATGATGGCATTCGACATTGTGAAAACAGTTCGATACGGTGTAATACATTAACCGTTCGTAACATGACAAAATGACAGCCTATTTGACACCATTAGAAAGCTCTTGATTAGTATAATCTATAAATGTATTACAGTGGTATACACCTAGATTTTATTAGCTGCAGTTGTACAACAATTAAGGTGAAAAAACTGAAAATCGTACAAATACAACATAAAACGCTCAGTTCTACATATCCAAAAGATTGTCACAAAAGTCATGCCTGTGCTTCTCGATAACTTGCATAAGGTATTGTTTTTGTTCTTCATCCTTAGTTATTGTAGCATTAAAATTATGGATAAGGGCGACACCCCGTTCAGCATCGTCATTGACACAGGCCAAATTACTGATCAACTTGAATGCAATCTTGTACAATTCACTTTCAGGCCAATCTTCAGCCGGAATGTTGAGGAAACTATCATCGATGGCGGTGGTTTTGAAGAAACTTCGTGAGATCGATAATTCATGCAGTGTGTGCGGCAGTGTCTGCAGTGACTTAACCAAATGCAATCCTCGGTCATCTTTGATTGCTAACAGTAACTGTTTTTTCTCCTCGCACGACAGATGCTGAGAAAACAGAGAGAGGGTAGCTAGTTCTTCGGTTAATTACCACGAGTGACGCAACATCATTTTTAAGCCAATGTTCTTCAGTGCAACATCATTGTAGTCATCTAGTCTTTGGATGAGTAGAATGTCATTGTATGGCGCATCAACCACTACTCGAGATGTGAAGCAAAACTGAAGGTAGATGTTCACCACAAATCTGTTGAATCGTTGGATTCCCTGTAATTCACGGGCTGTTAGCTTGATAACAGATTCATTCCCATCAAAGACCAATTCAATCTTCATGGAGTAGATTGCCTTCGCCATCCAGCGAGCTCGATGAAGGGCATCAGGTTTTCGAAGCGTCGCTGAACTGTCCCGTCCAACCAGTGATGCTGCAAGTTGAAGAAATTCTTGATAATTATCTCGAGGGTGGCTGAGTTGAAACTGTTCTGCAATGAATGTTTTAAGTTTATCACACGCAGAGATTAATGGTGTCACAGTTGGCTTCGGTTGACGGTGGACTAAGTTGGACCATTTTTCTATGAATCGCTTAAAAAGCAGAATTTCAGGCCCAGCTGATGGACCAAAGAAGCACACATCAAATGCATCGGACAAAAGTACCTCGAACATGTGATGGCCACAGGCCAACCATAGCAAACTGCGACCAATGGCTGTCTCCAGACGTGTGCAGGCTCCATTAAGTCTAACAGTGTTTGATGCTGTCATGTCAAAACACATGCCAATCACAAGCAATTTGCATTGCCATGACTTCAAATACTACAGAACTGCCTCTGTTGCAGCCTTTCCTGATCCTGATGTCAACTTGGGCACACCCAGAAGTTTTGTGCTACCATCAACAACAGAAGATAGCAAAAATGGCAATCTATCCACTTGCTCAGTATCTACTCCTGTGAGATCAGGCAGCAGTTTGCCATCCCAGTGCACAACAGCTTTACTGGGTCTAAAGTCATCCTTGATCTGGGTGGCAGCTTCACAGTGAAACTTCAGTCTTTGGCGGTGAATTGTACTTTTTGAAAGTATTGCTGAGGATGTTGAGCAGCCTACTTCATTGACCACAGAAGCTAGGATCATAGTTGCTGTACGAACGCTTGTATTTGTTCGGTCTAATACAGCTGACACTTTCGGAGTGATTACAGTGCGACGAGTGCGTTTACACTGTTTACTGCTACTTGGCGTCGCAGATTTAACGATGAATTCGTCTGCTGAAGATTCATCTGATTTTGAGGAACTGCTGCTTGACTGTGATGAGTTTGTTGTTTTGTCTTCATCATCTTCACATTCTTTAGCTCTGACAGTCGCCTGAACACTGCAGAGTTGTTCTGCTGTTGCGGCGGCTCGCCTCAGTTGTTGTTCTTTGCACTCAACCGATCGTTATCACGACAAAAAGTTTTCCTGTCAACTGACCCAAGGCATCCGGCTCTTGACTCTTGCTGCAGTTTCAGAAACTGTCGGTCTTCCTTGTTTGTAATCAGTTCATTAGAATTAGCATGACTGATGTCAAACAGAATATCAAGTTTTTCACCATATTCTTTCTGGTTCTGCTGGTCCTTGGTGTTGTTCCTCGAGCGATGTTTCACCAAACCAACATGCTGATAATAAAGATCTTTGATCTTCTGAATAATGTTTGGTTTGTGGTGCACCGGAAGTCGAGATTTCATCCAGAAGGGCAACAGTTGATCAAACACTCGCTGTGCACTCTCTGCAACAGTCAATTTCTGCTGTCGGTGGTAGTAGACAAAATTCCTCATGATATCACGACCAGATGGAAGGCGAGCACCTGTGATCATGTCATGGGGATGTCCAATCAACCAAACGATATCCCTACTGCGAGTACTAGTCGATTTTGCTATTGCTCTGGAAATAATAATAACACTAATATTATTCAATTCAATTCAATTAATAATATTTTTTATTCTGTAAATATACTTTTTTTTATGAATTAATAATATTATGCACTAGCTGAAGTACCCGGCATTGCCTGGGTAGTTACCAAAAAAAATCCTTTTTTCAAGAAAAGTTTTATTCTTACATTAAGTTTACAAAAAATTGTTAAAAATACACAACTAACACAAAAAGTGACATGAAAAATAATTATTAATAAGTAATATATATACTTGTAAAATGCAGTTGTTGAAATCCAGTTTTTCACAGTTTTGCATTGTTTGTATTTGAAACCACATTAGCATAAACATAAAGGTGTATACATTGCTAGAACCTACTAATCAAGATCTTTCTAATGGTACCAAACAATATATCATGGGAACAGTGGTTGATTCACAGAAACTTTTAGAACTATGACCTGTTGAACGCTGTTTACACCGATTTGCCAAAATTTCATGGGCCATGGGGGACCCTTAAACATTATTTTAAAAGTCTCATTTTTTTGGGGTGTTATTTTGTAACCCAAAGGAAACTTTTAGAGGGGTATGCACCAACATTTTAAAAAAAAATTTTTTTTGGGACACCCTAATATATATATATATATATATATATATATATATATATATATATATATATATATATATATATATATATATATATATATATATATATATATATATATATATATATATATATATATATATATATATATATATATATATATATATATATATATATAAAGCCTAAACATATTGTTACCGTGTGTATTCGCTTATGAGTCGAGCCAAACGTCAAACAACACAAAGCCTGATCTGCTGTAGCATACTGCACCTGCATATACGGGTCTATATTGTTTGTTCTATTGAGTACAACCATGTAACTGCTTAAACCCAGATCGTCCGGCGCATCATGCGACGGCAGATATAAGCGAATATACACAGTAAGACAGGTAATACATACAATGGCTGTAATGAACGGTCAGCATCCGAGAGAGAAGGGAATTACATGTTTGCACCCAAGATTTGCTTTCAACACATCTGGCGGTCAATTTGCAGGCGAGACTTATTTTGTTTAGGTCAAAACGCCGTAGTGATTAAACAGTTTATTTTCAAGGTAGGCTTATATTTGAGGTCGGCGTGACTACGAATGTCTACATTTTTCATATTAAATTTCTCATGTTGTTGTTACAAACGCTATTAAAAGAAAATAAAAGCCTTTGTATTGTAAAATACTTTGTTTGAGTGATTTCTGCTAAACACTTAATCTTTCGTTGTAGTCCGTTGTGACCTTTCGAAGAGAGTGCAGCTTGTTTGCGTCATCGCCATTTATAGGGTGTGTCAATTATGATTTCGCTTGATGTGATAGCCTCACCCGATGGGGCAACATAAGTAAGACTACTCCCTCATAAAAAGATACAATCAACTCGTTATTAAATTTTCCTCAGGTGTGTATTACACTGGCCTTTACATTCAAGAGATTCAGAAATATTTTGTACATTTACTTCTCCTTTTTCAAGGCTCTACTTACACTGACGTCCAGAACCTCACACAGATGTCTTGAGAATATCAGTTTTAAATAGTTCAGTTCATATTACACTTATAAATGTGCAATGAGGACTTCAAGTAAAGGATCTTTATTTAGTCATCATAAAACTATTAACATCACCGTCCCGTTGAACATGTATAATCAACATTATGCATGCTAGCATTTAATGTCTATTCTTCCTCAGTTTTTCTCTACTTGTTTATCACCGCTACCACAGCAGAAACTTCATCATCATCAGCAACAGCACCCGCAGTACTGCTACTATTAGAACTATAGTCAAATAAAACTTCCACCACACATGTACTGATAACGAAGGACAGTTTTTGTTTAGGGCTGAGTTATCAGACTAGCGTCACCACCACTAGAATTATAAGAAGCAAATGAAATAACAGATACGAATTTTGATCCAGCGACACATAAATCCATTTATTTTTAATTGGCTGGACTTTCAGCCATGTGTCTAGCTGTAGCCTCTCGCGTGATGCTACTCTAAAGTTTATTACTCATTAGTAAATTCTAGGGACTAGTTTTGGGGTTGCAATCGGCTTCCAATGTATTTAAAGTCAAGCTTTGTATTATCAATGTCTATCATAAGGTATGGGCTAGACTCGCAATCGATTACTGACTGCGAGGGATGGGATCTGATAGGTTTGGGACTTGAATTGAATTTTAATTAGAGTACGTTCGATTATGTATGTCAGTGAAGGTGTTTAGTGTAGGAAATAACAGGGTTGAGACAAGCCAAAGCAATAATGTTCGGAAACATTGGGACTATTGAAGCAGATTTCATGAAATGATATTTTTCAGGATAAGTATCAATAAACGCCCACTAGGGATCACTATTGTGACTTTGATGGTAGTGTTTAACATTTGGCTGTTAGAAACAGTAACCCTGATTAACTAAGCTAAACTAACGGGTGTGCTTCCAAGACGAAAATCAGGGTTTAAATGTAATCTCCCTAGCGATATTAGTTAGTCAGAGTTTTCCTGCCAAAAGGGGAAGCTGGTGCCGAGATCAGTAAAATGTACTCTTCTCCTTAAATGAATCGTCTAAAGGGAAATGGGGTCTGGAAATCTGAGAGATCCAAAAACAGAAAAGAGACATAAGGAATTCTTTGATTATAAGCGAGCGAATGCTATAGAAGGTACAAAGGAAAATAATAGCTCTAGATGTGCCCTGACAGTGGAAAAGAGCGCTGTCCGAAGAGAGAGAGAGAGAGAGAGAGAGAGAGAGAGAGAGAGAGAGAGAGAGAGAGAGAGAGAGAGAGAGAGACAGACAGACAGACAGACAGACAGACAGATTTACGGCGATACCGACTTATCACCAAATAGTGATTTGAGAATGACCAGAAGCAACCAGTCTTGCTGACATGCCGGCAATTTAAATTCGATCAGTCACTCGAATACATGATGCAATTTGTTGTGTTGGTGTAGCAGAACTGCTAATTAAATTTCACCTAAACTGTGTAAGTCTAAGAGGAA
This sequence comes from Unio delphinus, assembly GCA_029339505.1. Classification (NCBI taxonomy): domain Eukaryota; kingdom Metazoa; phylum Mollusca; class Bivalvia; order Unionida; family Unionidae; genus Unio; species Unio delphinus. Next base: position 5,810,648 of record JAQISU010000108.1, read on the forward strand.
GTATATACTTAAAATGTCATTTGTTCATGTAACTGATTAAATTGCTATATTTTACATACGTGGCCTCGTGTTGTTCTATTATTATATATCTCTGATCAGATCTATGAGCAGAAACTCTCAATAAAAATGGAAAACTTATTTGTTTTTTAAATATCGTAATGCATTTTAAAAAGAAAAGCCAATACAGCGAATACTAAACATTATAACGTATATTTTTGCTGAATTAAAACTGCTGATTGATACTCCAGTGCTAGATATCACTATAAACTGATAACTGCAGACATCATTGCGATAATAAATAAAGACAAACACAGACACACACACAGTCTTCATCATCATCATCATCACATGTATTAGGATCCTGAACAAGCTAGGATACACTGTACCTCATCAAAGATATACCATGTGAGGTGATGAACGAAGCAGATGGATGATCTTCTCTAGCAAAGATGGAGCAAGAAGATTGGCGTCAGGTGCGATGCCAACGAAAGAAAACTGCGTGCTGCTTAAAATCAGATTTGTTGACGGAATCCGCTGCTTTGATGACATAAATGGGAAATTTTAATTATAAGGATAGCATTATCATGGTTTGGTATTTAGCATCGGAAATTTACATTGATACAGGTGCCTAAAGACGATAATTTAATAGTAAAAAGCATGACTCCTTAGAAGGCACTGTCTATACTCGCTTTTAAGATGAGACAAATTGCAAACTGCACAGACCCAGATCTCCCGCTGCTTAATGCGCCGGCTGTTCTGGGTCAGTATCGTTTGTTAGTAGTACTTAATAGAGCAAACATCGTAGATCCTGAACTGCATACACATTATTGACGGTAGTTCAATATCTTTGTTCTCTGCAGTTTGACTCCACACAGAAACAAAAATATACATTCATTTCATAAGAGGCTGCAATACCTTGCAAAAATGTTTAGAACATTTTAATCCTGAAAGTTCTGTTAGTTGACAATCTTCTTACGTAAGGCAGTAAAATAAATGTGCCTGAAAAGGAAAGAGACGAATCTTTCTTTCTCTCGTTCATCACCTATATCTCCGCTAACTTGGTGTATGGTTAAATGTTGAAGGTTATTTGGATTTACAAGACAGATTGAAACAAACTAATTTAAGATGTGTGAGTTCAGTATATATATTTTTTTCTACTACTAGTTTGAAACATTGAAATTGTAGTTATCTTGCTTTTTTAAATCAAATATTTCAGAATATTCTAAAACCCTTATTTTGCTTTCTTGTTGAATTATAACTGCGTCAATGGCTGTTTACATATTCCGATCTGGCTTGTTGATAACGTCCCTGTCATAAAAAAATCTTGCAATGTATAAAAATGTGTTTAGTCTATGTCGCTAACAATACACAAATAAAATTGAACCCGGAGCAATGACAACTGAACCGTAATTAACTTAACTAATGTTCAACAGTATGTCTTGCAGCTGCCGAATGCAAATGTCTTCTGCCTTTCCATATATATATATATATATATATATATATATATATATATATATATATATATATATATATATATATATATATATATATATATAAAACCTGTGGCATATTTCCGTACAAAACTACTAGACCAAGGCTTCGGGCTGTAAATTTGACGGTGCGGTGAAATTCCGGCAACATTTAGGGGAATAAAACCGCTGAAGTGAATAAAACTATGTAGTGAACACAATACTAATATACAGTTGTCGAAACTAGGACGTAACCATTCACTTCTTGCCGGACCACCATTTGTACTATCATGCGCGGGTAGTACCTCCGAATGGACATAAGGGTGACAAAAACCTATTTACGTTGCTGACACCACGACCACTACTACTGCTAATGCAATTACTGCTATTACTACTAATTACTTTTTTTCACAAGGATAACACGTTTAGTATACAATAAATATTATCACCCCTTTAGCCCTCGAATCTAAAATGATTTGACGATGTCCCATCATACGAAACATATAACTTAACACCTTTACCTGTCTGATGTAGATCTATGACAAGATATGTGAAGATGGATAGATTGCATGTACTTTACATACTAATACATAATGATAAAGATAATTATATGAATACTAATACTTACTGTTTTATATGGAGACTTCTCTTCTTTCCCTAAATGTAAACATCCGATATTAAGCAGTCAGTTTTTAAACTTCAATTTGAGAAATTTCCTCAACAAAAAAAAATCGAGTTTACAATTTCAGGATCTATTTCTGTCCCTAAATGTAAACATAAATCGAATATTATGCAGTCATTTTTTAAACTTCAATTTGAGAAATTTCCTCAACAAAAAAAAAATCGAGTTTACAATTTCAGGATCTAGAGTATGAAGCAGATTTGACAGCATAAGACAGCTGTAGCAGTTATGACCATATCATAAAACAGCTGTAGCAGTTATGACTATAGCATAAGACAGCTGTAGCAGTTATGACTATAACATAAGACAGCTGTATCAGTTATGACTATATCATAAGACAGCTGTAGTAGTTATGGCTATAGCATAATACAGCTGTAGTAGTTATTACTATACCATAAGGCAGCTGTAGCAGTTATGACTATATAATAAGACGGCTGTAGTAGTTATTATTATACCATAAGACAGCTGTATTAGTTATTATTATAGCATAAGACGGCTGTAATACTTATTACTATAGCATAAGACAGCTGTAGTAGTTATTACTATAGCGAACGGTGATTTGCTGCGAAGGACTGTGTGACTCTGTTACAATATCACGTTACTGGTAGGTGACTTATAGTCATTCCAACAGCTTTACCAGTAATATAATATGTTTTGAAATGCACACGTAGTATTAATATTTTAAAACGCATTCCCGCAGATCTGGAAGATCACAGTAAGTTAAACACTATTCTTTTCATCTAATCATTCATAATAAGAAACAAAAATTGAAGTGAAATCAAGGTGAGCCATTTTAAACAAGGACAGACGTATTTTCCCTCTTGCAACAAATTCTTTTCATATTAAATTTATTTTATAATCATTGGTTTTAGTTTGGAATGTTTCTTAATACTTTGTGTAGGTATGAGTGCCTACTCAAAAGAAGGCATAAGAGTTTAATACTGTCACATTTGTTTCTCACTTGCCACAAACATATCTGGGATAGTTTTATCTGTGTCACTTGAGAGAAAAATATTTGCACCTGAGAGAGCATTTTTCTCCAAAACTCTCCTACCTAATACTTGTATTCTTTGCATCCACATGGGATTGATGGTACTGTTTCGCCACCTTTACTTGAACAGATGAAGAACCCCTGCTGAGATAATATTCAAATTGTCACCGAAGTGCGAATTGGAATTGTCACCGAAGTGCTAACGTCAAACAGCTTATCTTTTTCACAAGTTCGCTCTCGACAAATAATTATAATGTTTATAAAGAAGCAGTCTACAATGTTTACGAGGTCAGTGAATCGAGGGTAATCTCCACAGGCCATCGGCGTAAATCAATTAGATCACTTTAGATGTTTATGTATACATTAAATAAACCGTGTAAATCACTGAATGGATATCGAATAAGATCACACAAACCAGATTATTCAGAGATAGTTAACTTTGATCTTCAGTTTCGAAGAGGGACAGGGATCCATGAGAGAGTATATATATATATATATATATATATATATATATATATATATATATATATATATATATATATATATATATATATATATATATATAAAGATATCCCTATATAAAAAGTGGGGATAAACTAAATGACTGGCCGGTAGCCATCCACAGTCACTGCTGTCCCGAAGTCGTTTTATTTAGATGATCGATTAAAGCAGCCTGACAAGAAAGGTTTAACATTTTAAATGTCCTTCGTTGCTTTATTATTGCAGCTTAGTGATCTCTCTCTCTCTCTCTCTCTCTCTCTCTCTCTCTCTCTCTCTCTCTCTCTCACACACACACACACACACACACACACACACACATCAAAGAGAATATTGTCTTGACCTTAAACAATGCACAGACACGTATAACTCACATAACATTATTTATAACGAAGACTGCTAAAATCGGCGTTAGGATCACTTATTCGACGTCAATATTGTTTTTTAAATATAAGACTATGCAAATATCGTACTTCTTGACTGAAGGTAATACAAACTTTCTGAAGTCAGAAATAGACGCTTCGCAGCATATTGTTTTCTCGTGATACTGAATGCCGGTAAAAGCTACATTAATCAAAAGTCTCGAACGGAATAGGTAAAATATCAACTTGGCCTGCCGAATAAAAGTAGTGTCTGTACACATATATAACTTGCATACAGCTAAAAGAACTGAAAAAAACTCTTTCGAAGTTAACAAAGAAAAACACCATCTCTCATGCTGCAGCAAGTGACCGGATTTCGATGCAGAAAATACCATTTGCAATGTATCTGCTTCCTTTCTCAACACACACACACACACACACACACACACACACACACACACACACACACACACACTCTCTCTCTCTCTCTCTCTCTCTCTCTCTCTCTCTCTCTCTCTCTCTCTCTCTCTCTCTCTCTCTCTCTCTCTCTCTCTCTCTCTCTCTCTCTCTTGTTGTGGGTTTCTCTTGGTGTGGAGGTGGTTATAGTTTGTATCAGTGACCAGAAACCTTCATTCGGAACGTCAAATGACTCACAGTACTAATTCAGTTCCCATTGTAAACCCAATGCAAACACCGTGATGTAAAAAAAATCATTTCTGAGTGCTCATGATAAAACCTATATTTTTCAGTATAGATGAAACCTGGATGTCATTTTCTGTGTAGAGAAGAGGATATAAGGTGCGGTATTTTCTAGACCTAAATGTCTTTGAAATGTTGTGGTTTTTTAAATTCAGCACCAGTGAATCAGGTGCTAATTTCAGAAATGAGTGTTCAAAATTAAATATTGATAAAAGACCGAAATTCCATAAATAAAACAATTTCTCCATTTGTTCAGTTACAACTAGGATAAACTCTCGAAATATTTTTCCCCTAAAAAATAACATACTATATTAACCTGTTCTGGCCAGCCAAACCCATATATACTCTTTTTTATGTTCATACATAATTTTTCTCAGAAATATGATGTTCTGTTTTTTTTTTTTTGCGGAAAAATTTAGTTTACAGTACTATTAACAACGCGTCAAGTGACTAATCATATATTCTCTGAATATGTCAAATGAAGTAGCTAAATACTTTTGGTGATGGGGATGGGCTTTATGGATTGAGAGGTAGCTTAAAGGATTTGTTAAATAATTCTTAAATTTTATTGCTCGCACACGTTGATTACGGTATTTACTTGCTCATAAGCCAAGTCCAACTGAAAACTGCACAGACACAAATCAGCCCTCGCACAATGCACAGACAGATCTTGATCTGTGCAGTTTGTTTGGATTATTCCGTAGAACAAATTCTTTGACCCTATTCTGCAGGTGAATATATGCAAAAGGATATCTGGATCTTTGTTCTTTGAGTTTGACTCGTTGTATAGGCGAGTGAAGACGGTTCCGTAGGCTTCTTGTCAGTCGCTTTGTGTTCTAGCCAATCGAAATAAGTTTTCGAAATTTTTCAAGACAATCAGCTAAGATATGAAGCTTCTACTTCAGTGCTTTTGTTTATAGCTTTGGGGAAACATCGCTTAAAGTAAAACGAGGGGCCAAAACTTTGTTGAAAAACATATTGGATTCGGTATAAGGAATTGCCTTTAGTTTTATGTCAGAGGTGTTTAGGAAAAACAGTGAAAGTAGTACTGATCCAATCAGTTCATTCTCAAGCAGCCAATGGGAACAACGTCACCTACCAGTCTGATTTTGCACTTACAAAAACGCGCATTCTAATCCAGATTAAATGTTTGAATGAGTCACAGAAAGAAAAAGAATGCATACAGATTCACCATCTCTGCCAGAGCAAGAAATGGCCTGAATTCGGTACCAAATATTTGCAATACACTGAAAGCTTCTTACTTTGGTAGCACATTTTATTAAAATATAGCCTGTTTCCGATATACGTGCATTATTGCAAATAAAGCTAAACAATTTAAATTTAAATTGAGATTTGACTCGAAGATGAAAGGTAATATTGAAAGCTTTAAAATATATTAAAGTTAACCTGAATATCGGTAACACATTTACGTTTATAATATATTAAAGTTAACCTGAATATTGGTAACACATTTACATTTATAATATATTAAAGTTAACCTGAATATCGGTAACACATTTACATTTATAATATATTAAAGTTAACCTGAATATCGGTAACACATTTACATTTATAATATATTAAAGTTAACCTGAATATTGGTAACACATTTACATTTATAATATATTAAAGTTAACCTGAATATCGGTAACTCATTTACATTTATAATATATTAAAGTTAACCTGAATATCGGTAACACATTTACATTTATAATATATTAAAGTTAACCTGAATATCGGTAACACATTTACATTTATAATATATTAAAGTTAACCTGAATATCGAGTAACTCATTTACATTTATAATATATTAAAGTTAACCTGAATATCGGTAACACATTTACATTTATAATATATTAAAGTTAACCTGAATATCGGTAACACATTTACATTTATAATATATTAAAGTTAACCTGAATATCGAGTAACTCATTTACATTTATAATATAGTAAAGTTAACCTGAATATCGGTAACACATTTACATTTATAATATATTAAAGTTAACCTGAATATCGGTAACACATTTACATTTATAATATATTAAAGTTAACCTGAATATCGAGTAACTCATTTACATTTATAATATAGTAAAGTTAACCTGAATATCGGTAACACATTTACATTTATAATATATTAAAGTTAACCTGAATATCGGTAACACATTTACATTTATAATATATAAAAAGTTAACCTGAATATCGGTAACACATTTACATTCAAATGGACATTATTACGATATTTACTTTTTCGGATTTTATGAAAATCACTAGCCTACTCATAGAAATGACACTGATTATCATTATCTGCATTCCTGATTGACACATCAAGTCATTACACCACATGCTGAAAGATATACCGTGTGTTTGCACGGCCTCCAAAGTTAAATCAAACTATGAAGAAAGGGTTTCCGTATTTCTGCATTTTGTACGGAAACTTTTAATTTGACATTTAACATAGATAAATATCACTAGATTTTTATTCAAAAAACCATGGGTGAAAAATGAAAGGATTTATAATATTTCCTCTGATGCATTTAGTTCATAGGACTATGATAGGACTTTGATAGGACTATGATAGGACTATGACATGACTATGATAGCAATGATACAATGTTCCTTATTTGAATTTCGTCTTGATGATTTGGTGATATTTATCATGTTTGAATACAGTATATTTATCATGTTTGAATACAGTATATTTATCATGTTTGAATACAGTATATTTATCATGTTTGAATACAGTATATTTATCATGTTTGAATACAGTATTTTATCAGTTTTGAATACAGTATTTTATCATATTTGAATATAGTATTTTATCATGTTTGAATATAGAATTTTATCATGTTTGAATATAGAATTTTATCAGTTTTGAATACAGTATTTTATCATATTTGAATATAGTATTTTATCATATTTGAATAAAGTATTTATAAAGTTTGAATATAGTATTTTATCATGTTTGAATATAGTATTTTATCATATTTGAATATAGTATTTTATCATGTTTGAACATAGTATTTTATCAAGTTTGAATATAGTATTTTATCATGTTTGAATATAGTTTTTTATCATGTTTGAATATAGTATTTTATCAAGTTTGAACTTAGTATTTTATCAAGTTTGAATATAGTATTTTATCATGTTTTGAATATAGTATTTTATCATGTTTGAATAAAGTATTTTATCAAGTTTGAATATAGTATTTTATCATGTTTGAATATAGTATTTTATCATGTTTGAATATAGTATTTTATCAAGTTTGAATCTAGTATTTTATCATGTGTGAATATAGTATTTTATCAAGTTTGAATCTAGTATTTCATCAAAGTTGATTATAGTATTTTATCGTTTTAATAGAGTATATTATCAAGATTGAATATAGTATTTTATTATATGCTCATTTTTCCTGTTAACTTTACATTGTCAAAATCATGCAGTATTTTTTCTTAATGCATATCCAAAAGCAATAGCGTGTGTTAGGAATTACTTTCATTGTAAACAAACATCGCACTCAGAGGCTTTAGCTTTTGGTTTATTAGAGTTGCTGGTGAATCAACTAACCAAGCTATTTCATTCATTTGAAGTAGAGATGATAAATTCATTTGAAGTAGAGATGATAAATTCATTTGAAGTAGAGATGATAAATTTAACGATGTAGATGAGTTTGCTGAGTCACACATGAAAGTTTCCAACAAGTTAATCAATGAACGCGACATTCGCAATGTTCACAATAAAAGTGAAAGACGCATTATGAAAAATACAATTCTGGTCATTTAAAGTTATTTAGGAGAAATATTCGTAACTTTTCTCAAAAAGAATGGTCCAGATAATGACCCGTGTTATCTATGGTCTATAAAAACACCACAAATATGCAAATAGGATCTTAGGATTATCGCATATATATATATATATATATATATATATATATATATATATATATATATATATATATATATATATATATATATATATATATATATATATCCAATATGTACCATTTTAAAGTCAGTCAAAACACTAACTTTGAGGAGAAAAATGCATCTGAAAGTTTTTGAATAAAATTCAGAGCCTAAGAGTCAATAGGCCAGGACGACGGACTTTGCAAATTTCCCAGTTAAAGTTTGTTGGATCAGGATGTAGGATAGCGAGAGAAGTCATGTATATAGTTCCCTCCACGCAAGTGACAGGGCATACACATTCGTCTTCTTTAGCTGGTAATAAGAATCCGAATTACATGTAATGGTTCCAAAACTTGATACACGCTGTATAATTGTACTGTACTTTCACCTACATTTCCAAGAAGAAGAAAAAAAAAATCGTATTCTCCATACCACATTCAAAAGGAAATGATGTAATATTCCATAGCGTCTTTTTGATAATAAATTTAAAAAGAATCAACATTTTCATAACAATCAATCAATCACATGAGTGCAGTTAATTCAAGGTCATTCCTCCAGCGCTCAAATCACATGTACATCGTACGGAATATTGTAAATAAAATTCATCACAAGCAGAAAGCAGAATTGAGATGGATCGACATAAAAGAATCCATCCATTCCAGACCAACCGAATTTATTTTTCAAGGCGCATTCATTCACAATATGACTTAAAATGTCAATTTTAAGTAAACCAAATTTGTTCAAACTAATGCGACGAATTTCATAACTCGCTGTGCGCATTAATATTGTTACTTTTCATTGATGAATCTACAGTTGTGTATTTATAATGGAATACAGCATAAATACAGCACACATTCACTTACTTTGTTTCTTTGACTGTATTCTTTTATTATTAAGCATTCATTACAGCTTTATTTCTTTCTTTAAGAGATTAATAACAGAGAATTTGAACAGACACTGGAATAACAAGGGTATGACGTACAAATACATCTATAAATCACAAACTCGTACGTATAGTCATAGAAATACACATATAACTTACATATTTATTCACGTATAAATGGAATACATTTTGTATGTGGAATTCTGAAAGAGTTTTCTATCAATAGAATGGATCATTTTTATATTCTCCTAAGGTCGTGCAGTTTTTTTTATATAGAAAACCTCGTTCATATTAGCCAATACAGCAACCTATACGTATCAAGCTTGAATATTGTATTTCATCAAGTTAGAATAAAATATTGTATTGTCACTCTTGAACGTGTATGTAACAAACTAGAAGAGAAATGCACCATTATTTTGGGGGTGGGTGGGTGACCATTCTTTAATCTATCAAAGAAATATTTTTTTTATTTATTTATTTTTTTTATATTTTTTTTTATAGGTATTGTGATATAGAATATTTTTGGTTTGATACTTTGTTGCGAACATGAATAAACGAGGAATATTCGCGACTGAATCCGTCAGTTCCAAAGAATCTATTCTGATTGAAAGGATCTATTTTGAAAATTAGATTGATATATGCCAGATAACAAGTAACGATGCTCTTATAGCCAGGCCATTGCACGCCGTTAAGATGGATGTTTTCGTAGATAGACGCCTCTGTCCAAAATGATGAATAAGCAGTGAAACAAAACACCATTGGTGCCATTCCACAGGAATTCCATTATGATGATACAATATAATTGCTTTGCACTACTTGAGTATATCAAACCAACTTTACGTGACCCTGTCTCCTTTTTCTTCATGAAATAATTTTGAGAGAAAGAAAAACTCAAAATGTCGTCGCATATGACCACTTTGTTGTATGTGATTATAAAACGCCCGTGTTCTGGTAAAAGTCTGAATGCTGTTTTATTTTCTGTTCTTGCCTGATAGATAGCATCGGTTGTATTCAACTGAAATGCATATTTGCTTCCATCTAGTAACATAAATATTTGTAAAGAACCCAAAACATGTAGGAATATACCATATGATAGATAGATCGGTGTTACTATATTCATTCATGTTTTAAAACATAAAGTACTGAAATAATGTTTGATATATTTGCTCTCAAGACAGATTTTTTAAAAAGATGACCGGACATATGAGTTCTGTATTTAAGTGAAGGCTATTGTAATGACCGCAGTCCTGTATTTAAGTGAAGGCTGTTGTAATGACCGCAGTCCTGTATTTAGGTGAAGGCTATTGTAATGACCGCAGTCCTGTATTTAAGTGAAGGCTGTTGTAATGACCGCAGTTCTGTATTTAAGTGAAGGCTGTTGTAATGACCGCAGACCGCAGTCTTGTATTTAAGTGAAAGCTGTTGTAATGACCGCAGTCCTGTATTTAAGTGAAGGCTGTTGTAATGACCGCAGTCCTGTATTTAAGTGAAGGCTGTTGTAATGACTGCAGTCCTAATCGACCTATATTTTCTACAATTTCACTTCTTTGACTTTGCTGTGACGGCAGTGTGTTTTTGTGTGTGCTCAGACCGAATAAGTTATATTATTTGTTTCCTCCAATATTTAAGGACATGGGACGGGGGTGGGGTGGGGATGGTCTACATATCTAACTTTCTCCAACTCACTCGAGTGGATTTTCTTTCTCGGTATTTCATTAGCTTATCCGGATAATAATTTGTTTTATATCCCTTCTCTCTTTCATTCTTGCAAATAAAATTATTGTTAATTGCAATAAAGTTCCAACCAAAGCTTATCCTTAGCATCGTTTTATGTTTGTTTTAGAAAGTAAATATGGCCATAATTGAAGCCATGGCAACATTTTTCATGCAATGGCGACCCACGTTCTGTTTTTTTTTTTTTTTTTACAATCATTGTAAATACGCTGCTACTGCCTGGCATAACAAAATGTGCCTACATCTACTTTCTCAAATAATTTCTCATCCGCTCCTCTAAACTTAAATTTTCCCAAATAAAACGACTTTTTACTGTATATTCAAATTAGATTAAGTCCTGGATGATTCGGATTCCTTAGTGTTTTTCTATCCCACAAAGGTAATATTTATGTATAATTTGAAAAGAGACCGGACAAAAGACACTCTGTATTGGGCCTAAACAGAGACTATAATTTATAGGAGTGAAATCTGAAGCGAGGGGAGGAGTGAATAAATCGCCAATGAGTTAATTTTGCTCAACTAAAAGAGAGCTACCCTTTGTGGCCAAACATTTGACAGATGTCCTCCTATAGGTAATGGGGTCAACGTGTACGGGTTATCCCGTGCACATCTGACATATAGTCTAATAGTGATTCACGTTAAATCTAGGCCTCAGATTGCAACCTAACTTTAGACCAGATTGAAATCTTTGAGTATTATTATTAACCCAATAATAAGACATTCTTGTGTCACTGTCAATCCTCGTCCGGACACTGCCAAACATTGTTCAATGATCTTTAAACTCTTCTAGAGCGAAAGACTTTAAAGGCGACTTGGAGTCCGATGCTGTCAACATTATATTAGTGTACTCAGAATAAAGAAAAAAAGGTTATATTGGAAACCTCGCAGGATTATCTCGAGTTACTGTATGAGAAAGACGTGTTGAAAATATTACAAAAGAGTTTCATGTTTCAAATTTAAATTCCAGTTTTATAATATTAAAAAAACTATGAAAACAGGGAGTTCGTCTAGAGATGATCAGCTATGATTTAACTCACAAGCATTTCATCCGTAGTTCTTATAGTTTTCCTACTCAAACCAATACACCTGTATTTATTATCTATCGTAGAATTCACCAGCATTTCATCCGTAGTTCTTGTAGTTTTCTTACTCAAACGGTTTTCGTTTTCATTCTGTCTGCTTACAGTGGTTATAAATTTCACCAGTTTCCGAGCACGTTGTTTAGTTTTCCAATTTCACTATTCCCGATTGACTTTGACAGCACACAATATGGGTATACTGTAGATGCACATTTCGTCATTGTCCAGGATGAAGATGACGAACATTGTGATTTTAGCCTCGTATAGTAAGTATTTCGAGTTTATCCCGTGCGATAATAACACATCACGGTTCAGTACAAGTCTGATTCGTAATCGCTCTGCTATGCCTATGTCAACATTCCCGTTCCTCATTGTTATTAAAGCTGTTTGCTGAGAAGCTATTTTGCTTGAATATTGAGTATGTAAAACACATGAAAAACTATCAGCAATTACAAACGTTGATATTATGTTTGATCAGGCAGCAGTCCCGCATGACAATTTTGCATATAGACCTCTGGCGTTTATTATAGCTTGTTTACATTTTTGTCTTACTGTTCACTCTCCTGACGGCCTTTCACCCCTCATCCTATATACTGTATTTGTCCATTTTTACATTGATTGATGAACATAAAGTGTTATCCTGGCGTGTTACGTCAATAAATCATTAATTCATTAAATCAAAATAATTTTTTTGTCTATTTGTTGGAGACAGGGACATTTGAGTTATTGACTATATCTTTATTTGAAATAGTTGCTTTAAAACACATCAAAGAAGAATAACTTTCACTACATAAATAATATGTATTTATTCGTTAATTAATTAATGCATGTATTTATTAGAAACAGAGTACGAACAAGATAATGAACATTTGTTGCAACATTACAAACTAGAGTTATCAAACAGAAACGCATTTTAAATAGCATTTTTATGAGACTTTTATTAGATGTCCGATTCTCCACCAACTTTTATGAGACTTTTATTAGATGTTTAGCTGGAACGTTCTATAGATCAGTCTCATAAACACAGGCTGGGAACTCAGGAGGATAGAAAGAAGAAAAAGGATGAGTCCCCAGATAAAGAATGTCACCCGATGATGAAATATCAAGGGAATTAGGTCAGGTACGGAATCGAAGCTGAAATGAAGAGCTAAACGTCAATTTTCTGCTGATACGTAGAACTTTATTTAAATAATCAACACACATATATATTACTACATTCTAGAAACACATCTAAAAGCTTTATAATAAAATTCATAAAATACATATTACATTTTCATCATTAAGCTTTCCAACTTCATTTTATTCATATAACTTCTGCACCTTAGAATATTATACACTAGTTAATTCTCAATCAATTTCAAGGTAGTAAAAGTATTAAATGTAATAACAGTTAATGCATTTTACCCATTTTAAAACAGAATATTAAGAATATTGATTTAGAATATATTGCTAGATATTACTCTTTCTTACTTAAGGAATACTTTATTTCAATCATTAAATCTAAACATGAAGTTGGTAGCGAATTCAACCTTTATAATAAAAACTACATAAATATAATTAAATAATAATTCTTTAAAACATTTAAACATTCCATTACAATATATTATGAATAAAAGAATTCAGTAGCAATGTTGCACACAAAACAATTTTACCATTAAAATCTCAATCATTAAAAATACTTATTCCTAAAAGAAGTTATAACATATACAGTTCCTTACCTGAAATGAAGAGCTAAACGTCAATTTTCTGCTGATACGTAGAACTAATCTGACCTGATTTGCGCATCTGTATTTATATATACTCGGCCAGATTCAGGGTTAGACAAGGTCATACCCTCTACGCATCAGACAGAAAAATACTAACTCTTCCACCGGTAAGAACCAGTTTCAGCAGGTGAAAACCACCTTATTTACGTCATAAGACTTAACTTTGTAGTTATTTATATTTGTTTTAACGACGTCAGACCAAATATGGATATCCGTTAGTTGGAAGCCATTTTGTTTTTGTGTCGTCCAGAAGTTTCTTAGATAGAGGTTAGTCCACCTTCATTAACCGAATTGGATTTATGCCAATAACTAGGTTAGAAACATATTTGTACTGATGGAACCTAGAACTGTAGCTGAGGTCTGTAAAATAGCATGTATTATGTTTTTCGTCATATGCTTCCACACAACCCTGTACATTGGCAAGCTTTAGTTATTTTTATTAGTCTTATGCAGTATGTCTATATACATTGCCTTTTTTCCACTTGCTCAGCAACCCTTCCTATTCTATATAGTTGTGTTACAAAAACAAATGAAATTACCTTTAATATCTCTTAGAATATAAACAAATAAAACATTACTTTAATACAATTCAAAGAAAATATCAATGTTATTAATTTTACTAAAAATTCAATCCTAACAGCATTATCTTCTGTGACTCATTATCAGTGCTTCAGTCGCTACACAATAGAAAACTGGATAATCCATTATTAGTCAATATTCTCGTCAAAAACTCGGAGCTTAGTACCTCCTACAATATAGTATACTGTTGGCTACCTAGCCATATTGGTAATAGAGGTAATGAAGAAGCAGACCGGGCTGCTAAGATGGCTATATCCCAAGAACCATCGGATTTTAAATTACCGTTTACAGATTTTAAACCTTGTTTCAAACAGTATCTACGTCAGAAGTGGCAGGTGCCAAGGGATGATGCAGTCAATAACAAACTTCATGCCATCAAACCAACCCTGGGAGAATGGACTCCTTCCTACAAAACTATCCGTAGGGAGGAGGTTGTCATTGCAAGAATCAGAATCGGTCATACATACATTACCCACTCCCACATACTAAAAGGTGAAGATCCACCAGAGTGCGTTTCTTGCAATGAACCATTCACTGTGAAGCACTTTATGACCGAGTGTTCCGACCTGCAACCTACGCGTGCTAAATGCTATAATGTACATAACATGAAGGAACTTTTTATACTATACAAATCACATGTATATTATATTTCCTGAAGGAAGTAAATCTTTATTTTAAACTATAACTTGTATGCCATCACCTAGAACATATGTGTCAAACTCAAGGCCCGCGGGCCACATCAGGCCCGGCGTACAATTATATCAGGCTCGAGAGTTCTTGACCGGCGTACAATTATATCCGTGTGATTTGAGTTTTGGCCCGCTGAGCGATTGAGTTTGAGTCTGCTAAGGCTTACATTTGCAAACATCTGCTTTTTGTCTGAATACAAGACGTCACACACTTTCATCATGCAGCGCTTCAGAAACTCTTCTTCTGTAAATGGTCGGCCTGATTTTGCGATCTCCTCCGCCACAATAATACTTGCTTTCACAGCAGCTTCAGTTTGTGATTTTGCTTTGGTGAAAAACGTCTGCTGTGATGTTAGATTCCTCTTCAATTCTTCTACCTTCTGTAGCTTCTGCTCTGCATTCAGGCTTTTTAACTGGTCTTGATGTTTAGTCTCGTAGTGCCGTCTCAGAGTATATATATATATTCCTTGATCACAGCCACATTATCTCCACAAATTAGACACACAGGTTTACCGTCAATATCAGTAAACATATATTCAGCCTCCCAGCGGCTTTGAAAGGCTCTGTTTTCAGAATCAACTTTTCTCTTGGCCATTTTAAGGCTAGCTTTGATTTAAAAAAAAAAAAAAGATTGTGCATCTACAGACAGACGCTTGATCGATATCACGTTAGCCGTAGCGGGAAAAGGTGATGTAATATCCGGGCACTACACTACTTTCATTTCGTATGCGCCAATCCAAAACGAGCAACTGAACGTTGCTAGGTTACTGTAACGACGAACATCAACTCACTACACAACTTTAATTTTCGCTTATTCTGATCGAAGCGAGAACGCTCTCAGGTAGCCTATCGTTCGGCAAGGCTGTTAATTAGGGAATTTGATTTGCCATTTATATCGCAGGGCCATTAAAAAATATTTTTGCCTAAAATTCTCTCTCGGGCCGGATATAATTGTACGCCGGTCAAGACCTCTCGGGTCTGATATAATTGTACGCCGGGCCTGATGTGGCCCGCGGGCCTTGAGTTTGACACATATGATCTAGGTGCTATTCAAATTGATAACAATACATATTCCAGTCAACTTACGAGATGTATTATATACATCTCATTGATGTCATTTATACTGTCATTACATTTTTGGTTCAGGAATTGTCTTTGAAGGAAATTATAAATACATAAAAGAATAAAGAAGGAATGTTTATGTATAACAAATAACATTTATTACTAATTGTGTATATTATTAGAGGTTGAAATTCAAGTGAGACACGGATAATCTCATTCGTGCATTGGGCAGCATGGTGTTTTCGGTATTTCTGAGATTTGCACATGTTTATTAAAAAAAACATTGTTAATCACGTTTGTAAATGAAATCATGGAATGCACCTCACCAGTGCAGCATCAGACGGCCAGAAAAACTCGACCTGATTTACTCCATCCACCTTCAGGTTCGAGAAATGCATTGTTTCGACAAAGAATGTGATGTTGTTTGTCTCCAGTAGAATCTTTATACCGGAGGGAGGTAATAGAAGGAAATGTGCTTCCTAAAATATAAAAAAGGTAAGGTACAGGACTGCAAAGCACAGAACGAAAAATAATACCATACGACAAAATCATATCGCAATATACAATAATTGAAATGTACAAAAGGTATATGCATCTTAAATTAAAATACGTCATCCGTTTCTTTCAAAACAATTTTTACCTGAAGAAGCATATATTAAATGCGAAACTATTTACGCAGAATTGTCTGCGTTTGTGTTTTTTATTATATATATATATATATATATATATATATATATATATATATATATATATATATATATATATATATATATATAATTTTAGAGCTATGTATACATCAACATAAAATAATTGCTTATGTAAATCATCCAATAAAAGTTCTCCATCAGGGATGGGAAACAATATTACTGCAGTGTCGTCTGTTACTTCTGAATTTCTTATTGGTATGTGCGGCCTAAAGAAATAATAATAATAATAATAATAATAATAATAATAATAATAATAATAATAATAATAATAGTAATAATAACAATATTAAGCTATCAACAGTGCATGACTTAAAAGTCAAAGAGGTATATAATGGTAAGTCAAGTAGTCTCCATATAAATCAAAAACGTTTGGCATGTGGTCCAGTTCAAGACGAGAAACACTTTATTTTAATTTATATTGTGCAAGAAGAATAAAAACTTAAGCTTATAAATATTCACAAAACATAATATCAGTTTTTTTAATCTCAAAGCTGACACTGTAAATACATAAGTCATTGATGCAAAGGTATTAAGTCTATCACGATTGCAAGTACAAAAGCTGTATGCAAGTTCATAAAATTACAAGCATTGTTGAACAGATAGTTTTCCATTGCTCATGGTAATGATAATTATTGTATTACATGCTGTATGATGATCCAATATTTGGGCAGATTTTACAAAGCACCAGTATAGTACATATTTCTCAGTCATCAAAACAATAAAACTGTTCTATTTTATTCCATTCAGAATAAAATGTTCTTGAATCGATTATGTAGCTTTCTTGCTAACAAAGAGATATTTGTAATTGGGTTCAGACAAACAAATAAGCCGAGAGGTTATCAGAAAGGTGAATTGTTCTTTAAAATGTACTACTGCGCAAGGGGTGTTAATTGGCTTTACTTGTGAAATAATAGAGAGTTGAACATGCACACATTTGAGCAAAATGTGTAAATGTACAAATCACTGTTACTTTAATATGTTGATCCGTCTCGTACACTTTTGAACAAAATGTGTAAATGTACAAATCTCTATTTCTATAAAATGTTGATCTGTCACGTATAAAATGTGTACATGTAAAAATCTCTATTTCTATAATATGTTGATCCGTCACATATAAAATGTGTACACAAACATGTACACATTCATGTTACTTTGATGTTGTATTCTGGTGGCCGCTATCGGCCATCGTACTAACCTCTTAATGCTGAGTGCCAAACGAGGCAACTGCTTGTACGATTTATTTTAAGTCTTTGGTATGACACGGCCAGGGTTCGAATCCCCGACTTGTCGCATCGGAGGAGGATGTTCTAAACTCTAGGCGACCGGAGCGAGGTGTGCATGTGTTGATGGCTTTTTCATTAAAATTAGCGCATTAGGGTATATTTTGAAACCTTTGAATAGTGTAAAGACCAAATATTTATCTTTTCCGTATACTTATTTCTTTATGATTCATTATAATAATTCACTTGAAAGACTGGCATTACAATTAACGTTTCTTATTTTAGTAGTTTTAAACATGAATATTGATTGAACCATCGAAACCTAAATACTAAAAGTGATTCAATTTTGCTTAGAAAATATAGTTTTCAAATTCAGCATGAATGTTGTTAAAATCATGCAACGTGCTTATTGTTTCCGCAATAAATACGAACATAAACGCACTTGAATTTTACACAGATTTAGCGACACAGAATAAACTATCAGTCGTTGTGAAATGTGTGTTTGTGTGTGTGTGTGTGTGTGTGTGTGTGTGTGTGCGTGATTAGCATTTTAGCGGAGCTTTTTAAAACATTCATTCATATAGCTGCGATGTCTGCAAGTGTGGCAGTTTATATTGATGTCTAGCACTGGGGCATCATGCCGCAGACACGTCGCATGATGTTCCACTCAGTCACATTATCCTGACACCAGGCCGACCAGTCCTAACACTAACCTCTTAATGCTGAGTGTCAAGCTAGGCAGCTGTTAGTACCATTATTGTAAGTTGACTCGACCGGGGTTCGAACCCACACCCTCCCGATTCCGAGGTTGACGATCTAACTAACCACTAGGCTACCGGAGCGGTCACGGGCGTGAAATGAAACACACCGCTAAGATCCAACCTAAAAGCTAGCAAAAAAGAATTAAGTGCAGAAAGAAATAAAATTTAGTTTTTAAATTCCTAGCGTGATAAAATCTTGCACATAAAAGAAAAGATAAACTGTGCATAAAAGCTAAGTTTAATAAATTGGGGAGAGGCGTTTGACACTTTTATATTTCTAAGGCGCATTCAAAATAATTTGATCATATGATACAGAAATGTTTTTTAATTACCTGTGCTCATTTAAGGAAAGCTAAAAGTAGGATCTATTTGGTGACTGATAATTTATTCAGAACCCTAATTTTATACCAATAAATCATTGACATGAAAGAAATCAAATGCACGGTTGAGCCTGACAAAGGTCCATTTAATTTCGTTTACTGGCGGCAGATTTAAGAAGCACGATCAAATGTACAAGCATGAATGGCCATTTGATCAGAGTAACGTAATATTTACACGGTCGCTTAACCTTGGAAGACATTTTCCGTTGAATACAAACTACCCTGACCTTAGAACTATATCCGGCAGCGGATTACTTCAATTCAATTCAGTTATATGAATTAAGGTCGCATGCGCAACTAAGTGATTTCGCGACCAGTTAATGCCAGAGGGTCGGGCTATTTAATTGGTCGGGACCAAAGGTAACTTTGACTACACTAGGCTGTGTTGTCGCAGTCTCCCCGGCACCAATGTTAAATGGCAGTCTCGCCTTAGAGTAACGTGTCGGTACACGGCATAGCAGGAAGGCACCCGGTTTAGGAAAGCTAGTTTGTCAAATTGTGTCACTCTAGTTAAAGACAGAATCCAATCGGTTTGATATCTTATTACTTCTAAAATGAAGTATTAAGTATCTGTGTAATTAGTGAATTGCCAAATAGTTTAGTTGTACTTTACATCAGTGTGAGAATAGGCCGAGCTTGAAATCAAGATTTCCAACATCTTATCAGAACCCGTGTTACGTAAAAGTAGATAAAGTCCAATGGATCAGCCGTGTTTTCGTCGACAACAGTCAGGTTAGCCTTGTCCTGTTTCTCTACACTCCTGGATGATGCCATTGTTTACGCTTGAAATGCCCGGGTCGCACTTATTTCTAATCTAGTCCAGTTTTACTACGGACAGAAAAATACCAATAATGTAAAAGCCACCTGTGCTATATCAAATCCATATAGTCATAAAATTTTTCATCTTTCCTATCAATAAATATTTCTAGTACATAGTGTACATGTTGTAGGTCCCTAATAAATTTAATTGCTAAAATGTCTTAGCGACATAAATGAGTATAGTCACTGTTAGGTATTTTAGCTTGTTAATTTTGGGCGGTGGTCAAAATTGATCAAGTTAGATTTGGAGAAAGAGATTGTTCGAAAAGGGTTCTTGTACCAAATGAGAACCCTTGGAAAGAAAAAAAAATAAAGTTGGAGTGGGGGGGGGGGGTGTTTGGTTTTATTTCATTTCTTCCTTCTACCTTTTCTCTTCTTTTCCCTTTTCTCTTTCCCACTTTCTTCCTACTCCTTTCTTCCCTCTTTCTTCCTTTCTCCTTCTTCCCTCTTTCTTTTCCCTTTCTTTTTCCTTTTTCTGTCGGTTAGTTGGTGTTAGGTTTTCTTGAGCTATCACTATTTGATTCCGGTGTTCTCATCACACTTGTATTTATCTTGCCACTTGTCGGTTGACTGGTTTTACTGTACCTACATTGTGCCATTACTTAGTGTAATGCTCTCTTTTTTTCTTTCTCTCTTTTATCCCTTTCTTCCTTTTTTTCCTCGCATTACAATGTTTATATTATTCCCCCCCCCCCATCCCTTCCTTTGCCCTTTTCTCTTTTATTTATATATTTATCTTACCCGCACTGACCCCTTTAACCGATATGGTCTCGTTATTTATTTATTTATTTATTTGGTAGTTATAATATTTATTTTTTGTCTATTTTTTTAAAGGTATTTTTACTTGGGTCATTTTTTTGTCTATTTTTTTAAGGTATTGTTACGTGGGTCTGCTTTTGAGCTATTATTATCCGCTCTGTCCCCTTGATTGATAAATATTGACTCTATGGCTATGTTTATGTTTATTGATTTATTTATTTATTTATTTATATATTTATTTATTTGATGGTTTTGATATTTATATTTTGTGTTTTTGTCTATTGATTTTAGGTAATTAAGTATATTTATATAGATAGTCTTTACGTTTTTGTTATACCTTTTATCTAGAATTTAGGGGAATGATGTAACTGAGTCAAGTTTTCTTTGTTGTAGTTGGTAAACGGTACGTTGTCGATGGTATTTGTGAAATATGTTGAATACATGTTCCAATGTTTCAGTTTCTGGACAGTGTGGACATTTAACCGGCATGGGTCCTGTACTTATATGTTTCATTAAGCTTCCATTTAGTAGTGTGTTACCTGTTTTGATTATGTTGATTTTAATATCAATGGCTGCAATGCTTTTTGGTAAACGTTGGGTTCTAGTGACCTCATTTTGTAGTTGGAATAGATGTCTACCCTTTGTGGGGTTTTCCCATCGTTGTTGCCATTTATTATTAATTCTGTCCCTGACTTGACTATATAGTTCCTGAGTGTTGTACTGTACGGGTTCAATTTTGTCTTTCATCAGACTGCTTTTTGCTGCTTGGTCTGCTTTTTCATTTCCAGGCAAACTGATGTGAGATGGCGCATACAAGAAGTGTATGATTTGGTGTGATTTATCTGCTTCCCTGATGGTCAGCATAGTGTCCTCTAGCAGGTTTTGTCTATTTTTGGAATTACCTGTCTCAGTACTTTCAAGTACACTAAGTGAGTCTGTTATGATGACGTACTGTTTTTGATTTTGTGTTAATATCCATTTTAGGGCTCGGTTGATGGCCCAGAATTCCGCGGTATATATGGAATAGTCATCCGGTAGTCTTGTCGTAAATGTGGTCTGATGTTCTGGAATCTCTACCGCTGCAGCCGTTCTATGTAGTTCTTTAGATTTTGAGCCGTCAGTATAGATTTTTACATATCCATCATAGTTGTTGTTGACGAGGCTTTGTACTTGTGGTAATGTAATATTGGCGTTGTCGCGCTTATGTACCAGTTGGAGTGCTGTTAGGTTGATGTTAGGTTGGTTATTTCTCCAAGGTGTGGGGTCCTTGATAAGTAGTTGTTCTGCTTGGAGTTCTATTTGATTGAGTTCTTTGCAGAGTGTGTGTATTTTGTTAGCTGCTTGAGGATGTGGTACCAGTCTTGAGCTAAAGGTGATTTGACATTTACTTATTATTTTTCTAGTGGGATTTATCTCCTTATGTATTGAGATTCTACAGGCATATCTAAGTATGTGTTCTTCTCTTTTCATTTGTTATGGTGGTTCACATGCGAGGATTTGTAGTTCTTCCAGGGAGGTGTTCGGTAATGCACCGGTGCAGAGTCTAGGTGCTCTATATTGGATGTTGTCGAGGTGTCTAAGTGTTTCCTTGTTGGCTGAGGAATAGATCTGGCAGCCTTAGTCTATCTTAGCTCGGATTAAAGATTTGTAGATCATTAACATAGTTTGCTGATCAACTCCCAATGTAGTGCCTTTGATGATTTTAAGTATGTTTAGATCTTTTTGTCATTTTTGAATAGTTTGTTGTATGTGTGGTTTCCAGTTGATTGTTTCATTTAGTAGCATTCCCAGGAAGTAGGTCTCTTTTTTGGAATTGGATGGGCAGATTCTGTATATATAGTTTAGGGTATTTAGGTCGTTTGTTAGTCGGGATTCCGTTATCCAGTGTATATGTTTGGGACAGGGCCTCTCTTACTCTGCTTTTGAAGGTTCTTCCCGTAAGGAAGTTTGCTCTCCAGCGGTGCATTCTTCCTGTTATGCCAAATTGGTTGAGTTGAGAGATGAGGCCATTATTCCAGACTAGGTCGAAGGCTTTCTCTAGGTTCCTAAATCCACTTTGGGGTTCAGCCAGTAGTTGATTTTGTTCTAGGTGGTGTTTTAATCTATTGTTGATCATTGTTTCTATTACCTTACAGATTGTATTTGTTAGTGAAAGAGGTCTGTAGGAGGTTACATTAGTGGGGTCTTTGCCTGGTTTGGGGATGGCTATGATTATGGCTCGCTGCCATAGTGTGGGGATGCGACCTGTTCTCCATATCAGATTCATTAAGTCTAAGGTAATGCACTGCATATTGGGTGGTAATTATTTGTATATTTCATAGTCTAGGTTATCCTCTCCTGGTGATGTACTTTTTTTGCTGAGGGCTTGTCTCCATTCTTTCAGATTAAAAGGGTCATTCAGTGGCGAATCTCTGTTGTCTCGATCTTTGAAAATGTGGGGAAATTCTTTTTCTAATGTTAATTTTTGCTGTAAGAACTCGTGTTTGTGATTGTTATCGCTGCTGGAGTTAGTGAAGTGTTAGGCTAACTTCTCTGCTACTTCCATGTTGTTTTTTGTTCCCTGGATTTTCGGCGTTGTTGTGGGTGTTTTGCCTTTCATAGATTTTATTTTATTCCAGATTTCTTTAGTATTTGTTTCATGATTGAGCGTTGTGCAGTATCTTCTCCATTAATCCTTTTTTGCCTCAATTATTACCGTCCTAGTGTTGATTTCTGTTTCTTTGTATATAAGAAAGTCAGAGGCGGTTTTTGTGTGTTTAAAGCGATTTAAGGCTGTATTTTTTCCTGAATGGCAATTCTGCAATTTTCTGTCCATCAGGTGATTGCAGTCTGTTTATAATGGAAACCTGTTGTTTTGGGTATACTCTTATTTGCCGCTTTGTTTATAATTTGTCTGAGAACGTCGTAATATTTATTTGTATCCTCATCTTGGATTTCCGCAAGGTTTACTAGATTAAGTTGGTAAACCTGCGGAAATCCAAGATGTACCAACTTAAATTTAGTAAACCTTGCGGAATCCAAGATGCGGATTACTGTTTGCTCGAGTTGTCGTGCACCGAAAACGCGGAACTTGGAGAAATCACAGGCGTAAACAATATGCGTCAATCATATCCGTATCGACAGTAAAATCGATTGCAAAGATTTTATTTTTTGAGCACACACAATAAATAGATTTTTTCCTTCTGATTCTAATAAATTGTGTATGTCTTATTTGAATTCGTGAACTGCAGTTTTACGGTTGAGGCTAACAGTAGTATTGTGAGAATGCAATTTAGAATTTGAAAACAATCACCGTAGTTAAAGAACAGACGGGATAAACTATTCACATGTGGACGAGAGATTATCCCATGCCATATTTCAGCAGGAACCATACTTCTGTTCTTTTTGTTTGTTTGTTTGTTTGTTTAGGATTTTTAACGTAGCTTTAACAATTTTTCAGTCATATCGCTACGATGTCTGCAGTGAGACAGTTTATAGTGATGTCTAGCACTGGGGCATCATGCCGCAGACATGTAGCATGATGTCCCGCCCAGTCACATTATCCTGACACCAGGCCGACCATTCCTAACACTAACCTCTTAATGCTGAACGTCAAGCGAGGCAGCTGTTAGTACCATTTTTGTAAGTCTTTGGTATGACTCGGCCGGGGATCGAACCCACGACCTCCCGCTTCCGCGGCGGACGCTTACTTCTGTTCTGATAAACTAATTATATTGTCATTTCTATTGTAGATATATGTAAATTTATGCTAGATGTTAAGCCTAGATCTTTTTTGGTTGTGTGTTACTAATTCATTTGATTAGCAACAGCGAAGACAACCGTGCTAAATATTGGTCCAGGAGAGGCATTTTGACGTAATCCAACTTTACATTCGAGTGTCTCTAAATAATGTAAGAAACTCTGACAAGGGTTTTCGTGCGTGTTGACAGGAGTTTTCTAGCGATTATGTAAATAGGAACATCCCTATTAACTAATTGCTTGTTTGTTTGTTGAAACAGGCTAAAATGTTAAATTAGTGCCCTAAACTCAGACTGAGGAGATGAATGTGAAAGACGAGTTTTGCAAAGAATATTTATTTCATACATTATCTTTTGAAAATTCTATGCCTTTTACCAGCAATAATTGCATGTCCGCTCCTAATATCATCGGCATAAATATCTTTAGTATTTTTTTAGTCGTAAATTTGCTATTTTAATTTTCTTTAGTGAGAGAAGTTGTCATGATTACCTTTCAGGCACAAGAGATATTTTTGCATCTATCACTGCACCAGTCTTCAAATTTGGCAGTGTGGCAGTTTATAGTGATGTCAATTACTGGGGCATCATGCCGTAGACATATAGCTTGAATGTCCCACACATACACATTATCCTGATATCAGGCTGAGGGGCCCCGAGTGGCCGAGTGGTCTAAAGCATGCGGTTAAAGTGGTTAAAGACATTAACATCCCTATACCGGCATGCGTGTATTCCAGCCGGAAATTAGCGGAAACCAGTAAATACATATAGTTTTATAGCAGTTGCTATTTTGCCTCTGTTTACGTGAAAAATATTACGACGTGGCATTTACGACTCTACCGGTAATACCGGTATTTATTACGAGCAGAAAGAGGTAAAGTCGACGGCGTTAAATCGCTGGATGGTGAACGAGAGACGATAAACAGCCTCGTTCAGATGATGCACCTCTGGCAGACCAGTGTTCCGGTAGGCCTGTGTTGGTTACCGTGCGGTATATGCATAGGCGTGCAATCCAAGATATTTTTTTTTACACAAAGACGGAATTTCTGCGCGTTATCTGCGTGTACGCGTTTTACACGTAGGCGCGTTATATGCGCGAAAATACGGTAATACTGTGCATATAAACATTGCCATTCCCATATGTGTGATAGTGTGTGTAAGTGTATAAGCCCATTGCTTTCAAATTGTCTGTGCATGTATGTAAGGGTATATATTGCGGCCGCTGTGGTAGGGTGTGCTTTTATGGTTGGGGTGGGGTGCTACCAGTATTTTAGTTAAATTATTATAGAAGTCCCACCCAGACTCAATTTTGGACCAAGTGAAATTAGTGATACCCGCAATCAGCAAAGCCGACAGTTATATTATTGGGTACACAGAATGTGAAATTCAAATGAATAACACTTTATTACAATTCAATAGTATAATGATAATAAGTCTCCAATCACTCATCTTCCTCTCGACCCTGAAACAGCCTATTGATATACTTGATATGTAGTGTGAGATAACCTTTCCACCTGTCCTTGTTTCCTACTCGCCAATTCATTCTCTCCTTCCGACTTCCCTCCTAACTCCTTGACTGCTACTTCTTCAGTTTCTCATCCTCGACTCCTTTCTTGACTAGCCATCGATTCGCAATCGACTTCAGTACTATTTTTATTCCGTCTCCCTCCTTGAGACTCGGGACTAACTATACCGGAAGTGAAACTCCTAAAATCTTCCTCTGAAAACACAAGGACGTTAGTATATTTCCTTAGCCATCTCAAACTAACCAACAATCAATCATTAGGTAAAAGTTATTACATTTGTTGTTCACGCATTCGAGCACATAGAAATATCTAATCGTTTTTGCATGGTAAACAACATCGTAATAAAAGCACGGTATCAACTACTTATCATACAGACATAAATAAATTGCGTCTCATAATTATATATATATATATATATATATATATATATATATATATATATATATATATATATATATATATATATATATATATATATATATATATATATATATATATATATATATATTCCATATCTCATTATACTGAACAATGTCACAACAATCAGACGCATTTCTGCATATTACACCCCAATAAAGTGTATACAAATATTTAAATATCCATGCTTTGATATATCCTTACATCCATATTAACTGATTTTACACACTGCAACCATTTTACAAAGTTACAATTCACTTCAACAGTTGCAAAATCTAGAATATCACATGAATACCTGCACTAGTTTAGGACGAACTAACCAAACAGCGACTTACAATATTAATTCTGACCACAACTAGCTATCTACATAATTCTTTACATAATTAATCATAGCTCATTTCTCAAATACGCCTGTAAGTTATACATTATAAGAGTAATTCTACGTACTAACGATTCTAGTAATGATGTATACTTACTTCACATAATTACAATTACATTGTCGTAATATTCTGCAACAATCGAGCAAATAACTTACTGACCTTGACGAAGTTTTGTCTTTCTAAGAATTGTCTACGTTTTGCCGCCAAATGACGAGTATCTTTCTCGGAGTATTGCAATTACTAAGTTCCAAGCTCGAAAATACTAAATTAAATTCAGATTGAAACGGTGAACACACTCTCTCTCAATTCTGACTGGATATAGATTCTACTACCCTTTTTTATTCAACTTAGAGACAATGATCCTGAGCCGTCTTTCCACGTGGTGAGATTTATGAAGCCTATAAGGGTCATTTGTTTTTGAAAAAAAGCTTTCAACGTCCACGTGCGACGTTTCACATCTAATAAAGTTGGGTTACCGTACCCTTGCAACTAAGACTCGCTTAACCCATGATATCTAACATAAACACATTTCTTCTAACCTTCCTTAGTTCCCCTGAACCGGACAGGTCAACGTGACAGTAAATAAGTGTGGCTATAAATATTGCCTTATTCGTGCGTGCGCGCGCGCGCGCGCGCGCGCGCGCGTGTGTGTGTGTGTGTGTGTGTGTGCGTGCGTGATACGTTTACACTTCAGACCTCTTAAACACTTTTGACCCTTTAACAACTTTTTACCTCATAGCGTATCCCGAATGTGAAACATTTTGGCACCTATATAATTATCAAGGACGCTATACTATCTTCTGCATGTTAAACAAATGGCGTCTATACAGTTTTCATTTGACCCTGAGTGTCTCCCAAATTAAATCTATGGACACCTGTATAATTAAGATATGACTCTCGTCTATCTACCTTTGTACATATTTACCTGATACAATGCAGTATTGATTATTGGAAATTCTTTATTCTTTATTACGCATGAAGCTTCTGAGGCTGCTATAGGTCGAGACTGCTCGATCATGAAAAAATAAAGCTCAAGAGTTTTATACAGTATATAAAAGTATCTTCACATTCGTACAGACAAGTAATGGACACAACCAATGAGGCTGGATATGAAAATCATACTCTTACTTTATCAGGGCTCTAGCTTCGACTGATTTCTAAATGAAATGTTTGGACACACGCAACGATTCGTGACATTAGGTGTTATCAGTTGCTCAGAGGCATGAAATTAGGTCCAATATTTTTTTACAATTTTTAAGAATTAATTTATATATCAATTTTGATGGATTTTTATACGAGCGGTTTAATACTGTAAGAATACACAGCTGAACGCTCCATTGATACGTATGGTACAGGTTGGAATATACTGCTGTGAACAGTATCACTCTGCCACCCAGTCGATTAGGACTAAACAAATCTTCACAAATGAAAGAATTAGTGTAGTTGGACTGGTTCAGATTTAATCATGTAGAAAGTACCCAAACCAAGATAGTGGGGTCACAAACCGGGCAAAGACCTACCACTGCGAGAATAGACGGATCTTTACTGAACAAGCATTATAAGGTACGATATTTAGATGCGGGAATAATATATAAATTTAGCTTAATAGCTTTTATATCCTTACTTTCGTACTGTTCATATATAAAGTTATTGTAATAATGAGAACAGTTTTAATTATGACCCCTGCTACCATAAATCAGTAATCTCAGTACTTTAGTTTGCCCCTTAATTAGCTAACCGGTACGAACTAAACTAAATATCGAAATCAATTACGACGGATTAATAGCAGGACTACTAAAAGTGATGCTGCTGCTGCCACTACTACTACTACGACGACGTGTAGTTGACGATATATGTCTGAACTAATAAACTTTTATAATGGACAACCCAGAGCTGTCTTTTGATCTAAAACAAAAAAACAACCTGCATGATACGATGTGCAAACTTCTTTTTGTAAGATGCTTTTCTCGTTTTCTCCTTTATATGTGGTGTGTTTATCCTCAGGACCGACAAGGGGGGGGGGGTCAACATGGGATCTATCTCCGGTGCCCGGGAGCGTAAGGGGGCTCGGGCCAAACAACACTTTGTAATTTGAAAAAAAGATTGTTTTTGTTTGTTTAAACAAGGTGTTTCTTACCCAAAGGCTAATGATCGCTTTAGCCCTGTTGCCCTTCTATTAAATTGTGACACAAACCCAGTTATATTCAGTTTATACTTCTTTATGGTGATCAGCAAACCTGGAACTTTTATGGAAGCGCGAAGGGGCATTTGTCTCAGAAGTCATGTACCCCACCCGCTGAAGAATGGGTTATTGGTTTGTCAGACAGACATTCTGACCTTAAATATTTGAGTGCTCGAAATGATGTAATCCAAACTGTTTTCTTTAAAAGTTTTATGTTAGAAAACTCGTTTTCTTTTACTTTCAAGAACACAGATAATCGATATTCGGAGGCATCATCGTTAATATCGGGTTGCCTGGTTGGGCTTTGTAAATCACGTGGTTGCCACTCTTTGAATTATGACTGGCTAGGTAACTTGGCAAAAGAGGATTTAATGCCCATGATCTGAGTAGTGCAAGATGGTCACCATCTAAAGATGGCCTTTTTCATCATCCATTATCTTCCGTTGCTGTCCAACAGGGCTGTGGTCCTTGTTGATTTAAAAATGCATATAATAACCTCACACTTTATGTAGGATTTCCTTTTGAATGCAAAATAGACAAATATTTTCCAACTTTGTTTCCATCATTGCCTTAAGATTGTTGTTGGGTATTTCTATTGGGGTGGTGGTGGTGGTGGGGTTTTGCTGCTAAGTTCCAGTCATTTTCACCAGAGCTTTTAAAACTGGATTTTTGTCGCTGTTTTTATGCTCCAACGATTTTCACGAGAGATTCAGCCTTTTGACTTAGTTCGAGAAAAGAAAATTACCAATAATCCTTAAATCATATCACACTGTATAAAAACTGAACAGAATGATCGGTCTTAAAACACTTGTATATTGCAAGAATATTATTTTATAATTAACTTCAATTCATTGTATTTAACTACTTTTGCCTTTGCAATGAGCGGTTTAAATTAATAATTAAATCATAAAAGTCTTAAAATCTTTAAAAAAAAAAAAAAAAAGGAGGAAAACTCCTGTATTATTTAGTTGAAAAGGAAGGAAACAGTAAAATAAAGGAACGGAAAGAAACTCAACCATGAGGATCACAAAGTGCTGTCTGAAAATGTCAGGCTGATCGCACACAGCTAATTCTGAAATTGAGTTGAATTACATTTCCAAAAGTATGCCATAATATCTTGTATTCTAAATTAACCAAACCAGGAAGTGTGAGATAATAATTTATGTTTACGACAGTACAGTCAATCATGTGTATGAAGGGCATCCATAGGTACGAGGTCAAAACTACGCCTTTAAACAGGTGTCGTTTAAACACAGGACCGATGCTACCTACTGGCGTATTTTCATTCTTTTTAAATACTGCATGTCTTCATATGTATTTCTTAAAATATAATTCTGAAAGTATTTTTTTTTTACTGGTCGACTTTTGAACGATTTAATGACAATATTTCAAACAAATTTATAATGATGAACAATTTCGGTTGTTATCGATAACATAAACTTTAAATATCTTGTAATTGATTCTGTTCTAAATGTACCCATAACGCTTGAATAATCGACCATTTTATAAAAAAAAAATTGTAAGATAAACGTACCATTTATCGATTTTAAAATGACAATTTCGGTCCAAGAATTGATTTACATGAGGAAAAATACATTATTTATATAATAATCGTTTCATTTTATTCCTTCGAAAAAATAAAAAAAGTATTTTGTGCTATGTGTGTGTGTGTGTGTGTGTGTGTGAGAGAGAGAGAGAGAGAGAGAGAGAGAGAGAGAGAGAGAGAGAGAGAGAGAGAGAGAGAGAGAGAGAAAGAGAGAGAGAGAGAGAGAGAGAGAGAGAGAGAGAGAGAGAGAGAGAGAGAGAGAGATTATATAACTAGAGTGAAACACGGAGGATCTGTACCGAATCTTTAAAGGTATTTACATGCCTAGATATTAATCCGCAAACAACTTGTCGCACAACAAAATTAACATCTTGTTCAATAACTAAATCATAGGTTCTAAATAAGGTCACATAGTCTGAAAAAGTTAACAGTGTCAAATCATCCTTACTTGAGAATATGCCGTGTGAATAACTTTCTCGAGAATTTCCATAATGGTAAATACAAATTGCAATCCATGTATCAGTATTACCATAATGGTACGGTACAAATTGCAATCCATGTATCAGTATTACCATAATGGTACGGTACAAATTGCAATCCATGTAGCAGTATTACCATAATGGTACGGTACAAATTGCAATCCATGTAGCAGTATTACCATAATGGTACGGTACAAATTGCAATCCATGTATCAGTATTACCATAATGGTACGGTACAAATTGCAATCCATGTATCAGTATTACCATAATGGTACGGTACAAATTGCAATCCATGTATCAGTATTACCATAATGGTACGGTACAAATTGCAATCCATGTAGCAGTATTACCATAATGGTACGGTACAAATTGCAATCCATGTATCAGTATTACCATAATGGTACGGTACAAATTGCAATCCATGTATCAGTATTAGCTTGACTAACAATGTAGTGGATTCCTTAATTTTAACTCCACGTGACTTCTACCGTGAAAATACTTTAGTTTATTTAGGTATGAAATTTCTAGGATACTAAATGTCTTGACATTCCAACTCTTGTAATTCGACCTGGGAACAAAATATCTTATCTAAATTGTTTTACATCAAGGTAGAGCAAGATACGTTATTTCACACTGAAGTCAACGTAAACATGAAAGACAAATATAGACAGTGACAAGGTACTGAATTCCTTCTTGGTTATATATACAGAAAAAAGCAACCTGTTATGTCCGATTAAAATGAACAATTAAATATATAAATTAGTAGTTTTCTCTAAGTGCCATGAAAATGTACTATCAATATCATTAAATAACAAAGCAAACTTTGATATTTTTCTTGAACAAAATTTGTTTAAACATTTTTTTCTCACCATACTGCTTGATTGTTTAATTAAGATTTTCAACGTAGCTTTAACAATTTTTCAGTTATATCGCTCCGATGTTTGCAGTGAGGCAGTTTATAGTGATGTCTACCACTGGGGCATCATGCCGCAGACATGTAGCATGATGTCCCACCCAGTTCCATTATCCTGACACCAGGCCGACCAGTCATAACACTAACCTCTTAATGCTGAGCGTCAAGCGATACAGCTGTTAGTACCATTTTTGTAAATCTTTGTTATGACTCGTCCGGGGATCGAACCCATGACCTCCCACTTCCGCGGCGGACGCTCTAACCACTAGACCATACTGTACGATCTCTCTTATTATTTCATTAACTGGCATGTCGATTGCTTCACCATTGATGTATGAAAAGTCAAATTTACTGAGGCTGTTATTATGTGCTTAGGCTCAAATAAGCACCAACACAGAAAGAGTGAAAACTAACAAGCTTGTAAAATTTAACAAACGATTTATTAAGTACAAATATTGTCATAAGAAAATATAAATAAACTTACGGTTTTAGAGACTCATATCCAAAAGTAATCCAATATAGAATTCACATAAATAATCCACTAATGGAATTGCAAGAGTCCTGATAAATAAATGTCCTAATAGTTCCAGGTTCGAATCTTGACGATGTAATTCAATATGGACGACGATGTCACGTGATTTAGTTCTTGTCTTTTTTATAATAATCAAAATGAAAATCTATGAGCACATATTCTTTTCCAGATAAATAAAATAATTCCTCTTGCTCCAACAAATTGGCACAATTTCCAATATAACTCAAAACACAACTATTAATTTAAAGCCCAGAGATTGTACTGAATTGTTCTCTCCCAAACAATAATTTAAATAAATGTTTTTACGTAAACAAGGGATCACGTGATTTTCCAGAAGGTCACAGAAAGAACGTACGATCATAAAAACACGTACACAAGGAAAGATCCAGAAGAAAAATCATTCACCTCTCACCCCCAAGAACTAAAAATAAAAAGATGTCCTTGGATTTAGCCAGTCGTTTTAGAAGCTTGTTGACACTCTCTGAAGCAGGGTCAGAAATGAGGTCAATCCTGTTGTTTACAAATAGAGTCTAGGTCAGCCTGAATTTTCCAGAATAGACATCTACCAATTAATGAATTTTAAACCCAAAATGACAAATTTGGATCTGACATTTAAAAATATATAATTTAAATCAAATATACGTAACACTTGTGCTATCTTACTCGTCAATAAACGGTACTTTCTGAAACACACAGTCTTAATGACAACTTTAAATCCTTTCTCGAGAAGCGCTCCAATAGTAATTTTTTGAATGATTATTTCTAAACAAATCAGGTTGATAACTTCTGTATTTTACGCATTCTAGGTGAAATTTAGTGGTGTTGGACCTATCGACTGAGCCGAAGCATTGAATGTCGTGTAGTGATAGTCTGCACACAATATCGGGCGAGATTTTCTGTTCTTCCTCGACCACAAAGTAAGAATCTAAGTTCACTTGTTTGAGAATATTATACATAGAGTCTGCCATTTTGTCTTACGATTGTTACTCCAAAAATTATCTGGTGTAGTGAGACAATTTATACCGCCGCTTAGGCTCATTTGCGCGCCTGCGAAAGTTCCGTCTTTGCTCATCCTCTAAATAAGTTGGATCAAATATAATGAAGATATATATATATATATATATATATATATATATATATATATATATATATATATATATATATATATATATATATATATATATATATATACATATATATATATATATATATATATATATATATGTGTGTGTGTGTGTGTGTGTTTGGCTGTGTACGGTAGATTCAATTTAGCATTGCCTGTAGAAGTAGATGGTGTAGACGAGGACAGACTTTAAAAAATGTAAAGATAAAGATTTTTAAAGTGTTCATTAACATTATTCAGGTTCTTTTGAGGTAAATAACCCTGTCCATGAATATTATCAATGCCATTCGATAGTATTAAAGAAAGAAAGAAAAATGTGTTTGATATAAAAATAGGGGCTAATTAAGCTTGTAAATATTTGCTAATCGCACTGTGAAATTGTTAATTTGAGTCCGATCTTTAATTTTAATTTTATTTCAAGCATTCATTCAAATTAAATTCTTTCAGAAAGGTACACGTTTCTTTCAGCTATACGATTGCATTTATACACCGTCAGCAATACGATTAGACCACAAAACTTTTCACAATTTATGATCTATAATTCTCCTACTCAAATCAAACATTAGAATTCAGAATAGGAAACCTGCCCAATACACAAAAATGTTTTCTCTGTCTTAATTATAGAGACAAATTTTATGGTGGCGACCTTAATAAGAGGTGGAAAAGTAGGCAATGGTGTGAAGTTCACTGCCAGATACAGTTTTTCAACACGCCTGAATTCACGAAACAAAAACTGTTGTTAACATCATTCGTTCTTTGAAATGCTAGTACGCCTAGATCCTTTATTAGTTTTTGGTAGGTCACAATAAACCAAACAAAACGTCTAACTCAAAATAATATCATGTACACATCATATATTGCTATAGGAATATTATATCATTTTTCAAGAGAGATAATTAACCTTTACTATACTGCTTGCAAAATAAGGTTAACTTTTTTTCATTACACGCGAATACGTGTTATTGATGGACAGAATAAAAACCTGTCAACAAAAACAAGAATACGTATGACAGTCACTCCCACTTTCTCTGACCTCACTAAAGAGACGTGTAAGAATAAGTCATGGATTCATATTTTTCAAATGTTGTGTTATTATCCTAATTTGCCTTATTGTATTCCCAATTTTGACTAATTATATGGTCAAACAGTTTACAAATTCTAATTGTGCACTACTATTATGTGATTAATTCTTTTCAAAGAATATTTACACTCGAGACCAAATCTGAAATGACGTAGTGTCACCTTCAGAGTTCAGCTAAAGGGCAGAAAAAAGCTCTCATGCGAAATAATTATTTAAAGTGTTATGACTCTTAATTTACAGTCCAATTACGGTATGCAAAACTGTTTGCTTTAAAAAACAAAAAGTTCGTGTCGTGAACGGAAGCGGGGTGGGGGTTCCATTTACTTCGTCGGATCAGACTGAATCAGTTACCATGGTGTGTTATTAGCGAGGCATTTTGCTTTGCTTGACGCACAAAGATATAACATTAACATTTTGGCCGTGCAGTAAAACACTAAATCAATCTAAATTGTACAAATGTAGTGTTCCGTGTTCAGAATACCTGATGTGGGTAGAGTTCAACAAAAGTTTTTCGCTTGAGAGACCTGACCCCAGTATCAACCATTCACAGTTATGATCAGGCAAGACAAATCATTTAGGCAACATATTCAAGAAACATTTTAAGCACAAACGCAATTGAAACTTTATGATGTTTTGCAGCTTTTATTAAAATGAGGATAACATTATTCAACTTTCAGGATATATTTAACTGTTGGGGCGGGGTACGCTCAAGTTACTTACTCGAAGAGGGCTGAGAATACTGACCTTGGTATTTGAATGGTCGGTATTTTTTATCTTAGCCAATGAGACGTCAGAGTTTTTAGTCGTGTCAGAATCTTCTGCATGGACTCGCTTGTATAAAACTTCTCAGCTTTGTTCTGCATAGAACTTAAACCGAAAGGTCGAAATTATCCAAATAAATGCAGGTTTCCAACACAGACAGATATGGAACCTTACTTATGAACAGAGGATTTCGCTTCGCGAATATGTTGTGCTTTAATAATAATCAATGCAGATAGGTACTATAACATACATCGTTTTGATTGCAACAAGAGGCAACACCATTGTTCCACAACTTGGTCAAAATGTGATTCAACCAACAGTCACTAAGGTATTGTCACGGATGCTACACATAAGTAAGTAATCGATACAGATAGTATTCGTTGAATTCAGTCCCAGAAAAAGAGTCTTTATCTGACAAATAGTAAGACAAGAAAAGCTCGTTCGTTCTAAAATTAGTACAAAGAACACTTGTTTAGGTGCCACGTAATATCACGTTAACCAATGCTTAATACATGCGTAATTATATATGTTGCAACTGGTTTCCTTTAGATGAAGATGTATTGTCATATTTTACCTCCCAATTATTGAATATAAAACACACCCTCTTGCATTTTGAAATCTCCACGCTGGGCAGCCAACAATAACATCAAATCTGCCTATTGCCTATCAACAATAAATCACTTGTATGATGTTGACAAGGAAGATAACCCTAACTTTAAAGCTAAATCGTCAATAATTTCGAATCAAATATATTAATGAAATTATATTCATCCATCAAAATTCAACTAAATGACGCAAAAGGAAGGAATATATATTTTGACATGAATTCCTCGGGAAAAAATCAGTAGGAAGAGGAAGAAGAATAACATTACCACCATGTTTTAGGTTTTGAAGTTTATTTATTACTGTTGCGTATGTTGTGTACAAGTATTCGTAACTTGTATTTAACACTTTGGATGGCTCAGACGATGGCGGTGTATGGTCTTTAATAGTGTGTGTGTGTGTGTGTGTGTGTGTGTGTGTGTGGAAATGTAGATAAAGACTTAAGTATAGTATGTGTGTGTGTTTGTGTGTGTGTGTGTGTGTGTGTGTGTGTGTGTGTGTGTGTGTAAATGTAGATAAAGACTTAATCGTCTGCAGTGTTTGATTGTCTACTTTGATTTAATTAATACGACCCAGCAAAACATTAATAATCATAACTTACTGTTTTCTTTACAAATAGCTAACGCCGTTACGAAAAAAATTGGGACAAAGTTATAGAATTTATAATAAATATTGTATTCATCTGGCTGCTCTAAGAGTATAGCCTTGCTGAAGGCAGATTTTCTTTAGTGTTAACAGATTATAAGGTAAATTCTTATCAAGAATCCGGTCATAAACAATCAGGGGAGTATATTTTTAGAAATATAGATCGCTACATTGCAATGTTGTATCATGTCGCGTGTTGTTACAACTGGACTTATAAGGAGTTTTTTTTTTAAAATGTTGAGCCTAATGTGTTTCATACAAGTTAATTTGCTCTTATTTAATTATCTGTAATTAATATTATAATGTATACAAATATATCATTGACCTTGACTTTGGGTGTCCATTGTTCGGTATCAACAAAAAAAAAGTAAACCTCCACAGAGCCATATGTATAACTATCCTCAAATTTGACCCTACTGCTAAAGAAGACCTCTGTGTGCGTGTACATACCTACGTACGTACGTACGTACGTACGTACGTACGTACGTACGTACGTACGTACATACATACATACATACATACATACATACATACATACATACATACATACATACATACATACATACATACATACATAAGAAAGCACGCACGCACGCACGCACGCCTGCCTGCTTGCCTAGCCTGGCGTACCCACCTACCTACCTACATGCATGCCTACATGCACCTACCTACCTGCATGCCTAGCCTAGCATACCTACCTACCTACCCCCCCCCCGGCACATACATACATACATACATACATACATACATACATACATACATACATACATACATACATACATACATACATACATACTACATACATACATACATACATACATACATACATACATACATACATACATACATACATACATACATACATACATACATACATAAGCAGTTTGAATCGTTTAGAAATCATTGTAAATCTTCTTTCATACGCAATATCTCTTATTATCAAAATTAGTAAATGCTAGTTTTACTTCGTTTAATTTAATATAATGCATACATTTTTTAAAATATGAATCTAGATAATTTTATCAAGAAAAGTCAAGAAAACTTATGTATATCTAATTTTCTTTAAAATTTGGAACACGATTGTCCATTACAATGAGTAATAAATAGGTTCTTGACGAATTTTAAACTCAGTAATGAACATGTTTGTGGTAATTTTATCATTCGATGATTAAGACAGGTGGTTTCTGTTGCGACATGGGAATATATTGTGAAATATGTCACATGAAAGTTGTTGCGACATAAACCAGGTAGGAAAATATTGATGACGTAAAGTTGTGGAGTGAATATAAGAATGTAGTAGAACTGATAAATTAATATATGACCATCGTATATGTCCTTGTTTCGAAATCAGTCTGTAGATAAATTCAAAGTTGTGGATAGATATAATTTGAGAGGAATCGTTCGTTGGGATTATTCATTGGAGTTGCAAAGTACTTATTGACTTTGAACTAAAATATTATTATAAAATATTATTCTGGGATTATTGTGATATCGTTCAAAAGAATTTTGTACAATGTCATTGGGATAATTCAAGACTGTCTTCACTTAAGCATATTCAAGGATATTGACAAATCAACGCTTTAGAGAAATGGAATTCATTCGGAACACTATTCTTTCGGAGTTGTGATAAAACGTGTTATGATAAATTTGGATTAATTAACAATAATGTATGACACTCTTAAATTTTAATTTTGTAATTAGAGAATTAAGTTGTTTGTTAAGTTTTACACAATCTTGTTGCTCTTGCTTTTTTCTGTTAATTAGTTTAAGACTAAACTTTGATTTCGTATGAATCGTGCAAGGAGAACTAATTAAAATAAATATCTAATCAACCAATGAAGTGGATTTTGGATAAAATATATTCACCATTTTGTCGAGAATTAAATCAATTGTATAAACAGAATACTTCGAACTCAAAATAATATAAGTGTAACATATAGCTGTATGATGCATTCTTAATGTTTTGTGGCTATAAAATATAGTATTTAAAGAAATAGTGTTCGCACGTCATCGCCACGTCTTTGCACGCTTTAAGGAATGATGCAGATTTTATCCTCAGACAATAATTCTCTTTTCCAAAATTACCAAAATATATGTTTTAATAGACTATTTATGACAACCCATATGCATTACAGCTTACTTAACTGAAAACCTCGGAATCCCTTATATATGTTTTTGGTAGAGAAATAAATTAGACTGTGTTTCATTTTTATGGGATTGTCCCATAGAACGAGACATAATATTAGCTGTCTCAGTCATAATGAAATAAAACATGGAATGGATATCTCAATACAGGCTAATCATTCCCCCACTATCATGTACTGAATATGTTCAGAATCGAGAATATCGACTTCTTGTGCTCGACATGTTTATATTTCTCTACAAAAGTCGCTAATATGTAGGTCAAAAGGATTAAAACTGAATTACTCTTTTATATGTGACAACAATGAATATATAGTCAATTCGTCCTTTGTGTAATATGGGATTTCATATATGCTATTTTTTTTAAAAATATGAAGGTGTTAGTTAGCGTTCGTTAATAGAGTCAAAAACGAAACAACTGTGAAACAAGATGTTACACTGTCTGAGTATCGAATGACATTTTGTTGACATCTGGAGGTCGTCCAGCTATTTTCCTCAATTACAAATCAATCTTTGAAATACAAGTTATATCAGATAAACTGTTGGCTTTTCAAAACCGGCAAAACATGTACGTTTCGTATGTCACCAAGACTGATTTACCATAATTTACTCATCGACCATGGTCATATTTTGTTGTAATTCATATTTCGCATTGATTTTGGATGACACGGGCAATTTAGAAGAATTAAAGCAGTCTCGCGTCTTATCAGATGATCTTTTGATTAGCTATATGGCCGAAGCTCTCCCAAGGCAAATCATTAGACTCATATCAGGGGAGTATAGTGTATATATTGTTTTAACAGTAAACTAAATTACTGCAAACAAAATAATATATTCAGTATATTTTTGTTTACGGTAGAAAACCATTGAGATGTATACGAATTTCGGATAAGTAAGTTGCTCAAAATTATAACATCTAAGAGGAATTAATTGATTTAATACCATAATACACGTTTGCAATTGATTTAATACCATAGAAGCAAAAGTCTTGTGTATGTGGCCGCTAAACATTGATTTAACCCAGAAAACATGTACTCGCTCACAAGATGAACGTATACCATTCTAATTCTGAATTGTAGGAATCAAAATCAGTGCAATGTATCAGATAAAAGGGTTTCAAGCACAATAAATGTTTATGGGAAAGGTCTCAGAGTTCCTTGTAAAATACATTATTTAATGACCAAAAATAGACCAATTGAAAAGTA
Source organism: Unio delphinus (assembly GCA_029339505.1). NCBI lineage: Eukaryota > Metazoa > Mollusca > Bivalvia > Unionida > Unionidae > Unio > Unio delphinus. Next base: position 5,850,961 of record JAQISU010000108.1, read on the forward strand.
TAAACCATTGAGTTATCTGGAATTAGCGTTTGGACCTTGATAGCATACTATATCTCGTACTTACTTTCTAAGGTCGTACTCCTTGATCGTTTGTAACAACAATCCCCTGCTCGGGTTTTCAATCGTATACGCTTTTCAGGTCATTGACTTTTTGATAATTCTCCAATTTGTCAACCAGCCTGACTTTGCGGGTTAAGTTTCTATTATTGTAAAAACGATATCAGTACCTCTGAAAACCCATTTGGTCGCAATAATAGTGTAATGACGTATTTGCTTTCAATCATAGCACCAAGGTAATCCAAAATAGATCACTCCAATCTCATTTTGTCACGTCTTATCGCGAGAATTTGGAGCTGTTTCCATTTAAGACTGTCTATTAAAACTCCGCACTATAAACATTCCGGTACTGCCCAGATGGCTTGAAACAATAAATATTTTATGAACAAGTCGGGTAAAACACTGCATTAAATTTATATCCGAGGCAAACATGTATGATGTCAAAGTTGGCATCACTTGTTTTTTCCCCCGTCTGAATTGACCTGCTGACAAGAGATAATATGTACTGAGGTAAACGCATCTACAAGGGAAAATTTAATAAAGGATTTTAAGTTGGTTACCTAAACTAAATTAATTAGCGTTTAAACATCGAATTTAGTTAGACATTTCAGACTAACCAAGATCCTATCTAAAGCTTTCAAGGATTCCTGGCCGTTTTTATACGTGTCTACGAGATTAATTCAAGTTTGAAGGATCTGTTAGTTTGCATGGGATATGACTACAAAGATGTTAAACGTTTTGTTTCGAAACTGTCTTACAGTATTGACGATTTTGTATTTTACACGAATATTTATATTTGGATATTTTAGGTAAATATTTATATTTGGAGATTTTAGCTATTTATCACAAATATTTGACGATTGCATCATGAAATATTGCACACTTTAATAGGATTTAAACTTTAATCTTTAACAGGTGTTCAACACTTGTAAAAGCATGCGCCTTAACCTAACTTGGAATGTCCGCTGCCTTTTCTGTCTGTGAAGGTGAAAATTTATGTCGATCCATAAAGTGCACATTAGTTTGGACCAGATGACAATTAATTAGATTTACAGGAACACGTGGCTGTTAAATCGCTGCATTGAACTGATTTTTAAGGTCTGTGTCGGGAGAGGTAGTGATTCTTAATTAAGCCTTTGTTTATTTAACCGGTTCATACAAGACTAGCGGGAAGGTTCAGTTCGATTTTATATCAAACATGTATAAAATGTCAAAGATTGATATTCTACAGAACAGTTGATGAGCAATCTAGAAGTCAGGCTGGGCACAATTTTTTGCCCCTAATTATAAAAGGTGGTAGATATATTTAATTCTGATTGGTTACGCTAAATAAGGGGCATGTTTTCCACACATAAACCCCTCATTTTAAGTAAGACCCATATGGAAATCTAATCAGTCTGCGTTTTTCTGCAAAAGTGAAATTGGTACTCCGAGGGGAATTTGGAAGAATTTCCCTCTCGTAAATCATTTTGTTCGATAGACCAGAAGTCTGAAAGGTCGACAGACACAATTTATGCGGAGAAGAGGTCAAAGCTTAAAACACAAGGTATCCGCGCCAATCTCATGTGAATTCGTTGATACCAAAAATATGATTTGCATGAATTTATTTGTTTAAATTCATAGATATTTTTTTGATATTGTATAAACGTGTTAAGTTCATTTATCTGAATAATGTTCTTTCTTATGTGATGAGTTCTTTGAATTTACCGTTGCTGTATAGGAATTATGTAATTTTAAGATTTTCAACAAAACGTTAGTTGATATGAATTACGAGAATTCGTGTAAATTCACCGATCTAGGCAATATCACGTGTAGTAGACTTGAGTATGTATTGACTGAAATGAACACTATGAAATGAGATTTCATGTATGCTAAAGACTTGACTGTGTGTATTTACTGAAAGCTAACGTAGTAAGTCATGTAATGAATTACATTCATTCATACGTTTGTGTAATGTAAGTCGCTCTTAAATTAGACATCAAGAAGTACAGTACCGGTACTCTTATGAAACTAGGTTTGTTTATGGTTTGCCACGTTTGGCTAGACTAAGATAGCCTTTGATCCGTTGAATCCCGATAGGACGATCTCTGACCTAACTTGAGGGGAGTAATTATCTATTCCCAGTAGGTTATAGAAGACTTTAGGTCACTTTTCTGTTTATTTTACAAGGTTAATAGCCCACCAAGAAACCTACTAATGACCTACCCTCGATATACGTATCTACGTACACACACGTCCACATAGACAAATTTGGAGGGACGAAAGGAGGCGAAACAAAATAGCGTTTGGGAGAAGGAAAATCAGAAGAAAAACGAAAAGGTCAGAGGAGAAAAGCCGCATTGAAGTTGGAGTGAACCGGAAAGAACAGGTCATGAAAGTGTACAAGGCAATGACTTCGATCGTTCATTCGTTTTTATGATGAACCGATTCTGTCTTTTAAACAGATCGGCTATTTATATAAATACATTGGTGTTGAATTTCTGTGAATGTTTTAAGTGTATCTTCCTAATGTAATGTATTCTCATCGTTGTTTATGAAATTTATTAAATCGTTTTTATTTCATGTATGGGGGGAGGGGACTCAGGGGAGGGGGTTTCGAGTCATTCTGTTCTATATGTCTGCTCGGATCTCTATTTATTACACCGGTAAGTTCCACACTTTCTATAGTATTACGTGATCTAGAGATATAGGATATAGGGGGCTCTAGCTAGAGGTAGTACCTTTGTTGTCTGTCAGCTGCACTCTTGGAGTGGACAGACACACTGGTCCTCATCCATCTCCCAAATCTCTCACGTCTGCCTCCAAGAAGGAATCTTTCCTGGCATACCCCGGTACACCGCTTCAGCTAGCGGGCTAAACGACGTTGAGGGGGTGATGTTAACACTACATCACTAGGCGTATGAACTTCTACAAGGAAGTCACTGGCTATGACGGAAGGTCTCTACAGATCAACGGCCAAGTGTTCGGGACTAGGACGCACCATATGTATTAATGGATTGCGACTGTGGCCGACCAGCTATGGTTCAAAATAGCAGGGAAGACAGATCTCTTCAGCCATGGTCGGCCATCTGAATAGGAGAGGGAAACTCCGATATAAAACCTACGGCCTGTGGACCTCGCTGTCACCGTCCTGGCTTGCCAGTCCATGGCAGATGAACTTCAGGTTTAAAGGGTGGGACCAGTTTGCGCAGACTGAACTCCACCTAAATGCTCCATTGCGCAGGCATGAAGGAACCTTCTACTGTCTAATGTTTATGTTCGACTCTATCAAGCCCTGCAGCGATGGGAAAGGGGCGAAAACGGCAGGTGAAAGATGTCACTGGAAGCCGCAGTCCCAATCCTGCATGCAGGCGACTCAGGCCTTTTGGCCATCTGGTGTTGATCTGGAGACGACACCATCACCCGGCAGCAGCCTGAGTGTCCAAGCAGCCTTTTTTAGGGATAGCACTGCTTGCCCCACATGGAGAAGGGCCTAGAAAAGGTGGCCTAACCAAAGCTCGTCTCCTTATACCCCAGTTGGCCTTCCGCAGCCAACGGGCATCTTACAACGCGGTCAAAACTTAACAGAAAAAACAAGTCATGTCCCACCGGCCTCACATCGTGGGAAAAAAACTAAAACTGGCTTGTTGGAACATCAGAACAATGCTAGATTCAACTGACAGCAACAGACCTGAACGACGCTCTGCCCTAATCGCACACGAACTCTCTCGCACCTTCCAATTGGTCACACCGACCGCATCATGTCCATGCATCTCCCGTTAGGAAACCAACAACACGCCACACTCTTCAGTGTATATACTCCAACACTACAGGCAGATTCTTCTCAAGAGGATAAATTCTACGCTGACATGCGCATACTTCTCAAGAGCGTCCCAGAGAGCGACAAAATAATCATAATTGGAGATTTCAATGCCAGAGTGGGCCGAGACTCAGAAACCTGGAAAGCAATCATTGGGAAACATGGCGTGGGTGGCTGCAATGACAATGGGCGCCTGCTTCTCGAATTTTGCGCAGAATTACAGCTCACCATTACAAACACCATATTCCAGCAGAAAGACAGCCTGAAAACGACCTGGATTCATCCTAGATCAAAACACTGGTACCTAATCGATTACATCATAGTACGCCAGAGGGACTTAAAAGATGTCCTTCACACCAGAGTGATGCGCAGTGCAGAGTGCCACACAGATTACCGTCTTGTTCGATGCAAGCTCAACTTCTATTTCAAGCCCAGGTCCAAACAAGGACGTACCATATAAAGGAAGCTCCAGATTAAAAACCTCTTGTCTGAAGACGTCAAGACAAAATTTCAAGAGAGCCTGCACACTAGACTTGAAGAGCCTAACTTTCCGACAGATCTACCTCCGAAGGAGATGTGGAATCACATCAAGGCTGTCATTCTTCAAACCTCAGAAGAAATCCTTGGATTCACCACTAAGAACCACAAAGACTGGTTTGATGAAAACAACCAAACAATCCAAAAACTACTTTCCAGTAAGAGATCAGCATACCAAGCCCACCTCGCACAACCATTCTGTCCATAGAAGAAGCAGCCTTCCGCCTTATCTGCAGCTCCCTTCAGCGCAGTCTTCGTGAAATACAAAATGTATGGTGGACAAAGCTTTCAGAAAGAACCCAACTGTACGCTGACACTGGAGACTACAAGAAGTTCTACGAAGCGTTGAAAGCAGTGTATGGTCCCTCCTTTCAAATACAGAGTCCCCTACGGAGTGCAGATGGACAAGAGCTACTCACTGACAGGATATCTATCCTAAACCGCTGGTCAGAGCACTTCCACACCCTCTTTAGCACTAGCCGTATAATCCAAAAGGCAGCTATTGATCGCATCCCACAACAGCCACCAAAGATGGAACTCGATGTGGCACCCACACTGCAAGAGACTGTAAAAGCCATAGAACAGCTGAAGGCAGGAAATGCTGCAGGAAAAGATGGTATTCCACCTGAGATATGGATGAAAGGAGGCCTAGCATTGCACACCAAACTCCACGAGTTCTTCGTTTGTTGCTGGGAGCGATGGAAACTTCCGCAAGACCTCCGAGATGCAGTCATTATCACCTTGTACAAGAACAAGGGGGAAAAGTCTGACTGATCAAACTACCGTGGGATAACTATGCTCTCCATTGCAGGCAAAATCCTTGCTAGAGTGTTGCTAAACAGACTAGTGCCCACCATTGCAGAAGATCATGTTCCAGAGAGTTAGTGTGGCTTCAGAGCCAGTAGGGGCACAACTGACATGGTGTTCGTCCTGAGACAGATCCAGGAAAAATGCAGAGAACAAAACAAAGGAATGTACATCACTTTTGTGGACCTAACGAAGGCATTTGACACGGTGAGCAGAACTGGACTGTGGAAAATCCTTGAAAAACTCGGATGTCCTCCCAAATTCCTTACCATGGTCATCCAACTGCATGAAGACCAGCTTGGTCAGGTTAAAAAAAAACGAATTGTCACAGACCTTTCCCATTGCAAATGGCGTGAAACAGGGTTGCGTTTTAGCTCCCACACTGCTTTCAATTTTCTTCAGCACGTTGCTCTGAAAAGCTACAGAAGACCTTGATGACGAAGATGGCATCTATATTAGATTCCGTACTGATGGCAACCTCTTCAACTTAAGACGACTTCAGGCCCACACCAAAACATTAGAAAAACTGATTAGAGAACTTCTATTTGCAGACGATGCCGCCCTTGTTGCCCACACGGAAGCTGCCTTACAGCGCGTAACATCTTGTTTTGAAGAAGCTTGCCAGTTCTTTGGCCTCGAGGTAAGCCTAAAGAAAACCGAGGTACTTCACCAGCCTGCCCCCAAGGAAGAGTACCGTCCACCAAGCATCTTCATTGCCCGGACAGAGCTAAACGTAGTCCACCAGTTCACCTACCTGGACTGTGTGATATCCTCTGATGCAAAGATCGACAAATAAATAGACAACAGATTAGCCAAGGCAAACAGCGCCTTCGGCAGACTCTACAAACGTGTCTGGCACAATCCCAATCTCAAGAGAGTTACAAAGATCAACGTCTACAGGGCTGTCGTACTGACCACCCTCCTAAATGGCGCCGAATCCTGGGTCACCTACAGCCGTCACCTCCGTCTCCTTGAACGCTTCCATCAGCGCTGCCTCCGCACCATCCTCAACATCCACTGGAGTGACTTCGTTACCACCACTGAAGTCCTCAAACAAGCGGGAATCACCAGCGTTGAGGCCACACTTATGAAGATACAGCTTCGCTGGGCAGGGCACGTGTCCAGGATGAAGGATCATCGCCTGCCAAAGATCGCACTGTATGGTGAGCTATCAACTGGCCACCGTGATAGAGGGGCACCTCGAAAGAGATATAAAGACTCCTTGAAAAAGACCCTCACCACCTGTGGCATCGATCACCGCAAATGGGCATCACAAGCTGCTGACCGTGCAAGCTGGCGACGTACAGTTCACCAGGCCGCTGACACTTTTGAACAAAACAGACGGGCCATCTTGGAGGAAAAACGATAGCGAAGAAAAAACCGGGAACCATTGTCAGCACCCACCAAAACCCAGACATTCCCCTGCAGCCTCTGTGGACGGACGTGCCTGTCACCGTATTGGGCTCGTCAGCCACCAGCGCACGTGCAATATACATAGAAATCTTCCTTCTTAAAAAGCGAAGTCAAGCCAACAACAACAACATAGTAATACGTGATCTAGATAACGAGAACTGAATAAAGGCGACACCTTGTAAGAAGATACAATCAATCAAACAATCATAACACAATACTCACACCACCAACACCAACAAACTCCTCTCCGTACTGTCACATCCTAGATGACATCCTTGATGTAAATATTGGCCATTTTGATCTGTCTGCGGCTGTGGAAACTGGTTTGTTTGTTGTTTGTTTGTTTGTTTGTTTGATTATGATTTTTAACGTAGCTTTGTTTCAGTGATATCGCTACGATGAGGCAGTTTATAGTGATGTCCACGACTGGGGCATCATGCCGCAGACATGTAGCATAATGTCCCACCCAGTCACATTGTTCTGACACCAGGCCGACCAGTCCTAACACTAACCTCTTGATGCTGAACGACAAGCAAGGCAGCTGTTAGTACCATTTTTAAAAATCTTTGGTATGTCTAGACCGAGGAACGAACCCACGACCTCCTACTTCCGGGGCGGTTGCTCTAATCACTAAGTCACGGGAGCGATGGAAACTGGATTATTTCTTCTTTTTGTTCCGGATGTTGGATTTCATTGATGTTGATACCTCGTGAAAGATATTTTTCATTACGAGGATATAATTTTCACATACAGCCGGATATTCGTCCGCTAAAACTTACCAAGTTGTTAAATATCACTATTATTGCTGTCGAGTCTCTTTCAGAAAGTCCGAGTTCTTCGATTCTCATTGGAAAAAAGAGGAATTTAAGTTCAAGGTGAACAAAGACAACAACTATCTCCATTGGTATGATACTGATTGTATTTTAATTGCAATATTATATTTGTTTTTAAAATTGAACCAGTCTTTAAAAGCCTTTATGGAATCATACAATATATTGATACAACTATTTCAAATGCTATCAATGTTTATGAGTTGAATAGCATAACATGGAGGGATCGCAATTTGTAAAGATACAGTTAAAAAAAAAAGAAATGAAACATAAATTTTAATTTTATTTGATCGGTGATCATCATTCATAAATGCATAGGCGGATGCCTATAGATACCGTTTTAAAGTACCTTTACCAGATAATCCGGGTTTTTTATTTTACATCCATGTGTCATATTCGTTAGTGAGATTCGTACATAAATGAGATCAAAACGTGAAAACGTTTGGTACTGAAAATAACTTCTTAATTTGAATTTCATCATGAACAGCAATATCAACTGAATTTTGTCACAGTCTACTTAACGTATCTAAATCTAAAATACGTCTTCATATTCCTTCAGATAGCTTTGGTGGATCATACCAAACCAATGCGAAACACTTTAGTATTCATTCAATCCATTTTAGGTGGTTGACAAATAGAAAATATTGATAAAATCCTGCGCTGTCGATAGCTCTATTACCTTTACCTGTTTGGACAACTCAGACTAGGTGCTGGGTCTTCGTTATCAGTTTTTATCTAGGATAAAAAGTGGTCTCGGGGCAAGAGACAATTAATTTTTCCGGATTGAACAAATAATGTTTCTAATTATTGTTCACAAGTCATTTAGAAACACTGGCGCTTTGAAACGCCAATGATTTAATGCTATATTGATCACGTCTGACCAGTGGTTTTGATAAGCGATGACGTAAACATGTTCCTAAACTTGCCAGATTATGTTGGCGGAGGTTGGGTTTTCGTGAGCAGCTTTAGATTGGTCCGAGTTAGCATGATATTCCTGACAAAGTGAGTGTCATTTCTCACAGCATGTGTTTATTTACTTCACATGTTCAAGATAATATATAGGCTAATTTAGATTTACAGCTATGTAGATTAAGAAGTACGAATTAGTCCTGCTTTTATTATCGGTTCTGATATGTTTCTTATTCCTGACGTTCTTACAGTAAAATTCTTTAGCTCCTGTACGTTATCTTCGGTTTCGACCTGAATGTGTTTCTATATCGACCTGAATGTGTTTCTATATCGACCTGAATCTGTTTCTATATCGATCCGGATGTGTTTTACAGTTTGTACATTTTCTTAACTATGAGGAGAAATAACCTTATAAATTGGTCACATTATACATATGGAATCTTATTAATCATGTCGTGCAATAATTTTAAATTTCTGATGTTACTACTCAAAAGGAAATTGCTTGTGAAATAGGTTTTATTTAATTAACGACAACATACCAAGATCGAAAAATGACCATTTGTAGTTAAACATTCATTTTCGTACAGTGATAAGAGAGCGTAGGCTTGCGACGAAGGCTGGCTGGTGCTTGAACAAATTCGGTCTAACTAGTGTCGACAAAATTACACCGCAAAACAGGTCTAACAATGCTTTTAACTGCAAAATGAACCCCGATACCGCTGCATTAGATTTGTATGGCCTGTTTTCTCTTATAAGTCGAGTTCGACTGCAGACTGCACAAACATAGATTTGCTATCGCATAATTCGCTGCCAGATTTATGCAGATAATTAAAAGTGATCACAGGAACAAACAATATTGACCATTATCTGCCGGCGCAGACTAGACTTATACCCGGGTACATACGATATCATAAAACTTCAAACCTAAGATATTTTTAAGGATTTTAGATGTGTTGCCATTATTTTCTATTTTATACACGTTTCTTAGAATTTTAACATTTTGGTATATTTTATATGTTATCTTGTTATATTTTGATGTTTTCATTTAGTGAGGTTTTCTTCCTAAAGCTTTTAATTCAATTAATTTCTAGAATATATTGAATATCCACTTTTGGATGTTGCCATATAGCCATTACTGTGTTGACATGCCGTAACTAGGACATATATATATATATATATATATATATATATATATATATATATATATATATATATATATATATATATATATATATATATATATATCTCTAGTTGCGTCTAGGTGAAAGACGAATGTAGAGAATTTGTTTTCAGAAATCTAGATAAGTAAACAAATAAAATTAAATGACCATGTTGAAATGCTAGACTTTTCAGATTTGTTTAATAGAAAGGCATGTATATTTTGTTCTAAATTGTTCAGCTGAAAATGCGACGTGTTGAGGTCAATTTCGATAATGTGAAATAACATACACTTAGCGACTGATGTTTGCTTCCCACACATAATCAATATAATTCTATAAGAGAAAATATAGGGCCGAGTATCTTGAAGGTAGTACGGCTGAAGCTTTTCACCTTTTCGAATACGTTCCATGGACTACCAGTTCACGACAAGCATTTCAATAACGTTACTGCCTAGGGGCAGTACAGTCTTAGTGAACAAATTGTACAATTGGTATTTAAATGTTAGGAATAATTGTGCACCGTACAACAAAGCTCATTATTAGGGAACATTTGTCCAGTGCATCCCCTCCAAGTATTCCGTATGCACCATACACAATTTCTTAATTTGATCAGCCATTTACTGAATGCCATTTCATATTCACTTAATTGGTTATTGGTACAGGTAATTATCCACATAATTTTCAGTCAAAGTGCTTGAAAGCAGCATAGAACTATATCCTACATCTGTCTCAATGTCAGAAGTACTATAACTGCACTTCCAACCTTATGACGACTTTTAATAGTCTGCCTTTCAGAAAATCTTTTTATAACGCTATTCAACCAAAAATTACTTTAATCTGAGTCAGGGTTGTATGGAAGATGTGGCAAGTTGTGATGCTATTTTCCTCCAGGATATCAATATCGATGGCAGATTTAGGCTTGGGTGCGTTGTCATGAAGTAGACGGTAACTTGGAGTATCGGAACGCGGACGATTTGGCAAAGTTCCACGATTTTTGACCACTTTGGAGGTATACAAATATCAAGTAACACTAGCAGACATCTGGACGACCGAGCCTTTTTGCCTATAAATAAAATAAATAGAAATGTTTCTTGACTGTCTGAATGCATCGATGAACTTTGGATCTTTGTTCTTTTTTCAGAGTCAAACGATATTATTTTCTCTCGAGTCACGATAAATCCATTGCATCATGACGATCTCATTCCAACGTCATTTGTCACTTTTGTCTTATTTGGTGAGTAAGCTGTTCGGCAATTTCAACCCGAGTCTGTGTTTTGATCAGCCATCAACAAATTCGTGGCCCATCTTAGAAACATCTGTACTGTTTCATCACTTGCCTGCTCACCAGACACAGTTATCAGTCTTCCAAAACATGGGTATTCTTCCATAGATTCACGAAAATCTTGAAAATGATCAAAGTATCTGAAAATGGTAGAATAAGAGAGAATTACATCCATAAACTTTGTCAAAAGTTGGCCTTGACATTGGCAAAAGATTATATTAAAAGATTATATTAAAAGATTATATTAAAAGCCCCATGATTTCACAGTATGCTCTTTGCTCCATAGCAGAATAAAGACCCTTTCTGATATGTTTCGATCATTTTCATCTATATCAAGCCACATATACATAAATGCAGGTTTTCGGCATGGTGTATGTGGAGCTGCAGATTATTAATGTACTTATTATTAATGTAATTATTAATGCAGAACGTTATTTTATGTATCGATTGGACATAAATGTATTGACAGGTTCAAAGAAACAAAAAGGTTATAATAAAATATGCAGATTTCCATATACCCCTTCTATGTATGTATGGCTTGTTCATTTACATGTTAGGAATACAAGGTTGCAAGAAATTTGGTCGTATACTTTTAGTGCTACTTCAAGCAATATGACGTCGTATTTACAACGGATCTTATGTACGAAAACGGCATCCACTTTCATCAGAATCAATACATATATGTATTCTCTGTATCCTTTTCAAAGTATTTTGACCTGACTAATAAACACTTATATTTAGTTTTAAGTCGATTTAAAATTGTTTTGAAAAAAATATAACAAAACTAATAAATTGAAATAATTACAGCCAATCAACAGATTACTCTGATACCGACGAACCATAATCGACGTAAGTGACGTCACTAGAACGTCAATCATTGCAACTATCTTTTTAAAAGGTCTGCACCATTGCTGCTGTGCATCTACTGTCTAGCGATCCACTTTTCAATTTTGCATATTATCCCTATGTCACGGAATTTTATAAACACTTTTATTTATTAAACACATGCACTCGAGTATCGTTTTTGTGTCCAACGATACCTGGAGTTGCTTCGTGAATATTGTGCTGTGCGAAATGCTTCTGATGGGAAGAAACGAATGCTTTCAGAGCACAGACGATACCTGTTTGTAAATACCTCACCGTAGATAAAGCTCTTTACATTACGGATAGTCTTGTCAGTCAGCGGTCTACTATAAGGACTTGCACATCTTCAGCTATAGAGGAATGTAAATTTATTAATTTTTTTATATGCGATATAACTATTGCACTACCACGTCTTTTTTTGTATGTTTGCTATGTAGCTATGGTTTACGCAGTGTAATGCACATATTTCAACTCTTGTTAATATAAAGCTAGCATTTTAAGAAATGTTCACTACAGTAGGATTCTTAACGAGCAGGGTTCGGTTTACTTCTGAACTTGTTTTGCATTTTATGTGCCAGTTATGTAATCTGTATAACTTACCGTGTATAACATTGCTACATTTGTATGCCCGTGTCATGTATAGTACACTGTATTGGATATGTTTCCAGCTGTCCGGAGTGTGTAGAGCTGTATCTGGAACGTCCATAGTGTTTGGAGTGTCTAGAGTGACCAAAGTGACCCGAGCGTTCAAACTGTCGGAGTGATCATGGTCGACATGGTGCAAGTTGTAAAGCCAACTACAGGATATAACCCTTAGCCGTTGTGAAATTGAACTGTAAGCAGCCGTATCTCAAATAAAGTGTGCTGATGACGGAGTGTATCTCATTACATATAATCTACTAACCGTGTGCTAATTTTGGGGTTCGTAAAACCCATTGCATTTTTCTTGACTATAAAGTTAAGTTGTATATCTTTCCCCTTTTGGTTGCATCGTTTCACTATCTGAGTGAATTCATTTTACTGCATGAATACAATTATACATTGTTTATTAGCTGAGTAAACCATATCCATCTTTTCATTGTGAAATTACCGTGACTCATTACCCGCTTGCCTTTGTATTTTGTAAAGTAATCTGTTTGTACTTTTCATTATTAAGTATGTGCATTCTTATGTTAATTAATCCAACATGTGGATGACATATATGCACACATTATTCATAAGTAATTGCTCATTCAAGTCATTCATTGAAAAACATTGTATTTATATAATCGTCAAAGATGTTATGTTGTGAATCCGGAAATCCCACCCGGTAATCTTGTTACACATTACGCCGACCAAACTGGTGTACACAAATGTGTTATGAGTGAAGCAAAATAGTTCCGCAATCTTCGCCCATTTACTGTGTTTAGAGTGACTTATTAAAACCAGTCTAATGTCTTGACTTTAATTCAAACCAAGTAAACTTCTTCGTTGACTATGCTAATATTTTTTAATTTAAAATCGTAAAATTGCCAGTGCTTATTGGGGCACATCCGTTGACAAAATCTTAGTTCTTGTAAACGTTGTCAAGCTCTTCAGTTTTTAAGGTAAGCAGTTATTGCATGCATTCGTCAATCCGGTTAAATTCAGATCTCCGCTGTCCTTCGTGATGATCTGACTGCGACCGCTTAGGATCGTGTTTTAGTGATCCATGTAATTACAATAATCGCAAATGCTTTCAGCCAATCAGATGGAGTCTTGCATCTTCCGCGTTTGAGACTGAGCAGTAAAAATGGCTGAAGAGCATCAATGTGGACCCAGAACACAACTAATTTTGCTGTATATTCTCTTCATTCGTTTCTCAGTATTGAACTTTCAACTGTGTGGAAGCCAATACTAATCTTGTTAATCTAAAATACCTTCAAAGATGACTTCACGGTGAAATCCTTGCCATAGGTTCACAGGCATTCGTTTGAGAGGCTAGACTGTAAACAAACCAATGTACAATAGAACACAGATTTCAGTTCCGAATTATCACTAAAACCTTATTACTCACTGAACACTGTCGCCAAAACACACAGACAACCACACCATAAGCTCATGTTCTAAAGAATATGCAATTACCTGTAAATCCATACCAAGAATGTATAAATTTATTTCTTGTATCACCAACAAAAGGAGACAGGAAAAATACTCTAAAAATAGACTGAGACTACATTCGTGGGTACTGAACCAGAACTATTAATTGTGATCTGATTCCATGTTTGCCGAACGATTTGATGAACGTTACGATTTCTCAAACTGCATTTTAATTGGCTAGTTCAGAGGTCACCAGAATATGACCTCTAAATGTTCGATCTCAGATCGATACGTAGGACAGCGAGATCTGATTTTAATCTTATTGATTCATTTCTCGGTCACATGATACCTAAATGGAAGTGATAGGCTTTGAAAAACAACGAAATTCTTTATGTTTTACTATGTTGAACCCTTCTGTTGGCGTGAAAGGATGAAATCTATTTTGCCAGATTTCTTATATCAGTGGGTTAAGAAAAGAAATTAATAGCGACTTCAGTATCGTCTCTCCTTATCTTATGTACATATGTTCAGGCTCGTATTCGCCTTCAAAGTGTGGAAAGCTTAACAATGGCTTATGTTTGCTCTTAGTTTAATTCAGACAATGACATGGCATCTCAAAGTGTGTAACATCGGTTACATCAAGGGTCGAGTGCAATCGCGAACGAAATGATACAACTAATCGACATAACATGTGTCTCATTGCTCTTAAGTAAGACTTGATTGACATTGTTCTTTCTAAACTACGATAGAGCTTACAAATGAATCACACACTTTCTAAGAATAAATAAGAGAATCAGCGTGGAATGAGACTTTCAACCGTTTCTTAGTCTGTATCGAGTGCTTAATTTAGTTATAGCGCTCGAACATTAGAAAAATACCAAAAGGGTTGATTTCCAAGTATATTACGTTATCTTCATTTCGTGTCAAATACGTATTTAGTGTTTTATCTAACCAAAAATAAGCAGTTTACTTATGTCAAGTACATCCAATATGATCTTCGACTTACTGCAAAAAGCCGTCGTAATACTTTGCAGTTGCTGAATAATTATATTACTTTCTCTATTTACTTTTCTAGGTTCTTTACTATTCTGTGATCCAGTTACAACAAATGACAAACAATGTACAAAGAATTTACTTTTGAGGCGTCCAGAATTATGTGGAAGAGAAATTGCAGAGAATATTTACTATTTTTTTGCTTAGACGGGTATTATTTAATTATTGTGGATTTTTCCGCGGCAGTCAATGAAAATCATTGAAATAATTTTAAAATTGGCGGGGAAAAAAAATAACTAGCGTAGACCCCCAGATATATATATATATATATATATATATATATATATATATATATATATATATATATATATATATATATATATATATATATATAATAACCAATTTCGTTAAAAATAAAAAATCAAATATTCAAAGAATTTAAGGCTTCCTTCATCATGGTCTGTCAGGAGATACTTGTATAATTGCAACAAAACATATGGGTTTTGGAAGTCAAAAAAATAACTAAATCTGTGACAGAGATAACAAAACCAGTGACAGAGATAACCAAAACCAGTGACAGACACATACTAAACCACTATATTTGGATCAATAGTTCTGTTGTTTGTCGCATTCAATTGAGGTAAGTAAGATTGATACACTATAGGAATGCTTAGCTTATATTATTATTATTTCATCTTTGTTAACACTAGTAGCACTACATAGCCCCCACAAAGTTGAGACGCCATATTTTCATTTCACTCCGTTTTTATATTTGGTTTCTTCTCTTACGGGCCCTAGTTTAACTTTTGATTGCAGAGCGACGATGACCCAGTCAGTTTTATCTAACGAATTCATGTATGATTGATAAATCTAAATATTAAATTGTCAACGAGCAACGCATTCTACTATCATTCGTTTGGAAATGTCTCATAACTTCCTTCCCGCGTGACCTTCAGCCAGGGCTTTGCGTGTTTAGTATCAAACCAGACACTGGTTAAAAATGCAACCGTACACACAATCATATATCAAAACCCTTACACACAATCATATATCAAAACCCTTACACACAATCATATATCAAAACCCTTACACACAATCATATATCAAAACCCTTACACACAATCATATATCAAAACCCTTACACACAATCATATATCAAAACCCTTACACACAATCATATATCAAAACCCTTACACACAATCATATATCAAAACCCTTACACACAATCATATATCAAAACTGAGTTTATGTGTTCTGCACACAAATTAAAGAACTGTATCAAGCAGTTATAGATAAGGCTGGGGAGGGGAGATCTGTGGAGAAACCACGTATCCACGTCTTCAATGCTTGAGCGTGAAATAACCAGAACATTTTCGAGAGTAAATTTTCTTTACAGTTAGATGAAAAGCTTCCGAAGGTATCGCCCTATGTGTTCCCAATCAGGTGTTCCAGTCCTTGTTTTTATTTTATTGAAGCCACCCCCACTATTTCGCCGCTATCTTTTGAATAGGTAGTCATTAGGTGCTCTTAAGGGTGGATTAAACTTGCAAAAAAAAGTAAACCATTTTACCTCATTTAGAGGTTCACTTTTTTAAATTACAAAAAAAATATCATCTCTCCAGCGTAAACATGATCATTTCGAAATCCAGACAGCATGCTGGAATTATCGCAAATCTAGCAGGGTTTCATCCCCGAAAAATGTATCTTAAATTCTCAAAGGCTTTATAATATAGTTTATGATGCACTAAGTTCTAACGACGAATTCGCTAACTAATTAATCACTGCAGTTGAGCGTCTTAGAATCTGGATTCACTAGTGTATATTATGTATGTCCCTTTATATAGACAGTGAATACTGATATGGTATCAATACTTTACTCACATATACCTATATATATATATATATATATTGAATAGAATATGCGCGAAAATATTTATTTATCAAGACTTCTTTTAGATTTAGCAATTATCTCTAATTTGATAACAGATCAACAATAATTGCATTTGTATATAATTACAATCGATACAAAATAATTTGACAGTCACTGTAATATCGATTACTTAACTTTGAACCGAGACTAATTTTTAAGTTTAACTATTGTATATAGCTATTTAAAGAATATTTGACTTCAAAAAAATGCCATGTCCTTAACAGCGGTAACTTATAGCGTTCCAGCCATTATGAAATCCTTTTCACAAACTTTCATGCGCGAATCATTATCATTCAACATTCTAGCACTTAATTACATGCCGATTTGGCATTTCATTAAGACGTGGAATTGAATTACTTATTTTGAAAATTCTTTAAGGCCCGTGTATTTAATTTCATGCTATGTTTCACACATATTAGTTCGTTGTATTGTACAAAACTGGCAGTGTTAGTAGAACAAGAGACTGTGTACATTGCAGAAGTGGATATAGATACTGACTGCAGCTTTTCAGGTAAGTGGTAGAAAGGATATTTTCAAATTCTTGCCTTCATCAGTAAAATAGATGTCAGTTACAATTCTGCATAACTAAATCAGTGACGGTGGATGACATGCTTATTCTGCTTATTTTTACACATTTAAGCACACATACCACACACAAACACACACACAGTCGCATACACTTCCGACTCGTATCAACGTTTCTCTCTTGGATATATTCCGAGAAAAACAGTGCATACCTATATGATTTCGTTTTGCGATACGCACTTAAGGTTATACAGTCAATGTCTCTAAATATTTATCTTTGTCTTTCACGGCTCATGCATTCATACGCAAACAGGGAAACACAAACAAACACACAAACATTCACATAAGAATAGAGGTCGAACTTGTATTCATCAACTGTTCCAAGGATGAAGATGTTGTAACAATGGCCTCTGGAAACTAGCAACATGATCTGATATTTATAGTACAATACGGTTTTGGCAAATGGTTGTTGTGTGAGATTTTAACATAATGATGTGACATATTTAACAGACGTTTTGTCGCTTGTTCTGATCAAAACCATCGATATATTTTCTCTACTTTTTTTGTTCGGTAATTGTGTAATTCTTACACGGCGGAAGCGCATGTGTAGTGTTGCACAATAACTTCTAAAACAGTTCCAGACACAAAACTGAAACCTTGCGATGTAATAATGGACGGTCTGTATGTGCGTCAAGCATATTTGTATTAGTTTAGTATCCATCACCTGGGGGTGGAACTTTTGGGGACACCATTGTAACTAAGTAATTCTACCTTATTGATATCACAATTGCCAATTCAGGATCTGTCATTTACTTTCCTCTGAATTCGATAGATGGCGCCACGAGAAAATCTGTCCAACAAGCTGTTGGATTGCCGAGTATTTGTTATATATTTTTTCTGACCATAAAACTTATTTAACAAAATTGACAGCTTCTAGGGAAAAACTTTGAACAAGCGTTAATGGGAATAATGAAACACAATGCGATGAGGCTTACACACACACACACACACACACACACACACACACACACACACACACACACACACACACACATACATACATACATACATACATACATACATACATACATACATACATACATACATACATACATACATACATACATACATACATACATAAGTGTGTGTGTGTTTAAGATATTTTCTGGAAATTGTATATTCATCAATGAAGATGATTTACATGCTATTGTGAATTAATGATGCAAAAATTTGCTAATTCAAAATGAAAGTACGATACATTTCATTAACTTAAAATAAGAATTCTTAAATTCTTAAATTATTTGGCGTCGTTAGTCATTTTTGTTTATTCATAGAATCAAAATTTACCTTTGGGATGAAAACATTCTTACATTCCTCTCTCTCTCTCTCTCTCTCTCTCTCTCTCTCTCTCTCTCTCTCTCTCTCTCTCTCTCTCTCCGAATTGTGTATGTGTATGCTACGCGTGATTAGCAATCCAACTTGATAATTCCATTTATCCCCAGCAAGAAATATAAATCATAGTATATGTCAGAGTGCTGCATGCTCTTCTCTCGACACAGATTACATACGAACAATCTATTAGTGTAATTAATAGGCATTGATCTTGTCTAGAAACCATAGGTCGGTCCGTGAGGAAGTAGGTATGCGTGAAATGGAAACTGGGATTTGTTTAAGGGCCTTTCTATCTTCGAGAGCGTTGCCTTTATTAGCCTTGTCGCAAAGAAAAACTTTGACCTGCGCGGAGCCAAGACTTCGATTTGACTTCAAAGGGGGTATATTTTGATGGTGAAAAATACATTTTGAGATAATTGTTAAACTTCTTTCCATGACTTTGTCTTAAAGGCCCATATCAGTCGTTCATAGTGATATCAGATTTCGATAGATCATGTATTGATTTGAAAAAACTTGCATTCCCTCGACTCTTACCAAGTCTTTGCAGTATTATGATATAATTTATACCATGACTCATAATTAGAAAATAAGCAATGTATTTTGATCTATTAAAAAATCCAGAAAAATAAAAGTAAAAGGACACACATATAGTCGTGAATATAATTTAAGTTACATTGATGCAATCACTAGGTATGGAGTTGTAAAAACTTTGATAGTTCGTGGGTGGGGGTGGGGGTGGGCTGTGGTTTTTCTTTAATCTGATATTTTAGGAACTGTGTCATATGTTGTGTTTTGGATTAGAATAAATAATTCTGAACAGATTGTGTCCTTTACTGTTGGAACATTCTCTTTAAATATGTTCACGTCATCTGATAACTGATAATAAGATAATTCTACAGCCATAGGTAGTACTGGTACTACCATGTATATCCCGACATCCTATGTCGACGGGATCACCCTGTATGTGTCATTGGAGCAGCCTGGTGTGAATTCTTTTCCCCAAACACTTTCGCTCATGTTCGTTGTTGTTGTTATAGGGTTTAACGCCATTATTCAGCACACGATAGGCTATACATGGCGGCCAGTATTGTTGGTGGATGAAGAACCCGGGGAAAGCCCCGGAAAGAACCACCGACCCACGAGAAACTACTGGCAAGCTTTCTCACATAACTACATTAGCCGAATCGTAGACTCGAACCCACGCAGACAGAGGTGAGATGGCAGTGATCCGTAACGGAGAGCGCTTTAGACCACTCGGCCACTCGGGGCCCCGCTCACGTTCGTAACAATTCATATACACTATTACAGACCGAAGTCTCCTTAATTTATTTCATTTAAGGTCTTATAAATAAAATTACTCTACGTATACCCATGGTGGGGCACTATATTTTCATATTTTGTAAAGGATTAGATTTTGAAGGAAAAATAATTTCCCCGGTTTTCCTCATTGGTTTTACTGGTTGTTTAAAAAAAGACTTTGTATACCATAAGTATTGCTAAAAGAACTTTTAGTTCACTTTATTGTGGCGTGTGATTGATTGGTGAAGCTGCGTCACTATGGTTGGTGTCACCCAGTGCGGTAAACTCATGGTGTCACCCCTCCAGACTTCCACCGTGGAGCACCAGACGCTCTGCAGACTGCATGGTGGCACCCTGTATTTAACTATGATCGGTTATCCGCTGATGAAATCCGACTAGACCGAGCAGTGTGTGCTCTGTAAAATTTGCAATTTTTCATTTTGGTGTCACCTCTCTGAGATGGTGTCACCCGGTACGGTCCGCAGCCCCACGCACCCCCATCCCCCAGCGACGCCACTTGATTGGTGTAGTACGGGTTACTGAGTACACAGTGCGGTCTTAGTTCAGATGTGCACCAACAACAAAATCTTCTTCCGCTAGTCATTTTCACTTCTTGGATTTCAGAGGTAAATTATAAAAAAGAGTCGATAACTTTTTTTTCACATTTTATATATTTGGGTCATTTATTCATTGCACTTTCTGAAGCTGGTACCGTCTAGTCTTGTAATATTCATTTTCCATATTGTAATAACTCCGAAAGATACAGTACATTGGACTAGCTCTGGATGATTGTTTGAGCACATGGGAGCAGTCATGTTGGTTAGCTGTGCGCTTAGATCATATACAATTTCCACAAATTCAATATCCAAAGAAATTACAGCCACAGTGCATAGAGGTATATCAACATTAGCTCCTTCGTGCCTGCTGAAGAAATGCAAATAAACTCATCGTACACCTATCACTCTCAGAAATTCATAATAACTGAGGCCCTTAAATAAATGAGGCGTAACGGGTCGCCATTTTGAATAGTACATCTAATAGGATGAGCACCTCACACAGACAGAATCGTTTCCGTGTCACATAGACTCACAAGCTTAGTAAGAAATGACACAAACTGTCTGATAACTTGGACTGTAATTGTCACGCTTTATTAAAAACTTTAGGATAATGTCGTAGCATTAACTTCAAAGTAGTTTTCATGCCTAGCTTTTATGATCACGTGCTACTTCCTTGCCTGTTTTTGACAATTCTTTCACGCCTTTTTTATTCAAATGAATTTATAATCTCCTTATGTTCATTAATTCATTAGCCGTGATATAATATGAGTAAACGCCTACAGTTGTAATCTAAGTTAGGTCGTCCAAAGCTACCATTCCAACATACAAATATAGGACCTTTGAATAGAGTATGTGTAATCCGAATTCGTTATTCTTGTAGATGGCTATTTCTCTACATTTTTTTAACTGCAATGTTGTTTAAAAAAATCCAAACCTTTGCGTACTGAATGGATTGTATTACTAAGAATTTATTTATTTTAAACATTAAAATTTCAGTTTCAGTGGTCAGATAATATATTGTCATATACGTATAATGTGTAACCTTGGCACTAATCGCTTGAATTTTGTACTTATTTAATTAGCAAACGTAACACGATAATTACAGGTAAAAGTTATCATGCACCATTGATACAAGTAATTAAAAATCATGGCAGCTTCATGCACTATTTCTTTTTTTTTCCTTAAAAATTGATAATTGAATATTAGCCTTCATTCATGATCGAACTGAATTAGATGAAACCATAAACATATTCGTGTTTAATTTACACCTGTAAAAGTAAATCGGACACGAACATGAATACAAACACTATTTGCCCCAGTAAATGCTTAACGAGCGTGACATAGTAGTAGCATTTTCAACGGCGTAGTTGTTGTCGTTCTTGATAAACGCATTGCATTTGGCTCAGTTGCTTGACACTGTTACATACATAGTTATGCAGCTTAATGGGTGTATTTAACACGAAGGTACTACTCGCCACGAGCAAAACTAGACCACAGTGTCATACTTTTCTTGCTCCAACCACCTTTGTGGAGTCTTGAATTAAGCCAGGGCAAAGCAGGCGGTACATACTATGCCGCCAAATCCTTATTTGCTATTCATTATCATATTATACCTCATCTTCGCTAGCTAATGCTATGGTATGTTAACCCTATTGATACCTTAGCGGATCGAGCAGATATATTGGTGCTTTGTCCCAACGACATCTATTGGATTTTATGAGTTGCCTCCCTTAGTATGTAATGCAAACGAACCAATAGTGTGTAACAGCGGTGCAATGTACATCGGTCGAAAAGGGTGGAGGCAATTTACTTCCAATGGATACTCTGTAAGTAATGCAAACGAACCAATAGTGTGTAACAGCGGTGCAATGTACATCGGTCGAAAAGGGTGGAGGCAATTTACTTCCAATGGATACTCTGTAAGTTTAGTATTAGCATTATGACTAGAGAGCCAATAGTACAGGAGTATTTGAGTAAATGGTATTTGTGCAAACACGAACCAGCAGTGAAAATTGATGATTTATGAGTCCATTTAAGTCATGTGCTCCCCTTGTCTCGATCATGTAGGAACCCTGTTCAAATTTGAACAGCTTACTTTTTATTGGATGCGGTGGCTTAACATATCGGAACACTGGCTAGCAAAGATGCTAATAGCTAAATCACATTAAAATATTTGAAAAGAAGAAACATTCCCAGTCCATTTGCATATTTTAAAAAAGTTAGGTTATCATTTGCGTGATTACGGATTCTTGTTTCTCTGGTTGTCCTTTGAAGGAAAAGAAGATGTGAAATGGTCAATGTAATCGGTCTCCTTGCTAAAAATCATGTTATTTTTGGTTATATTTGCGATGCTAAACACTTGCCGGCCATTTCGCTTGTTTAAGGTTTAAAAGTAAAGCCCAAACCAAGAATGTGGCGGTAATAGTGTGGAGGCTCTAATGGACTCTGATAAGGAATAAAAAATATTTCGTACAAGACTCAGCTGAGAAGTCTTCTCAGTTTTGTACAAAATGAGAAGCTTTTAGGAGTGATGTTGAAAGCAAATTAAATTGAGATGATCATGATGACTATGTAAAATAAATGTAACAGTAACCTTTACTTAATACTCATTCAAGCAAAAAATAATAATTCACAGGTCTGTGGGATTAATCTGGAATGTTACTGACACAATCATAAATCCTATTTCATCATTTGATGAGGTTCAGAGTCTACAACCTAAGAAACGTGTATGAGGCATTATTTGCTTATTAATTATATTAATATTTATGTTATGTTATATGATGTTGTTATATTATATTATATTATATTATATTATATTATATTATATTATATTATATTATATTATATTATATTATATTATATTATATTATATTATATTATATTATATTATATTATATTATATTATATTATATTATACTTGACCAAAATAATGAACCCTATACTTTACGATCAACTTAGCATGACCATTTAATATTTTAAAAAACCAGTAGGTGGCAATTTATGTGTAGCTTGAAATATTTAGGAGTAATAATATACAGTTAGAACTGGATCCGCCACTTGTCACAGTGTATGTTCTATTCACGTAAGACTAAAAATAAGAACTAAATATAAACACATTTAAACATCCGCAAACTAAAGGAATCCCAAAGTAATGATTTCGACATGTCATAGGATCGATGAATAACTTACTACAAATAACGATATGTAATTATATCTGCATTTTGATAATGTGAACCATCAACATGTCACTTTTTATTTTGACTGCTTTATAAAAGATATCTAAGACTTTTAAACCCTTAGTACTGAAAATACACACGGCATCATTTAAGGGATACTATTCTTAGATATAACGATAATAATTGTGATGACGGAATATTTAAATATTGAAACACGAGCAGATTGCGGATTCATAGTTTTGCCATTCTCTACAAATCCAATACTTGCTTACCTTACACTTTATTTTTAGCATAATTATGAATACCAAGAAACTGAAGCGGAATTCGTCGCTTTTCTGTTTATTATTCCGAAAACTCGAAATTCATTACGGTATTATCCCTGTCATTGGAAGGCAATAAAAGAAAAAAATAATGTAGATAATTCCGAATATTATGTTCATCCCCAAGTCCAGATTTAAATGACAAGGATACAGATCTCGTATTTCATTCTAGCTTCGTAGATCGGTTTTTTGTTGGCTTTTAAAAAAAAATGCAAATTGCAACACGCTTAACACCCTATATCACTAATGTTGAGCACGACATTCTTGTACGTCTGATTTAAAAAAATCCAGATCTGCTTATACAAGAAAATCTGTGAATGTATGTGATCTGAGATTTTAACCTAGCATTAATCATTTTCGAGTCCTATCGCCACGATGTCTGAAGTATTACAGTTTATTGCATGTCTTGCATTGGGGCTAGATGCCGCAGACATGTAGCACCATGGTCCATCCAGTCATATTATCCTGACACCAGACCGACCTTTCCTAACACTAACCTGTTAATGCTAAGCGCCAAGAGAGGCGGCTGTCAATACCATTTTTGTAAGTCTTTGGTATGACTCGGCCTGGGTTCGAACCTACGATCTGCCGCATCAGAGGCGGACATTCTAACCACTAGGTCACTGAAACAGTAAAAATAAAATCTAATTGGCAAACGTAAATAATGACGTTCTGGTGACATTTCTAAGTTACTATGTTTTTAGTAAACTACAAGACCTAGCGCTGCATATCGTTTTACAGAGTTATCTTTAGAAACGTTAAGAGTTTCAAAACAATGTTTATCACAGTCATGACTGTGAAACTTGCAGTTTGTTTGGAGACCCGAAAGATCAATAGGACATAAACTTTCTATCGGTGTCCGTCAGATTTCCGTTACGTTGGACTTCTCGATTTGAATCCGATTGGGCAGCAGCTGCACACTCGTAAAGCTACTACTACCGTCGATAGCGCGGACGACAAAGTCGACGATGATCTGAGAGGAGATTGAGAAAAGGGCATATCGGTCGTAATTATCCTGCAAGTTTGCTGGTACTATGTTATTTTTCCTTCCTTTACAGTTTGGTACGAGGAGGTGTGGAAAAGAAGCAGCCCCTTCCCAACTTTTGAACGGAACCCTTTACAACTTTTGAACGGACCTCTTGCCGTATTTAGTTGACTGTAGACTCTTCTACAAGGAAAAAATATCAGTACATTGATTGCTGGCTCACGTTTTTTTCGAACAAATTAGTTTAACTTTGAATACATAATCGCGTAATAACGTGTTTATGAAATAGTATACGTGGTTAAAATTAGTTTTAAATAAAGAACAGAACATTCATTCATGTTTTTTCTTGTAGTAAAGGTGTGACATTATTTCAAATCACTTGCAAGAAAATAAATTTGTCATCGCTGACACAGTGGACCTGTTTTTCCAATTAAGCAATTAAGACGCCAAACATGCCAAGAAGGCGTGCGTGCTTTCATAAATTACAGAGTTCATTTTTGGTGAAGGGAGATTTTTAATCGGAGGGTTATAACTTCATTTAATTTAACAGATCGTGTTAGTGAAGGTTTGATTTCAGTGTCGAGACTCACTGAGAGAAATATGCCATCGATCACGTATGATAATTTGTTTTGATGTGTGTCTGTCTGTCTGTCTGTCTGTCTGTCTGTATGTATGTATGTATGTATGTATGTATGTATGTATGTATGTATGTATGTATGTATGTATGTATGTCTAATCGAGCTTTAAATAAAAAAATATATTTTATTTTATGATTGTATTTTATTAGATTTTCTGGAAGAAATTAATTTGAAAATTCACTGGAATGAATTTCAATTTTTTCCTTTCTGACGTGAGAATGGAAAGCTAAATGGCAAAGAAGTCTGATATGCATTTTGACAGTCCCTTACTCTGCAGGTGAGTGCAATTACCTGTCTTATTGAGTAACCTGATTTAGTTCCCATCATGTGTATAACTTTTCTCTCTCTCCATTTTATATGCTATTTGACCTTGAATTCGGAAAAGCGATTGATATCAATACTGCTATTTTCTGTGTGAATATCCACAAATCAGAGCAGAGCTTAATTGCTAGATAATACTGTCTGTAGTAGCTTTTTAGATGAGTATATCTGAGCAGATCCAAGTCTGTGCAGTTTGTTAGGAGTAATCAGTAGAAGAAACAACACTCACCGTTGTATTTACATATGTTGATTGCTGAATGGAAACCGGGAAAACGACGTGTTGAGTGTGGAATGGAAACCGGGAAAACGACGTGTTGATTGCTGAATGGAAACCGGGAAAACGACGTGTTGAGTGTGGAATGGAAACCAGTTAAAGAAATAATTTAATTGAAGGTTTACAGTACACACTAATGCATCCCATGAACCAGGTGTGCGGGTGGGAATGGTGTTTTAGAGAAATGACCTTTCACAAAGTAAAGCGATATTGTTTGCTTGAAAATTGGTCAAACATTCCTTCTGTTGAATTCAACTTCCTTGAAACTCTTAACCAAAACCGCCTGAATTATTAGAATAAAACAGGATATTTTTCTTTTCACAGTATTTTTCGAGATAGTGTGATGATCGTTAGTTCTTCATCACAATGTTACATGACGTATTACTCTGAGTCGAATGAATACCTCGATTACATTCAGAAAACAGACGTAAGAAAAACAAGCTAACAAACAGAAGAACGCTAATATGTACAACTTACAAAATATGTTGGACGAAATTCCCGACAGACACACTAATTATTTAGTACTGCAATTATGCATTACTGTCCCCCTGTCATAATAATGACCACGTCTACAAAACAAAGAGGTACAAGATAATGTGTCATACATAATGGACCTATCGTCGGTATATTTTACTGATATATACATATGCCATCACAGTACTTGACACACACATGCTGCTGAGGAAGTTACATGAAATTATCAGGTACACTAGCCAAGGCTCTCTTTGTCAAAGTCAAAGTGAGAAGTCTTACAAGAATCAAAACTATCAGAAGTCATTAAAGATAATGTTTGTGGAAACATACTGGAAAAGCTAGTAGACACTCGGCCACTTGGGATACTTCGGTAAGAAAGAGGTGGAGCTCGCAATCCTCATTAAATACAGACAAATTAATTGAAAATCGTAATTTTTCATGACCAAAGTGGTGGCTGTTTTCGGTTCAAATGTGGGCACTCCACCGTTGACATTTCTCTTGTTTTGTACTGCTGGCTGCAGTAGAGAAGTCGGATTCGAGTTTTGTCCTTTACAAAACAGTGATGCTATATGACGTCACTTGATAATCATTTACTCCGTACAATGATGTTATATGACGTCACTTGATAACCCTTTATTCCGTACAATGATGTTATATGATGTCACCTGATAACCACTTGATACGTTTGCTAATATTATGAAATAATATGGAACAACACAAAGTAGGGCATCCCGAATGTTGAAGAGGAGGCAAGAGGTAAACTTATAACTTCGAAAAAACAGTTCAATGTAAAATAGCTACCTTGTTTTGTACCAAAACAACGAGGCAAAAAGACTGAACTATAACAAAATCAGTACTTCCTACACACACACACACACACACACACACACACACACACACACACACATATATATATATATATATATATATATATATATATATATATATATATATATATATATATATATATATATATATATATATTATATATATATATATATATATATATATATATATATATATATATATATATAATAGCTGAATTGCCTAAAATGCTCCTTTATTTTGTCCTCTAGCGTTAGATAACGTGCACGACATTCCACATCTTTCCTTTACGACTGCAATGAAGGGAAAATTACAAAGATTAGACAGCCGTGACCAATGAGTTAGTCAAACTATAGTTATCTTTGAAGTCAAGCAAACGGTGCTATTCATATATCTTTCATATACGTTCGGTAGAGTTCTTGGGTGGATGGAAAATAATCCAGTATGCACAGAACGGTTGATAACATTGACTTGAAATCTCATTTTTATCATCTGATGAGCCACTGAGCATATTCTTTCAGAAATGTAATAGATTCAGACGACAATGAACAAAACTTAGACTGTAACCTGGGTGGGTCAGTCGCGTGACGATTGCGCGTGAGCGGATGAATACAAAACAAATAGTAGTAATTGCGCCAAGTATAATCAACGTCCATTACATGGATCAAGGGGTTGTCAAACATGTTGCCGGCAATGTACTCTATCTAAACTACCATAATTAGTTTGCATAAATATTCATTCTCCAAATGCACAGGTTGATTCACATGCAAAGGATCAGATTTCAATGTAAACAATTTAAACTAAACAGTGCGTTATTTTACGACAAGTAAGAATTCAGTGAAGTTTATGAATGTCAAACGGTGTGAACATGAATGGAGCCTTACGGTTCCAGTTATCGAGTGAAAGACTTGGCTAGATATAATCATAAGTGCATTGGCGAAGAAAGAAACACCAAGTTGCTTGTGCAAATCAAATTCGGTGTGCTGTGCTGCCAAGTAGCAAGATAATGGGCGCCCGCACTAGAGGCAAAGAGGAGAGAACTTGTCCCCCCTCCCGTTTCACATTTAAACATGATTTGGCCTATGTAATTAAAACTTAATAACTGACCACTACTTGTTTGCGCAGCTGCCCCCCCCCCCCCCCGAAAAAGTCTGCTGGTGCCCCTTAACATGAAATCGTTTGTAGTGACATGCATTTTATAAATGTAATAATGAATAGTCTTTACATGCTGTCCAAACTGCAATACCACAAACATGACCTAAATAAAAAGGATATGTTTCCAGCTAATCTGTATCTGCTATCATAAAGTATAACCCTGGTTTGGAGCTAATCTGTATCGGCTATCATAAAGTATAAACCTGGTTTGGAGCTAATCTGTATCGGCTATCATAAAGTATAAATCTGGTTTGGAGTTTTCGACTCACTCTTGATATGTCCGATTTAATTGTAAAAGCTAATTCATTTGATATTAGACATTTTTTTTGTATATTCCCGCGCGCTAATTTATATTAGGAAGTGAAATGTTAGACTGCATAACCTTATGAAAATACTCAGAAGGGGGTCAGGGTCCGATTGAGCCAAATCGGTCCGATCGGCGTAAGTCCGGCCAGGGGTTTTGGTTCAAGATCATGAGGCCAGGTGGCATTTTCTTGTTGGACAAGAGTAAAATAGAATATAAGCTGCAAAGGTTATACCGGCTCTATAGTCAGGGAACACAAAATCAGTCTCAAGAATCGATTATGCAAAATCGAGAAAGGCAATCGAAAGCAACTTTTAAGTCACGTGATCTTTAAAACAAGCGTAATCGAGCTTGCCATCACGTGCAAGTGAATTCTCCACTTCGCGAAATATGAACTCCCACATCTCCAAGCGAACTACACGACAATTCAGTGAACAGTATCATAACGTGAAAATATTCGCATTTTCGATACCCGAATCTGTATATTAGAAGTTTGAGATAGCGGCCTCAAAAGAAAGAATCGGAAATGTTGCTTGAATTACATGATTGCCTATTCGAGACAGGAATATATATTCTCAGCTATCGAATATGTATTCATGAGCCTGCAAATCGGAAAGATGGTTTATTCTCTCTCTCTCTCTCTCTCTCTCTCTCTCTCTCTCTCTCTCTCTCTCTCTCTCTCTCTCTCTCACACACACACACACACACCCGGGATTGCTAATTCCAATCTCGAAAAGTGATTCTCCACATGTGTCGTGATGGTCAGGCCATGTTTTTTTTATATCATGTCGCTTCAGTCAATCTTTAATTACTTTGATCATGCTCAATTCTGACAATATACAAAATTGTTGGGTGATCGTGCCCACTGCTAGTGTTTATATTTTGATTTTCAACATTACGTTATATGACTGGAAATACATTTCCACATTACTTGCAGACGAGAAACTATTCATAAACAAGCTGATTATGAATGTCTACATTTATATTTCCCGCATCTAAAAAATATAATGTGGTATATGCAGATGCTAATTCATTACATTACCATGGTAACAAATTCGACACAAGTAAAAGAACATGTATTCTTAATTTCCAGAGAGTATTCAACATTACATTCCATGCAACCCAAAGATCCAAAATGTTTGGTGTTTACAGCATTTTAAAATTTTTGTTCTGGTAAGTGCATATAATGACCTTATGATCCTTGTTTTGTTTTTAATTTTAATTGTTTTGGGAATTTGCTTGAGAGTTTTGCTTATGGGGACACGTACGTTGCCGATATCCCAAAGCCGTATAATCACAGTCGTGACAATAGCGTTTTTAATTGTCCTACAGACCTTCGTTTCGACAACTATTATTATCTTCTTTTTTCTTTGGGTTTGTACAATTACAGAAACACTGTTTTGTGATAACTGTTCTGAATTAAATACAGTTTTGTTTCAAGCTACGTTAAGCATCCACTGTAACTTGACTGCATTATTTGACTCTCCACCTGCCCGAAACGCATTCATCAGGTTTAGGTTTCAGCCAGCTTGAAAATTACACTTTCTTAAATTGTAATGAACCGGAAGATGTCAACTAATGCCCATGGTTACATGTGCGCCTGTATATATGTATATGTATATGTATATGTATATGTATATGTATGTATGTATGTATGTATGTATGTATGTATGTATGTATCTATGTATGTATGTATGTATGTATGTATGTATGTATGTATGTGTGTGTGTGTGTGTGCATTTCATTGCATTCATTGGATTCATATGTAGTAAGGTTTTGTTAAAGTCATAGAAATAAACCTTTGTGTACTTAGAAGTTCGCAAACCTCTGCTTGAGGTCCACATCTTTGTTGGGGAGCGATATAATTTGTTTATTATAATTGATTTTCAACGGCCATCCAATACCCGTATTGCATATGAGGTCACTCAGATCAGACGAGAAAGTACACATACTTTAATATAATGAATAAACTTTAAGTTAAAGAGATCGGTTCTAGAATCAATTAAAATCAGCTTTCAATAAACGGAGTGAATATGCGAACCCTAGAGTGCTTGGTACTGTGACGAACAAAATGTACTTTTAGACGTCCACTCGTACTCGTTCGGTGTCGGGGCAATCGGGTTAAAACTGGGTTTTACCAAGGAGAATACGGGTCACCCTTGTCCATACAGTAGCCATAAGTTGAATATAATAACTGACCGCAGATGATGCAAAATATCAGATTGAAAAGAACACCAATGTAAATGCAAAACTAAAAGGCCAATTCGAAGAAAGATTATTCGTTATATTTCAACGCGATTATCAACCTATTGTCTGTTAACCCACTAATCGTTTACACACATTGGGTGAATTTAAATTTGCAAACAGCCTATTTACAAAAGCATTTTATTTTCTTTGATACACGGGCGGCAACCACTATTAGCTACTTGTTTACCTTTGCATGGGGTAAAGGTAATCAATGGAACAAGATGACTGCACAATCGGGGTATTATATAAAATTTATCAATGAATGAGGATAAAAAGGTAACATTTGCTGTTGAAGTCAATGCTCTGGTTGTTGAAAATTCAAATAATCTTATATTGTTCACATGTGAATCATGCATTTCTTTTTCTGAATCATTCGCACCTACAATGTTCTGATAGAATTGTTTATGTCGAATAACAATCCCGAAGAAAACTGTATCATTATAATAAAGTGAGCTTGCGTAAATACAAAACACACGTATTATTTCTTAGATTGAAAGATAATGTAATTAAATGTTACTTTATTTTTCTCACCATTTGAGTCCTCATATCACATGATTTACAGTTCTCACCATTTGATTCCTCATATCACATGATTTACAGTTCTCACCATTTGAGTCCTCATATCACATGATTTACAGTTCTCACCATTTGAGTCCTCATATCACATGATTTACAGTTCTCACCATTTGAGTCCTCATATCACATGATTTACAGTTCTCACCATTTGAGTCCTCATATCACATGATTTACAGTTCTCACCATTTGAGTCCTCATATCAAATGATTTACAGTTCTCACCATTTGAGTCCTCATATCACATGATTTACAGTTCTCACCATTTGAGTCCTCATATCACATGATTTACAGTTCTCACCATTTGAGTCCTCATATCACATGATTTACAGTTCTCACCATTTGAGTCCTCATATCAAATGATTTACATATCATCTCGGATATTAATATGTCTGATACGAATCGGATTTTTTAGACGTTGTAGAATGTTTGCATACTTTTTTTGACCTCCAATATTCACATCTTTTTCTGTAGATAAAAGATTTGCCTCATCAAAATTTGGTCGTGAATGCATCTTTTGCATCATGTATGTATTTACATTGGTCTCATCGGTAAGCAATCCTTTTATGCGGTATGGACAACGGTTTATTTGGCTCCAGGGCAGGGTATTTCTATGTCAGTGGTAGGATAATGACACGACTTGTTTTGGAAATGACGTTTTTGGCTGTAAAAGGTTACAAGCTATTTCAAATAGATCTAAAATTACACACGAAAGACTGTGGATTCATAGAACTTTTAAGTGCACATATAATCAGTGCTTTTCGTCGGTGGCTTTATTTTTCTTCTTTTTTTTTTTTTGTTTGCTGTTGTACGGGTTTACGTCCGGCAGGTTATATATGGCAGCAGTCTATGTGATGGAAGAAGAACATGAAAATACCCCAGGAAGAACCACCTACCCATGATAAGCTAATGTCAAACTTTGTGTCCTTGTGTAAGGTACTTCGTGTTGATAGCTCATCACACCATGATCTTTTTGTGTTGATTTGCTGTAAAACACCCAACAAACAAATAAGACCAGTTGCTTAATTTAGACTCTTGCTTGATCAAATCGGTCAAAGGAGTCATATTTGATGTTTATTACAGCAGGCTATCTTGGTGACATACAGGTATTTTTGGTGATGACTGATTTGAACGGGAATTTTTAAGAAATGCATGTAGAAAAAGTCATATGGAGTTTAGTTACATGCTTTATCGATAAATCTATTTACCTATTTACAAACTGGTGTTAACCGGGTCTCTGAACTTCGTTCATTGGTCTTGACTTTTTGAGTTTTCAACCTGAAGGATTTCGTTACAAAGAGACACTAATCTTCTCTGTTGGAGGCGAGTTTAGTGGCAACTTAGCCTCGGCATCGATAAAAGCTCTTCTGTGTAAATTTGTGACGCCACTAAGGAAGAAGACGCTCTTGTCCCTTGTCCCTAAGAATTCTTTGGCCTATTGAATGAGACTGTCTTTGTAGTCAGGGAACTGTTTACTCAGCGACACAAGTTTCAAAGATAATAATACGTTTTTCTTTTTGATAAAGGAGGCCTAGTTTTTGATGTAAAAATTCCTTTACAATGCCATTTTTCAATTGGTATTGTTTCTAAAGTTGGATGTTTATTGGACAACTTCAGTCGCTACTTCCATACGTTTTCTTCATTTGAGTTCAATTAATTATGAACATTTTATGACACGTTCTGGTTTTTATTTAAATAAAATATAAAATATTAATAGGTAGAATATTTTTCAACCCCACATCTAGCCCCGAATAAGGAAATATTTTAAGGATAATTGGTGTAAACATTTGATCACGAATCCATAATACTTAAAATTACAAGTACACCACTGTTGTCCCTATTTTCAAGTGCGTTCCATTTTTCCGTAGGTAGACAGTATTTGACCACGGCTTTTGTTTGTTAGCTGCCTAATTTACTTTGATAATATTCCAAGCTTTTGCATATTATTGACATTGTTCTCTAGAAACCTCGACCATGTCCATGTTTTCATTGGTCGATGTCAACTCATGTCTCTTTGTATACTCCCCTCCCCCAGCTGATAGGCATTCCGAGTACCGTGTCACCGTTATCACGATATTGGTCTATAGCAGTGAGAGGGGTAAGTCGCACGTATTTGTAACTCTTGGTTCAGGGTCACCTTGGGTCAGTGTGAACTGCCAGGGTAAATATTTGAGATCAATAAATTAGAGAGGGCAACCACTTCTCTTAAACAAACGGTAGATTCACTCCAGAAAATATGTGTATATTTTTTCAAATAACTGCCATATTGTAACGGTTTTTTGAGAGAAAACAAAAGACACACACACACACACACACACACACACACACACACACACACACATATATATATATATATATATATATATATATATATATATATATATATATATATATATATATATATATAGAGAGAGAGAGAGAGAGAGAGAGAGAGAGAGAGAGAGATGTTGAGGCTATTTATAGTTACAAGAAGCATAATCAGACACGGGTCACTTGAACACTACTTATCCTTCTCATCCTAGGGTTTTGGAATTTGAAGAGAAATAAATACCTAGGTGAAGAGACTGGATAGCTTGTCTGGTCGGTTAGTTGGTTGGTTGGTTGCTGGATATTAATTTGAGATGGATACACTGGTTGAAAGTCTGTACGATGATGATATGGATTGACAGGAAGGGAATATATAGATAGCTCAATAACCAGACATATCAAGAATTATCTACTTACATAGGATTACTGTTGTGTTAGTTTAGTTTTGCCCGTCATCCCTGCCAGGGTATAGGCCGCCCAGAAAAGATCGCCAGAGGCTTCTGTCCTGTGCCATCCCCTCAAGCTGACTCCAGGTGTAACCCATCTTAGTGATGTCTGCCTCTAGGTAGCGTCGCCAGGTGTTTCTTGGTCGTCCCCATCTCCTCTTGCCTTGAGGGTTCCACCTCAATGCCTGTCTGGTAATGTTGGTTCGCGGCTTACGTAGGGTGTGTCCTATCCAGCCCCACCTTCTCTTCTTTATCTCATCCTCTATTGGAAGCTGGGAGGTTCTCTGCCACAACTGGTCAGCGGATCTGGAGAATTCTTCTTAGGCAGCTGTTGATGAAGGTCTGAACTCTCTTTGCTGTGGACTTGGTGGTTCTCCAAAACTCTGCCCCATACAGTAGGACTGACTTCACGTTGGAGTTGAACAGTCTGATTTTGGTAGTCAAGGAAATTTGTTTGGAGCTCCAGATGTTCTTGAGCTGAATGAAAGCTGCTCTCGCCTTTCCGATCCTTGCCTTGACATCTGCATCTGTGCCACCCTGCTGGTTGAAAATGCTGCTTAGATAAGTGAATGACTCCATCACTTCCAGGGGACTTCCCTGCAGTGTGACTGGGTTGTTACTGGTATAGTTGATCTTGAGGATCTTGGTCTTGTCTTTATGGATGTTGATTACTGTTGTGTAATTTGCATATAATTACAAGCCGAATTCGGACATAATGGTCGATTGATTTGGTTAGTTTTAAGGACACTTTCAACACATTAATTGTTACATCATTCAGCAGAAATGAGAGTTAAGTATCTTTCCCAAGAAAATAGAGTCAGCCAACCATGACTCTCCTCGGTGGTCATTTACTAAGCTACTACCAGCAAAGTTATCGCGTTAATTTGAGAGTCATGGAGCATGAAACATCGATTAATGTGCAATAGACGTATTAACGTATCCAGTCAACTTTCTCTCCGTGTGAGACAAGCATACTGTTAAGATCAAATAATACGGAACGATAGTTTTTAAAGTTAGCATCGTCAAATCAGCATTAAAAGATAAGCTAGTATGAGCTTTGTATGAGCTTTACATAAAAGGTAAAGGTATTGCATAAACATAATTTACAAAGCATACAACCATAGTATAATGTATTATTACATAATAATATATATTATCTAATAATACCAAGAAAGAAACAAATCACATAACATGCATTATTACAAAATACATCGTGAGAGACTAATCACATAGTATGTATTATTACAAAATACATCACGACAGACTAATCACATAGCATGTATTATTACAAA
This sequence comes from Unio delphinus, assembly GCA_029339505.1. NCBI lineage: Eukaryota > Metazoa > Mollusca > Bivalvia > Unionida > Unionidae > Unio > Unio delphinus. The sequence continues at coordinate 5,886,709 of JAQISU010000108.1, forward strand.
ATACATCGTGAGAGACTAATCACATAGTATGTATTATTACAAAATACACCGTGAGAGACTAATCACATATCATGTATTATTACAAAATACATCGCGAGAAACTAAGCACATAGTATGTATTATTACAAAACACATATTAAAGCCCCTGCATTATTAAAAAACATAGATTAAAGCCAATGTTAAAACAGTTTTCTGGTCCAACATGTAATCATACATATCTCGTGTCGTCAAGGTGGTGTAATATGTATTGGTTCTGGATGTTCAAATTTAGGTCACCTCTGATAAAAAGGTTTTCACACTGATCCGTACCTTTGTCAAGGGTTTTAAATAATATGTCAGATAATAAATTTTCGTTCAGTAGTATAGCTCTGTACACACTACAAATTTACAATTTGGTTTTTATTAAGTTCATAGGTATCGACTTAAATGCATCCTGGCTCTTCGAGCTAGGAATCGGAATGAAGGAAGGACTTCATCCCAGTGGTTGTTACAATTCCGTTTCAACCTTGAGACATGTAAAAGAATGTGATTTATATATGTCTAGAAATCAACAAACCCTATTCCTGGCTTGTTAAAAGTTATAAAATTTTAATATTAGTGACTTGTATGAATAATTTACAAAGTTAATGCTGCCGATAGTCCTTTAGTATTTTAATTCTAAAGGTTTTATAAAATGAAAATAGCAAATTTTGCATTCTTATTTTCAAAATATAAATTTATTTCAGAAAATAGAATATAATTTAAAAACAAATTTGATGTATTGTTGTGAGCCTGGTTATATTTAAATAACAATAGGGAGAAGCAATTTCGTGAAAAAGGACACCTTACCTTGACTTCAGAAATGATGTTTTTTTTTTCTTTCTTTCTGATACCTAATTCACAATTTCTTCTGAGCTACTTCTGGATATAATGTCCGATACAGGTGAGCTACCACTGCTGACAGAAGACTTGCATTCATTATTTTAGGAATGGCATGATTTGTAAGAATATTTTGAATGGCATGGAAAAGAAAATGTACGAATATTTATATATTACTCGTAACCACGCCTACCTAGAGACTAAGATGCCAACATTGACTGTAGTGTGTGTGTGTGTGTGTGTGTGTGTAAGCGTGTATACGACGTTCTCCCTTTCAGATCCTACTGAAATTTTCTTACTATGATATAATTTCGAAGGCTTCTGTTTCCACATAATGCACAAAATTTAGTGATCCTACTAATTTGCCCAATAGCTTTTCATAGTAGATGCGTTGCCAGGTAAACGTTCTTCCTGTAAATTAAAACCTTGTTCGCAAAATGGCAGATTTTGATATCACCACCAGCCCAAAATTTGAGGAACTTAAATTGGTTTGATGCTCACTTCAAGTCCTAACATGGTTTCAAGACTATACTTCTTAAACTGACCCAGACGCGAACTTTTGCATAGGGCCCTAACCTCGGAAGGGGCCCCGACCAGGGGCCGAAATGGTACACATTGAGGACATCAAGTTTGTTTGTTTGCTAAATTACCAAAAAAGGGGCCCCGATTCTGTTAACTGCCTTGGGGCGCTGTGTCTCTGTGTCCGGTCCTGAACTGACCTTTTGAATGAATATAGGTATAACAAAATTGCATGTGCATGGATTAAAGCTTAACTTTCACAAATGGCACATCATCATCAGATGTATCAGGCATTTGCAATATCCTCTAGGAAGAGGGCCGGATAACGATTTTTAAATATACCCGTATTACGAAAATATAGCCTGTTAAGATCAGGCCGGATAACGATTTTTAAATATACCCGTATGACAAAATATAACCTGCTAAGATCAGGCCGGATCATATGTTGCACATGCCTAAAACATATCAAAATATTTTAAATTGATATGCGCCACGATTTTGAATGACACCATTTAAAGGATTTGTTGTTTACATTTATATGTTGTTTTTTATTTTGAGAAGTTGTTGCTTTTTATTTAATTTTATTATTTGTTTTACAAGTTGTGTTTATTTTGCTTGTCTAATGCCATTATATAAAATTGATATTAAAAAAAAAGAACAGCTTTGGTATTATAGTTTTGTTGGAAATACCGTGAACTCCTTTTATGAAGAAGATGGATAAAATGAAAAATACGATATTACGAAAGACACCGTAGTGTCACTTCCTGTTGTTTTATATACTATTTTGCTTCGGTTATAAAGATATTTATATACACAGTACTTGGTACATAACATTTTTGAAAACAGCACGAAAAAACGAACAACATGAAACAGACACTCCCACAATTTATTCAAAATCTGCCACAATCCTGCCAGCTAGTAAGTATTTCATGGACAATACACGGATTCCTTCATGATAAACAGATAGTTTCCGCGGTGAAATTGAAACACTGAGAATGGATCAGTTTCATCTTGTTGTCTCAGGTGTGTCATGTAGAAATATATCTAATTAGAGATTGTGTAAGGGTCTGATTCACTCAAGTTCTAAAAAAAAACAAAGAAAAAAAAAGAGGTGAAACTAAATAAAGGTAAATTTGTTCCAGTAAGAACAACGTGCGTTCAACCGTCATACGATCAGTCCCACAGGACAAAATCATATTTACCTATAAGCCAGATATATTTCAAATTATGGTATGTGGTAATGTATGTGTCCAGTGACGACGCGAGGGTTCAAGGCAACCAGGGACAATATTCTTTTGTTATGCCCCCATTTTGTACTCCAAAGAACAGTCATTAAGTCAGTTGCCAAATTTCCTCCTTCTCTCCCTCCTATTTTCACTCTCACAGCCCCCAACTCATCTTGCGCCTCAATCGTATGTAAGGGCAGATTTAGAAATATTATTTAAGGGTAGCGTAAACAGGTAAACGATGGTTTGTTGGATAGAAACCTTCGTGGAAGACCCCAGAAGCTAACACATTTTAAGCGTTTTCCGGGGCATAATTTTAACCATCCAGCTGCGAAGGAAATTTACTCAGAGGAACGTTCCGATTGATTTGCAAACTACAACCATCCCGCAACCCTATCAACCGCTGGTATTTGGTTGCTAGGAAGAGAACCGTACAATATTTGCATTTAGTTCTCCTCTTTCCTTCTAACCTTATATATATATAAGGTCTGGGTCCGCCGGCATGAAACGTTGAATTGAATCCATAAATACAATTAAACATATACTCAATCAGGCTCACAATTAATTTAATAAAATAACAAGAAATTAAACATGAAAGACATGTAATGCATTTGTCTACTCATGTCATTTCATGCTGCACTAATTAATGGGATATGCCGTCCTTGTACTCCATGGTATGTGTAAGCTAAGTATCGTTCTATCGACGTAAAGGAAGGAATAATTGAATACAAATTTTGAAGAAGAAAAAAAAAAAAAAAAAAATAGGACGATTGATATCATTGCTTCTATTTTTGTGGTCATAAAAATCCATTCCTTTATATTGTTTTACCTTTGTGTGCAAAGGTTGTATTGAGTACACATGATTCAGTGTATTGTACTGGTGTAGCAGGTGACTTGGAATTTCACCAACTTATGTACAAAGGTATTACACATCCACGCATATATATTTGCAGGGAAACATTTGTACGCATGTTTTAGAAGTTGTTGTCCACCCCGAAATTGATTTTTTTTGACAATAAATTATGTTAAACTAAATTGTCCAAAACCATGACCCAGAGGCATAAAATGATACCAAAGTGTTATTCAATTACAAAACCTACAATTTATTCCACTTTTCAACTATAACGCCAATATAATCGGTATTTTAGTTATCTTACGATCTTTAGAAACATTTTATCAATGCCAATTAGGTGACTCTGCAGATTCCACTATGACTATAAACAGTCATTGCTCCTTATTGACTGTTGGTGTAAATATTTTTGTGAATATCCGCAGTATCAAGTTCATCATTCAAAGATAGATATCAGGGACAAGATAAACCTTGATTTTTGTCTTGTATTCAACCCAATCAAGTTAGACATCAGCAGTGCAAATTGATCCTTGATCGATTTTTTTTTGTCTTTTTTTGAATAAAATCAAGTTAGACATCAGTTATAGCTGGAACGTCATTCAACGTCTCCGATTATTGTTTTATTGTTCGTAGGTGAGGTAGAAAATGATGAGGCATTTTTATTTGCTCATATTCACACCTCCAACTAGCTCGTTGGCACAATTACGTTGAACACATTCATTGCTGACCAAATAAATTTGGAAGACATGTTTCGAGACATATGTAGAAGACCAACTTTGATTTCTCGCCTTTTAAACAGTCTTGTGCACATTTCTATGTCATGTTGCACTCTTCGGACATATGTTGGTGAAAGTTTCGTAAGTTTGGTCATACAAAACTGTTTTATGCTGACAAGTGATGTTTTCTTTGCTTATTTCTGTATGAATTTGAATGACCACATTAGATTTTCATACCACCGGCTTTTCAAGTTTTGAGAATGTTTTGGACTTCAACTTTTGTGAAAACATTGTTAGCACAATTGTGCTAAAAGGGCTTGACTTAGACGAAATATATTCTTTGCGTTGACTTGATGGATAGCATGGTTGCGTTGATATGAATATGTAAATGACCTGATCTAGAATTTGTGTTCTTTTACTACTCTCTGGGAAAAAATCAGTTTCGTAAACTATTTTGACTTTCACTAGTTTGACATTATCGAGGTTATATGTCCCTTACAGGTATAGTTCCATATTGACTCAGTAATTCGTGCGAGTAGGCATTGTTCTTGCTAGACGATGTCGTTAAACATTAGCCATCCTTCAGTTCAATACAATAAAACCGGCTCCCCTTTCAATCGCTCGAAACTACTACACATTTATAAATTCTTATGACAACATTGGGAGAGATGGAAGCAAAATCCATTTTTTGGTGAATGGATTATAACACCTCGGAGAATAACAATCGGTTTTCTGTGATTGGCTGAAATGGAGATGATAGTTTTATTTGTATATATTGTATAAGTATGTTACAAAATGCAAGATGCAACAGTACAAAGAACACTATTTTATTGAAAACTGAGAGAAAATGTATAACGAGTATGCGTCCTGTTTTCGATGAAGATAAAATGTCTGATCTGATAGGATTTCGCTTCACCAAATCAATCTCGAAAAGGAAATGCGGAACATGCTGGCTTATCTCACTAGAAAATATGTCAAAGATAGTTGCCAAACATGGTCTACGCTGTCAAAGATAAGTGTCAAACATGGTATACACTGTCAAACTTGTGTAAAAGTAAATTTATCTATGAATGTGTTCAAATTAATGTCAATTGAAATTGAGTTAGTAAGCGTTAAACCAATATAACGTACAAAAAAGGAGGGTAAGATGAACACCCCCACCCCCCACATACATACATACATACATACATACATACATACATACATACATACATACATACATACATACATACATCGTTTTGAAATATGTGAAAAAGATCTTCCTGAAAAAGCGTGCAAATAACATTAAATTTCATATGCTTTAATGTTTTTTGAAGTATCAGGTATGAACTTCGTTTCGAGTTTTAAAAATTGATGTTTTTGTGTTAGCACACATACAATTTAAACATATGGAATACGTTGTTTTTTTTTTTTCATTTCGGAAACCAGAGAATACGTTAATAGGTGCCTGGATATTGCCATGGTAGAGCACATAATCCCCCATCCCCCCGTCTCAAACTTGACTGTGGATACAACCTTGTTAAAATGTCGGTATTTGCCCGTTCGTGGTCAGTATTTCGTCGCTTAATATCTTTTTTTCCAAATGTCATATGCTTGCATCCATGCCTTTAATTGTATACATCTCTATTCAAACTTGTTCTATCAAAGCAAACATATACATTTGTAGTGTTATGAAACTCCGTCATCCCCAATTCAAAGGAGTTCGAAAGTTTGACCACTGTCGCCTAATTTGGCAAAGTAGGTTATTTTAACTAGGCCGCATCCAAACAATGAGATGTATAATAGTAACGACCAAAGGTTAACATGAGACCGATTCATACAACATACTTAATCCTGAATAGCAAACAGTATACCGATGGGAATAACACAATATGATATTCCTTTCAAAATTTGTGGTGGAAAATGTAATACTATTTATTCCATACGTTGAACATACAAAATAGCTCCATGCAATTGTCAGTATCACATAACCATATTCATCCAACCAAGCGGTTTGTTTAATTGAACACGTGTTCACGTCTCTTGTTTCAGAGCATCATTGTTTCTAAAGGATGATTTTGTTTCAGATCAAGCTAACTCATCATGTATTACAGATAAACATTGTATACATGTGAGCATCCCATTATTCTAAACACGAGCCACCCAAAATGGCTACCCTGATAAAGTTCTCTCGATTGTGTTTTCTTTGCTACTATCAAGAACCGGTGTTATCAATCTATCTAGAATGATATCTTATTTAAGTGGATCGGGGGCTTTCTGCATAAATCAAACGCTTCTATCTATCATATTGTTCGATCATTCCAGCTACGTCAGTTAGCGTTTCAACACACGAAATCATGCGCAGAGAAAGATTACACTATACGGCTGAACAATGAGGAATTCAATCAGCCCATGCATGCTTGTGATAGAATCACAAATATCTAAAGTATTTTGAGTCAAGTTCATTCCTAAAATAATAGAATAGTTACACACTAGAAAGAAATAATGTACATGCAGAAACATGTTTGGCAAGTTATATACAATGAAAGAAATATTTTTTATATATATAAAAAAAGTTAGCGTCTGCGCCATGAAGTCTGAATGTATAATTAATTCTTAAATATGTCATTAAATGGGTTACTGAGTGTAAGATTCGACCAAAATGTCCCAAAGTCTCTCTCTCACAAAACACACACACACACACACACACACACACACACATACATCCACAACCACCCACATAGTTTATTAAATATCAACCTATTTAATTTGTGCACGGAAGAGATATCGAGGATGTAGGATGGATACCTGCCTATGCTAAAATATCAATTAAAGTAATAAGTAACGAAAATTAAACAATACAAGACAACAAAACAAATCTAACCACCACCCCATTTGTTTTGTAGCTGTAGGGCTTTATTTTAACCAAGTAGCACATGCATGACACAGTAAGAACTAAAAGCTAAACTGTTATCGCCAACAAGTTCTAAGTTTTTGGGTGATGTTAGATTCTTCAAAGAAAAACTATTTTTAAAAAAAAAAACAAGAAAGCATCACCTTCGTTTATGATCTGACATTTTCAAAAAGACATGTGTATGACAAGATTTCAGCTACCGGTGTTACATGTTTTGCATATAAAAACGTTTGTCATTGAGAAAGGCCCGAACTTGTAATATGTAACACCTGTGTTACATTAAAGTCGCTATCACCTTCCAACACAAAATATAGCTTTTATCATTAACTTGGAACACATTAGAACAAATCTGTCAAATATGACGATACATAATGGCAACATATGTTTTATCTGTAGGTACGTGCATATATTTAGTTCCATTTCGGGTGTCACAATGAGGCGATCTCTAAGATATACAGACCTATAATCGGTTTGTCCATCTAATTTGCCATTCGCAGGTGACCGGCCCTGTCCTATCAGCCTTTCTGGATAAATAAGCATTGCTGATGACCGTACTTGACTCCATTCAGTGTATATGTTTACAATATACCTTGTTGATATACTAATTGTTTTGCTCTTTTGAATTATTTTTTTTTTTGTTGTTGGTCCAACATCGCCTGTATTTGCACAACAAATGCTTTCTGGATGAATACGTATTGCTGATAACCGTACTTGACTTCAGTCAGTATATCTGCTTACAATGTACTTTGTGGATATGCTAATCGTTTTGCTCTTTTGACTACTTTTTTTCCCCTAACATCACCCACATATTGTACAAATGCTTCAATGGATCTACACGTTTAAGATGTTTTTGGCACCAGAAACAACAATTCATGCGGATTAGGACAAAAGTTTGAGAACTGTGAATATCACAAAATTTTCGTCATCTTCATCTTCATAAGGTATGTGACATTTTGCTGTTTGTTCTGTATATCGTGTCCTAATCGCGAAGGTTTCACGCCACGTTGGAAGGAAGTCTAATTCTTTTGCTTAAGATACACACATTTGTCTATTCGTCTGAGTGAAATATCCTTTGTAGAATCACTATGTCCAAACCCTGTCATAGTTTAAGCGCAATAGTAGCATGACTTCATAAGTTTAATTTATTTCTTTGTCCTAGAATTCTAAGCGATACTAACTTTTGAATATTAAGCTATTAAGGAGTAACAAAATATCTTCAGATTTCAGACGACAGTCAACATGTAGTATTGAACTGTTTAAATTTAGTTGAACCATAATATTCTTGTCTCACAGCGACCCTCTCAGTACCAAGGTGTCATATTCCAGCTAAACTGTTTACTATTTTAAGTCAAAGCTGTTACCAGATTCTTGCAATGATGTATTCTCACCTCACGCACAATTTCATGCAGCATGCACAGGTCAGGTAGTTCTGTGTGAATAATATGTACGTGCTACATCAAGTAGTGCTTTCCATGTCATTTTCTACAAGGGTTTGATTATGAGGAGCGTTGTGTTTTTTTCTTCTTTCTCGGGTTAATATCACTATTAATTTTATGTTTTTCACTGAAAGGTTACATTTTGAGTAAAAAATGAGGGTTCATTCAACTCCCCCTCCACTTCACACCTACACCTTGCCCTCCCGACAGAATGTTTATGTCTGACCAATATTGTCAAGGACTTTGACACTCAAAGGTTGAACGACAGGAAGATAACGATTCAAACACCAATTAAAGTCATGAAAGAACACATCTGAATCATTGACAATATACATTTCGTGCATTAAAACCATTTGAATGCAGAAATCATTTCCGCTTTTATTCGTGACCAGACAGCATTTATGGCGAAATTGATGTCCTTCGTTATTACAAAGACTACGCAAGAACAAATTGCCGCCCACAGCAAATGTCGTTCATAAGCTGTATACTATTTGTTTGTAATTGAGATTAATTTTCTAAACATGGATCGGCTAGAACTCGTACCGGTACATTGCCTAGTTGCGATGCTGCTTGCCATGCTTGAGGAAACAAGAACCTTATTTCGAAAGAATTACATATCCGTTTGGGTGGTTTGCAGAGGTTGACCTCATGCCAGTTAATCATATGTGTTGGAACCAGCTCGTTCAATTCTAAACTGTGCTAAAAGTGGAAGGACCCTTCTAAAAATACTGTTGGATTAAATGATCACAGTTGGGTATTTACTGAAGCGTAAAGTTTACGTTGTCTCTCAAAAAGTTAATGTCCGAAAGGTGTTTGCCAACTTTGTGAGGAAATGTCTACGCTTCGATATAAACTGAACAATGATCATTTAATCCTTACGAAATTTTAATGTCCAAAATATATGTCATCAAGTCAGCGGATTCCATCAACACATTTAATTTTCAGCAACATGCAGTTTTCGCTCATTAGCTTATTCACGTGGTGCTATTATCTTTAGTCCGATCTTCGCTAGACAAGAGTGATCGATTCATTTAGTTGATCGTTGATGAAGAACTAATTATGTTAAGTACGTAGAAGACATTTCTCTGGCTAAGATGACACAACCTGCACAGAATCGCAACACATGAATTGATGACGACTACCGTAATATTTTATGTAAGAAATATATCTTTTTATATTCAGCAATCACTGAGTTTGCTTTCTCTGCATCTAAATCTCGTCTGTTTTAGTGACATCAACTGGTCTTACGTCAAATGAATATGACGTTAAATAACAGCTTCTCGAACACATTATCGAAGTGAAAATGCACTTATTAAGGTGCAATTGTTCGTATAGCAGACCATATGTTATATTTAGCAACAGTGGACTACAGGACACAATATGCGATTACAGTGTTTGAAATTCTCAACGATTGCAAAGTTTGATCTGAAGTCGCAGTGGACGAGGGGACGGGGAGAGGGGAGGAGGTGTTGAGTTTCTCCCTCCCCCCGTTCTTTCTCGTTACATGTATTATAGAGTTGGTGCAGAAAATGCTTGAATTAATAGTTAACTCGAAATCGATAGATTCAAAGGATTTGACATGTATAGCATTATTTTGTGCTGAAAAAAGGTGTTAAACACATAACAACCAACCAAGAGACTCCAGCGTGGTCCCCAGATTCTAGATAGGTATTTAAAAAAAGTATAGAGCCGTATCACTGGAGGGTTTACAGCCATCTATAAAGTCAATTCATAGCAATTGGAATTATTCTAATTTTAATTATATAAGTACCCATGAAATGTAAACTGTCAGATAAAATGGTCTTAATTAAAACAAAACTAACATCTTTTTCGGCGATATCAAAAGAATTTCTTTGACTTTTTCAGTGTCTTTATATCCATTCCTGATAGTAATAGAGAAAGTAAATAAAAAAAGAATGAACGAAAAAAGAAGAGCTACTTTTGTTTTCCTCCTGATAATACTTGGAGCGGAATGGAAACCATATCGTTGGTGGTTTTGCATGATACAGAGATTGCAAAGAACAATAACTCTAAATATAGGTGTAAATGGTCTTCTTTCAGTTTCGGTTAATCAGCCTGTATGTTATTTTTAATGTTTTTTTTGTTGTTGTTTAGTTTCTAAATCTTAGTGCGTTCCCAGTCTCCTTTGTGAACGGGATTTGCTGAAGCTTAGAAACCGTGACTTGTTGAGAAAGGTAGTCGCAGCCTTCAGGACTTGATCTTGACTTTTTTTTTAATCGGACCGCATTGATAGCTCAGGAACAATGGCTAGAAAAAAGTTGTACATATCTTATAAACATTTTTTTGACAGTAAAATATTGTCCGTAAGGACATAAACTCTCAGCTTAAGATTGAATTTCCACCATCAGCTAATCAGAAATGAACTTTCAAAAGTAACGGCATATGTGAATGAAAATCTCGAACTCAAACGCAAGCTAAAGCTTTGTCATTAACACACACAGTTTTCACAATTTTTTTTTAAACCTATACTCAGAAATAAATTTGATAATTGACTAAGACGTCACTTGAGCGTTGAAAATTTCTCAGAATAACTTTCAAAAGGTATCATCTCAACTCATCTTCGAGATTTCAACGGGAAAATTCTCAACATTTTCAGTTAAATCTTGAGGGAAACCTCGTATGTATTTCGCTGCCATTAAGAACAATATTCAGAACTATGTTCATATGGCAAACATATTGCCATGGAAGTACACAAAGTCGCAATCTGAGCACCGTCAGCTTTTCTTGTTTCAATATTTGAAGTGCATTTGACCGGAGTCGAATCACCAACCCCATACAAGTTTATGTGTATTCCTACAACCAGAGACGAGGATATCTCTCGACGTAAATGCAGTCCCGGATTACCCATTAGGCAGAGTAGGCAGCTGCCTATGGGCCCCGCGACTTTTATGGGCCCCATGAGGGGCCCCAATGAGACCGTGACCGTGGGTCTGGGGCCCCAAAAGTTTGACTGCCTATGGGCCTCCACGGTGCTTAATCCGGCGCTGCGTAAATGGCTGAGCAATGTTCCCATTACAAATATTTTAGTCGGCTGTCCTATCAGAACGTCGCTCGACCATTTCCGTCAGGTTGTTAACTTACCTCGGAAATTAGTGTTACAAATATGTGATGTGTTTTGGTGAATTGACTCTGGTCAAATACATCAAATATGTTGCGAGGAGCAATCGGAGCAGCTAAGGCCATTACCGTCACGTGTCGAAAGAGACATCGGATCTAATTCGTCACCAATGAGAACTATATTTTGAACTTATTTCGTTCATATGGAACAATATGGCGGCGGAAGGAGAAAATGTCATAATCACAGCCTTTGCTGTCGTAACATATGGACATAGACCACAATTAATTTTACTATATCTTCTCTACATATATTTCTCAGTACTGACCTTTCCACAGTGTGACAATCAATACAAATCATATGTTAATCTAAAATACCTCCAAAGATGACTTCACGGTGAAATTCTTGTCAAGGGTTGATCGGCATTTTTTTGAGCTGCTGCACTGTAAACAGAGCAGCATGTAAACAGAACACATATTTCACTTCTGGATCATCACTAAGGCCTAACTACACAGTGTGCACTGTCGCCAAAATAATACAGACAGCCACTCTCAGAGCAGCTGAATTGTGAATCCAACATTAAAGTTTGCACGTCTCCGTAATGCTTGCACGATGCAGCGAGCATTGCGCGCACATCTACCATTCGCTTAGAGTGAACGTTGGTTGTCGCCCAATCTCAAAGTTGATATTCAACATGTCGATTGTCCCATTTTGTCATCCATTTCGACCTTTTCCTTTCATATATTTCCAAATAAAATCACAATTATTTATAGAATTGTTAAAATTTTAAAAAAAACAACAGAAATCTGTACTACGAAGTTGGATGACAACTCAGTGAAAATTCATAACTATACTGCTCTCAGTTGAAGAACATCAGTATTGAAAACGACGAGAGGGTGGGTGCTGCAGGAATTCAGACTTATCGTTGGGATGGGGAGGGAGAGCGTAAACATGTAGGCGAGGTAGGACAAAACCACCATTTGGTGCACCTGGGAAACCCCTTCCCCCGCTCCTGCACAGTAAGCGTTTCCAAGGCATAACTTTAACCATCTAACTGTAAAGAAAATTTATTTTCTATGAACTTACTTGACCACCACCACACACCGATCAGCCTTTTGTTTACTGATGGCCGGAAGCATTTAAAACACTTTAACAAGCATGTGTTTACATACTAGAAACAGTCCGTTTTGCAAACGAGAGAGAGAGAGAGAGAGAGAGAGAGAGAGAGAGAGAGAGAGAGAGAGAGAGAGAGAGAGAGAGAGAGAGAGAGAGAGAGAGAATAATTATGTAATGAACATAGTACCTGACCAAAATTGCAGTTTATTATATCTTAGATATACGCGTACTGTACACTAATTGGTCCCTCAAATTTACTATATTCGCGTTCCAGTTTATTGGAATCTGACGATTATGATATCTTAGAATGTTACCCGTACTGCACATCAATTGGTCCCTCACCTTTTAGATGTTGTCACGCTCTCTGTGATGATGATGATGATGATGATGATGATGATGATGATGATGATGATGAAACTTACATTATAATATTCAGATGAACCTGGAGATAAGAGAAAAAAATGTGTGTAGTATCACTATGATCGTGGGTTTATACTTCTTTGGGTTTAGTCCATATTTCTGACATTATAACCGTTTACTTTTGACCTGCTGTCTCTTCTTAACCTCATCTACTCCATCCCTTCCCCTCTCCCTCGCGTCTTTTATTGTTCGTTGTCTCTTATAGACTCATCATTTAATTAGGTGAACTTTCTATTTTATAAATAATCAACACTGAGTTTCGTATTCTCTTTCCCCCCCCCCCCTCAAAAAAAAAGAGTAAAAAAATGATCAAGATAAAGTATTGTAAACTATTAATATGAAAATTCATACTAAAATGTTTTAAATTAAATACGAGATTCAGATGAATTTATATGGAAATAAAATACAAACACTGACGAATTGACGTCGGAAACCCACGTGTGATCAATTCCCTTACCATTCCGATCACGATGAATAATGAACAGAGTGGTAATAGAATGGACCGCACGTCGATTTGATTTCTGACGATAACCAATTTAGATGTCATGTTTATTTCTATTTATTGCTTCCTTTCCACACATTAAAATGAAATCATTGTAATTCCGAAGATACAGAGGTCAAGTGTAGCGCGCACTCAATGGTACTAAAGAGAATGTCTGAAATTTGTCTCCTTGCAATTAATTTTGTCTCTCGGTCCGCCCACTGTTTCTCTAATACACACAGAATACTGCTAGGATCATTTCATTTTTAAAATGCTGAGAAAACATTTGTATGGCGGAATTTTGTATCGAATTACAAGTTTCTCATCCACTTGATGAGAGTGATTTTTTCTTAAAGGAAAGCTGTTCGTAATTACTTGTAATAGGCATGAGATCTCGTATAGTCCTGCAATCAATTGTCAGGAAAAATTTATATTTGATTTGCTAGTTTGGGATAATATGGATTCAGAATGTTTATGCAAGTTGTGTTTTATTTTCGTTGATCTAGCTTATTACGGTATTTTCCCATCAGTCGGTATTAGGAAAGGCTTAATATTTTAGTCATGTCTGGGTTGGGCCTTGGTTGAATAGTTCTATGTTATGGTATCAGTTAGTCGCCTTTTGTTGCTGGGATAACTATTAAGAAATAATAATAATAATAATAATAATAATAATAATAATAATAATAATAATAATAATAATAATATTATTATTATTATTATTATTATTATTATTATTATTAGTAGTAGTAGTAGTAGTAGTAGTAGTAGTAGTATGATCTATTCGCTTGTTTTGGTCCTTTTGATTCTACATGTTGCCATGGAATATAGAATATCGTAATAGGATCTTTCTAAAAAGTGAAAGAAAGAAATAATGAACGAAAGAACTGTAGCAACTCTAATCCCCCTCCCGTATTTATTTCGAGTAGGAAGATACGTATTTTCATGACAATGTGTTTGCAGATAACTAGACCAACAGTGCGAGGTGTATATGGTCTTTTTCCCAGTTTACAGTTAACGTTCTCAGTTTTGAAACCTTTTTACTTCCCCATTTCCTTAGTGACAGTGTCTTGCTGAACCTTTGAGCCTGTGGTTGGTTCAGATGGGCGGTAGCTGCCCTCAGGACCAGGTCGTCACTATTATTAATTAGAGAGTATTGATAGCCCGTGAACATTGATTATAAAACTAAATCAATGACTCGCCTTAAAAAAATGATTATACCTTATTAATATATTTTGGCAAGTTAAAAGTTCGCCTGGAGAGCATAAACTTTGAACTAGAGATTGAGTTAGCATTATTGGCCAATTAGATATGAGCTTTTAAAAGTAGCTTCATCTGCGATTAGTTAAAACAAAATCTCACCCTCAAACGGAACGTGAGGAGTATTGTGATTGCCATGTCTAATTATCATAAACATTCTAAAAGTCGTGCACGAACTTTGAGTTTGATAATTTAGTAAGATGTAACCCAAACAGTGAGATTTGTAAAGACTTAAACCTTAATTCAGCTTCCTGAGCTTTGATCAAGGTTTTCAAAAGGAACGTCCACGGCATTTTCAGTAAAGTCGAGAGAGTAACCTTGGATGTACTTTGCTGCCATTTGGAACTATAGTCGAACTACTTTTGTTCATATGGCACAACTATGCGGAAAGAGATAAAGTCACAATCGGAACACCGTCAACTCTTTCTCTTCCACCATATGAGGTGTACATAGCCAGAGTCGAATCAGCCAACCCATATATTTATGTATATTCCTAAGATTAGAACCGATGATCGGAACTTTTTTCCCCACATGGCGCACATAAAAGGCGGAAGGTGACAAAGTCACAATCTCAACACGGTCAACCACTTCTGTAGCACCATATGAGGTGCACTTAGCCAGAGGTGAATCATGAAGCCTATACAATTTGTGTGTATTCCTAAATCTAGGGCCGATGTTATTAATCAACTTCGTGGAAATGACCAGGCGATGTTTCGCTTGCAATTACCTTAGTTGATTGATATCCAACATGTCGATTGCCCCAGTTTGTCGTCCATTATATTTTCGCTCCATATATTGCCAATTTAAATCACAATCATAGAAATAATTCTTAAAATTAAATATTTAAATATATACTTCGAAAATTAATGCTAACTTTGGCAGAATGAACAACTCTACAGCTCACAGATGAAGTACGTCAGTTTTAAAAACAGCATGGGCCGATCCAGCAATAGCGTTGCAAAGGGAGGGAGTGCAGAAACATGTAGGTGAGGGGTCCGTGGAACTAAATACATAATTGAGGCACATGGAAAAGCCCCGACCCCACCCCACCCCATCCCACCCACCGAAACTACTGCGTTTTAAGCGTTTCCAGCACATAACGTTGACAATCTAACTGTAAAGAAAACTTACTCCCTTTGGAATCACACTACTCTTTTGTACCAACTCACCGTACGATCTACCTCTGGTTTGGGTCTACTGATGGCCTGAAAAGAAACCTCACTCCCTTTGGAATCACACTACTCTTTTGTACCCACTCACCGTACGATCTACCTCTGGTTTGGGTCTACTGATAGCCTGAAAAGAAACCTCACTCCCTTTGGAATCACACTACTGTTTTGTACCCCACTCACCGTACGATCTACCTCTAGTTTGGGTCTACTGATGGCCTGAAAAGAACCCTCACTCCCTTTGGAATCACACTACTGTTTTGTACCCCACTCACCGCATGATCTACCTCTGGTTTGGGTCTACTGATGACCTGAAAAGAAACCTCACTCCCTTTGGAATCACACTACTGTTTTGTACCCCACTCACTGCATGATCTACCTCTGGTTTGGGTCTACTGATGGCCTGAAAAGAAACCTCACTCCCTTTGGAATCACTATACTGTTTTGTACCCCACTCACTGCATGATCTACCTCTGGTTCGGGTCTACTGATGGCCTGAAAAGAAACCTCACTCTCTTTGGAATCACACTACTGTTTTGTACCCACTCACCGTACGATCTACCTCTGGTTTGGGTCTACTGATGGCCTGAAAAGAAACCTCACTCCCTTTGGAATCACACTACTGTTTTGTACCCCACTCACCGTACGATCTACCTCTAGTTTGGGTCTACTGATGGCCTGAAAAGAAACCTCACTCCCTTTGGAATCACTTTACTGTTTTGTACCCCACTCACCGCATGATCTACCTCTAGTTTGGGTCTACTGATGGCCTGAAAAGAAACCTCACTCCCTTTGGAATCACTTTACTGTTTTGTACCCCACTCACCGCATGATCTACCTCTGGTTCGGGTCTACTGATGGCCTGAAAAGAAACCTCACTCCCTTTGGAATCACACTACTGTTTTGTACCCCACTCACTGCATGATCTACCTCTGGTTTGGGTCTACTGATGACCTGAAAAGAACCCTCACTCCCTTTGGAATCACACTACTGTTTTGTACCTCACTCACCGCATGATCTACCTCTGGTTTGGGTCTACTGATGGCCTGAAAAGAAACCTCACTCCCTTTGGAATCACACTACTGTTTTGTACCCCACTCACCGTACGATCTACCTCTGGTTTGGGTCTACTGATGGCCTGAAAAGAAACCTCATTCTCTTTGGAATCACACTACTGTTTTGTACCCACTCACTGCATGATCTACCTCTGGTTTGGGTCTACTGATAGCCTGAAAAGAAACCTCACTCCCTTTGGAATCACACTACTGTTTTGTACCCCACTCACTGCATGATCTACCTCTGGTTTGGGTCTACTGATGACCTGAAAAGAACCCTCACTCCCTTTGGAATCACACTACTGTTTTGTACCCCACTCACCGCATGATCTACCTCTGGTTTGGGTCTACTGATGGCCTGAAAAGAAACCTCACTCCCTTTGGAATCACACTACTGTTTTGTACCCCACTCACCGTACGATCTACCTCTAGTTTGGGTCTACTGATGGCCTGAAAAGAAACCTCACTCCCTTTGGAATCACACTACTGTTTTGTACCCCACTCACTGCATGATCTACCTCTGGTTTGGGTCTACTGATGGCCTGAAAAGAAACCTCACTCCCTTTGGAATCACACTACTGTTTTGTACCCCACTCACTGCATGATCTACCTCTGGTTTGGGTCTACTGATGACCTGAAAAGAAACCTCACTCCCTTTGGAATCACACTACTGTTTTGTACCCCACTCACTGCATGATCTACCTCTGGTTTGGGTCTACTGATGACCTGAAAAGAAACCTCACTCCCTTTGGAATCACACTACTGTTTTGTACCCACTCACCTCACCGCATGATCACCTCTAGTTTGGGTCTACTGATGGCCTGAAAAGAAAACTTCATTTGATTAAATGCAAGTCATGTAAATAATCCTGTATATATTCAGAGTTTTTTTTATACAGCACGAGGTCCGTTTTTCAACATGCGAATGAAAGAGGACGAGTCCTTAATGACAGTTTTGTCTCATATATCTAGGTTTCGAAAATAATTCAGTTTCTGATATCTTATAAAGCATACCAACTGTTACATTTTTACCTTTTAATCAATAGAAGGGGCAATTGTTGTTTCCTGGTTCAATGCGCAAATTACCCGTACTGTACACCAATGGATTCCTCAGTTTCCAGAAGCCACGTGTCAGTTTACTTGGTTATGACAATGCTGAAATTCATACGATAGTGTTCAGATGAACTTGGCGATAAGAGGCAACTTAAGGTAGTTTTATTCGGCAATTTCCTTTCTGTCATGATCATATGCGTTTCTTGCTGCCAGCTGACTCCTTTTTTATTTCCTCATTTTACCTGTGTTTTTATCCTTCAACTTCGTCACTTGTTTGTTCGTTGTCTCCCCAAATATAAGCATTTCATGGGTAAATTGTCTACTTAATAAACAATCCTCTCTGAGTTTCCAGTTTCTAAAAACAGAGGCAATAAAACTGATCAAACTATAGTATTGCAAGCGTTTAATATAAATACTTCAACTAAAACGTTGCAACTTAAATACGAGATTTAGGTGAGATGTTGTGCTCTTTCATAGAATACAGCACGGACAATCAACATCATCGGAAACGCAAGTTCGATCGATTTCTTTATCGTCACATTTACGATGAATGATGAATGGAGAGAGAGAGAGAGAGAGAGAGAGAGAGAGAGAGAGAGAGAGAGAGAGAGAGAGAGAGAGAGAGAGAGAGAGTTTGTCGGACATCAGCATAAATAGTTTTCGTTAGTAAAGAAATAGGTACCTTGTCCAAAGATTAACCATGGCAGCCAATTCTGGCCTATCTGATATTGGGATTCGAACGCACACCCTTTCGGTCGTGAGACTGGCACGCTAGTCACTGTGCGAGAGAGAGAGAGAGAGAGAGAGAGAGAGAGAGAGAGAGAGAGAGAGAGAGAGAGAGAGAGAGAGAGAGAGGGCAGTTTTAATATTTTGTTTCTCATTATTTGTTTATTCCAAGTCAAAACTCATTTATTGCATAGCTTTACCAAAAGGAACTTTACATCAACTTCCCAAAATCTTCTATTACTATCTATATGTCCTAAATTAAGTAAGTCTGGATAAACTCGATATGGATGATTTTTTTAAGTCCCATTTTGCATCTTTGCAATTTACGTTGCTTCAGTCCGATTTCTCAGATGTTAGTAAATATTCACAAAACAAACTTAAACCGTTTTTGGCCTATTATAGTACTTAGGAAGAACTGATACTAATAGTTGCCTAAATAATGTATGTATGTATGTATGTATGTATGTCTGTCTGTCTGTCTGTCTGTCTGTCTGTATGTATGTATGTATGTATGTATGTATGTATGTATGTATGTATGTATGTATGTATGTATGTATGTATGTATGTATGTATGTATGTATGTATGGATGGATGGATGGATGGATGTATGTATGTATGTATGTATGTATGTATGTATGTATGTATGGATGGATGGATGGATGGATGGATGTATGTATGTATGTATGTATGTATGTATGTATGTATGTATGTATGTATGTATGTATGTGTGTGTGTGTGTGTGTGTGTGTGTGTGTGTGTGTGTGTGTGTGTGTGTGTGTGTGCGTGCGTGCGTGCGTGCGTGCGTGCGTGCGTGCGTGTGTGTGTGTGGGTGTGTTAAGGTTTAACGATACACTACACCAGCAAGTGACGACTATATGTTGCCGATTAAAAAGTTACGTTCTGTGAGAGACGAGAGTGGAAGAATAGCAGCTAATAGTTTCATGTTTTATATTGAGAGAAAATGAAAATAAAAAATTACCACTTACAATTACGTATCCTCTATTTAGTTGTCCAACGGCTTAAACGAGGAATTATATGAAGACAAAGCCTTCATGTCCGCTATCAGCACTTTAATAACAAAGAAAGGAAAACTTTAAATTTAGAATCTTTTTGGCTTCAATTGTTATGTATTAATATACCTGTTTTATTATCATATGCAAGTTATGCAATTCTACCTAGCAGCTTATAAAATACCTGAATGCAATCAGTTCTCTGTAAATGATTGACTGTATGCTTTGTGAATTGCCTTTATATACGTGTACATCCTTGAATAGTTATGTTTTCCTGTTGTCTTCGTTTATTCCAGTGTTCTGTTCTTCCTTGTGTGTTCAATCTTTTATTTTGGCAACGAGTCTCCGTTCCCTCTTCATAAGATCTTGTCAAATTTTATTTAACGATCACATAATATCAACGGCCATTCACATCCCCCAGTGAAATTTCTTCTATTCTCACTTGTTATTCTGTATATTTAATTTGCATTTTAGGTGTTGTTTAAAGAACGTTCAATTCCCTTTAATTTCGGATATGATTGATGTGTATAATTTGGATTATATAGTATACAGCTCGGCAATGATTTCTCCGGTTGGTCATTTTTACTTCCTGTTTATGTCTACTCTGGCAAATTTCGTTTTTACAGACAAATTTGTAAATTGGCTAGAAAAGTATCGCTGTGTAGTGAACAAATCCACATTCTACGTTCTCTATCGTCGATTTGTTTTATAAATTTACAAGTGTGCAAGATTCCCATGTGAAGTAAGCAAGAATTCGCCATTAGAACATTACGTTGCAATAAACAAATTTATCACATGACACAAACCTATTAATTAGTCATGACGTCATGTGATAAAGACTATCGACATTTTATGAGTAGTTATAGGGAAATAGTTGACGAGAGAAGTGGAAATATTGAATCAAAATAGGTAGCAATCCATAATACATAATTCTTCAACTTCAGGAGAAATATATTTCCATTTTTTAAAAGTCCAAAAATGTATCCTTGCATTATAATGTATATTTTAAAAGGCAAATGCCTTCAATTTGCACGAATTTGTTCTTCAGTCTGTGTCAGTGTTATTAACGGTCGCATTATATATATATATATATATATATATATATATATATATACACACACACACACACACACACACACACACACACACACACACACACACACACAGAGTATACATTGCAATGGTAGGAGAATACGAAGAAAACAGAGAATTCAGAGTGTGATATCGTTATACAATAGACTTGAATGAGTGAATTTGATCGTAAGGATTTTGTTTCTATTTTTATCTATTTCTCCAGTCGTGAATTTGGTGTTTTTCTTAAAAGTGTGTACCGTCTGTTATTGATGGCAACAGCTATGGGTCCAATGAGAGAGAGAGAGAGAGAGAGAGAGAGAGAGAGAGAGAGAGAGAGAGAGAGAGAGAGAGAGAGCTTGTGAACAATGAGGTACCTTTGTCCAAAGATTAACCATGGCAGCCGATTCTGGCCTATCTGATGGTGGGATTCAAAGGCGCACCCTTTCGATCGTGAGACCGGCATGCTAGCCACTGTTCGACCGTTCCATTGCTTCTTCCTCCACTAATATGCCTTCTATGACATGCACATTGGCTAATTACAAAGGAAATTAAGAGCATCGGTCAGTTTAGAAAGGATTGAGGGGGACAATATAACGCCAGGGAAGACACGATTCCTCACCTTTTGGTATTTCTATCTCTTCTGACTTGTACGTGTTTTTGTATCCTGATGTAAAACAACGCCAGCTTTAATTTTAAAAATGATCAGTTATCAAAACATCTCAATAAACCTTGTTCAGTTCATTATATGTTGAAGAAAATTCGATACTTGTTGCCCGATCTCGAAGAATTAACAAGTTCAAGATGGACATACCTACCTCCACACCATACGTTGATCAAAGCTCTTAAATTTATTTATAATTATCCCCTGTGATGACCAGTACCTTTAAAAGAAACTGTATTGTTTTTAAATAAGAGTTCTTATTCACAAGTGTGACTAAAATGCTAGCACGATAGTATGGCTTCCATAAACGTTAAAAATAAAAATAAAAATGTAACTTATACCTAGGTCGCTCTTCTGAGGTTGAATATTGATTTGTGACCAGGCGACTATTTGCTTACTACGTGGGCAGTTCCAATGAATAATGGTGAATAATTGTTATCTCCGATCTCTATAAACTTTTAATCCTAAAATGTATCACCGGAATGAGATAATGAAGATCTTTTCTGTCTATATGACCTTGATGGTTTGAATTCTACAATTAACTACTCAATCTACACAAAAGAACGTCATAGTCATCTCGCATTTTGTAAAAAGGTACTTTCATGATATTTATGATATATAGGAGGGTTATGTTTGATTTCCGTTTCAAAACCAAACTTCAGCACATGGAGGCCCTCAGCAATATTTCAGTGATTCTATCGGCCATGCTATCTGATTTACTCTTGGCTAAAAGAATGAAAATACCACGGCAGATAGGCGCGGACTCGAGTATTTCATTACTATCATTTGACGATCTCTTTAGAAACGATTATAAAATTAGTACTGAGTGGCTACTGATAAACAGTTTAGTGGTTCTACTTCATCTTTAACAAAACAACAAAACAAGTACATGTACAAGCCACTGTTTTGTGTCTGATGACTGAATCCTGGGAGAGAGAGAGAGAGAGAGAGAGAGAGAGAGAGAGAGAGAGAGAGAGAGAGAGAGAGAGAGAGAGAGAGAGAGAGAGATTATGGTACGTTACCATGTGTGTGTGTGTGTGTGTGTGTCTGGGTCAAGCATCAAATTTATGAAATCATCTTCATTTTTCTTCAGGTTAACGAAATTGGCGAGGGGCAGAAGCACGTGTATAAGTGTGTTGGACTAGTGTGTTTCTTTAAAGATAAAACATACCTGCTAACAAAGATTACGTTCGTATTGAAATTACTTTTAAATATGCTATAAGCTATATCGGCCATTTTTTTCACCTACATTTTTACCAATGGGACTGGATGCAGCAGTCGAAGAATAAATAACTATTATAACCTGATACCTGTAATAGATAACGTTGTGTTCAGGAGAAATAGCATTCTTTCCATTTTATTAACATCTGTTGGTGGACTCAACAGCGACAAAAAGTGATTGACGCGAGCCAGACCGATAATACTGATTTACATGCTTCCGGGGTTTTATCTAATTTTTATGTGTCCTTGACTGGTGTATGGTAACATCTTCTTAGTTTTCCTACATTCAATAAAATGTTATAAATAAAAGAATAGAAAGAAAAAATAATACATATAAGCGTTTCTTTCTGGAACGATTTTACCTATATTAACCCGTTGTTTATTGGTGGCATGCGTAGAACAATATATTAATTCTTATTTCGTTAACAAGAGATAGGTTTTAATTTGCATACTTAATTTAAAACAACAAACATCCTCCAGCATAATTAGTGTTGGGACAGCAGCCTTGGTAAGTGGTAGAGGTAGCACATGTTGATGTTGTACTGTAGATGCGTGACAGTCACTGAGTGATACTGTTGGTAGTCTTAAAATGATGTAGCAGTGAAATTAAATCCATGGAAACGTTTTATAAATGGAAATTGCTTTTTCGTGTAAATTGCCGAGCTTACATGGATGTATGTAAGTGCCTTTGATATTAATTCAAGTCTCTGCTACGGTTAAGCCACCTAAAGAAAGACAATGAATATATTTACCTACTTTATATTATATATATATATATATATATATATATATATATATATATATATATATATATATATATATATATATATATATATATATATGTGTGTGTGTGTGTGTGTGTGTGTGTGTGATGACTGTAAAATCAGCATTATCCCTCCAAACAAACAAATTTACCCCACAAACACGTTAGTTCCACCTCTTGGGTGATATATATCAATCGACGGAAGATGAGTACATACCGAGATGCTGACCAAAAAAAAGTTATATGTAGTGGCTCAGTGTTGATGGCAACAGTACGCGCTTTTTTAATCCACGAAAATATCGTGTCCATATTCTTCATGAACTACTCCCTGATAATACAAAATTAAATTCCAGTTCGCTGCCAAGTATAGTTACGAATGACACACTGTTGAAAGATTCTGACTGAATTTTTTTTTTGTCGCGAGTTTTGTCTGTTATTTAGTTCTAGTTAAGACCTGTTGCCTAGGGATGTTATCTATTGCTTGTCTATCTCTATGGTACACTGACGTGTGCTTTAGTATAGTATGCAGTGCCGGATTAAGGCCTTACAGTTCCCTAAGCACTGAAAATATTATGATGCTCACCCTCCAACAATCCTTCAAACTGTGAAACTAAAAATCAACAACCCCAACCCCACTCCCACAAAAAACAATATTAAAAGCCAAAATGGTGCAAAAAATACCAATGTTGCCATCATTCGAAGTCAAAATACTCGTACATGCAGATCTAAATGGTGATATTCAATTCATTGAATTTTATCATCAACAATTGATTTGAATTTTGTTCTGGTATCTTTGTTGGGCTGGTGTCCTAAGCACGTGCCTAGTTTGCTTGAAGGGTAATCTGGCATTGATAGTATGCCTAAAACGAAATGAACATCGTTAGTAATCATTGACCAGAATATTGACAATGTACTAATTTGTGATGAGTATCGGCTAGGTTAACCATAAAAATAACCTTTTGATTTTCGTTGCTTGCACTCTAATAAAATTCCCCTTCATAAATCAGCGGTGATGGATTTCGTTATAACTGAAATCTGATAACTAGCCAATATAATCTAGGCTTGTTAAGGCTATGATGAGAGAGAGAGAGAGAGAGAGAGAGAGAGAGAGAGAGAGAGAGAGAGAGAGAGAGAGAGAGAGGTAGTAGTAGTAGTGGTGGTAGTAATAGTAGTAATAGTAATAGTACTACTACAGACAGACATATATGTAGGCTGAATACTTCTACTTCTAAATATACTACTACTGCCGCAGCTGCTAAACCTACTACTACTATTGCTAAACGGACTACTACTTATAACCCTACTACCACTACCACTACTACTACTAAATCTACTACTCCTACTACTAAGTCTACTGCTACGTCTGCTACTACTTCTACTACTAAATTTACTACCACTACTACGAGGTCTACACCTACTACTACTGAATCTACTACCACTACTACGAGGTCCACTGCTACTATTACTACTAAATCTACTACTACTATTACTACTAAATCTACCATTACGAGGTCTACTGCTACGAATAATACTAAATCTACTATTACTACTACTAAATCTACTACTGTTACTATTAAATCTACCACTACAAGGT
The DNA here is from genome assembly GCA_029339505.1 of Unio delphinus. Lineage (NCBI taxonomy): Eukaryota > Metazoa > Mollusca > Bivalvia > Unionida > Unionidae > Unio > Unio delphinus. The sequence continues at coordinate 5,911,882 of JAQISU010000108.1, forward strand.
CTACTGCTACTACTACTACTACTACTAAATCTACTACTACTACCACTACTACTACTAAATCTACTACCATTACTACTTCTACTACTACTACTACTACTACTAAAACTACTACTACTAAAACTACTACTAACTCTACTACTACTACTACTAAATATACTACTACTACTGCTAAATCTACTACTACTACTACTAAATCTGCTAGTGGCCCCAAGTGATCTAAAGCGCTCTCCATTACGAATCACTGATATCTCACCTTTGTCTGCGTGGGTTCGAGTCTCAGATTCGGCCAATGTGGATATGTGAGAAAGCTTGCAAGTAGGTTCTCGTGGCTCGGTGGTTTTTTGCATGTGCTGTAAATTAGCCGTAGCCTATATACATCCCCCGAATCAAGTTTTCCATCCTAAAACATATTTTGCCCCCCTCCCCCGTTAAAAATTGAAATGGCGTCCCTGACTACTACTACTCATACTACTATTACAGTAGAGACCGCTCCGGTAGCCTAACGGTTTGAGCGTCCGCCGCGGAAGCGGGAGGTCGTGGGTTCTATACCCGGCCGATTCAAACCAAAGACTTACAATAATGGTACAAACAGCTGCCTCGCTTGGCGCTCAGCATTAAGAAGTTAGTGTTGCAGATTCTAATTTCTACCATATCCAATCGTAATCAGGAGTAGTTGTTCAATTTTCAAAACAGCTCGACACATTTCGTTCAGCTTGTGACAATAATTGTTCGCCGAATGCCTCTGGACAAGTGCCGTCTGGCAGTGCCTTTTGCATTCGGATAGTCTTGGATTTTAGAAGACGCAATTAGGATAAACTAGCAGGGTTGGAATTACCGATGGGTGCGGACTCGTGTCTTCCCTTGTGTTATATTGTTACAAGTTAGAACCTGAATCCCTTGATTCGTGGACGAATACTCCTAATTTTCTTTGTAACGAGCCCTTTTGCTGCATATGACTACATTCTGAAGATGATTTTAGCACGACATCAACGAAGACTAATGTTAAGTGATTCGTGATTGATGTAGATGTATCTACTTTACTCGAGACGTTTTATTCATCTTGATATTGTTCAAAAGCAATAAGAATGGCCATCGGTCATCGTCGTCGTGACTGGATTACTTACAATAGCAAGAAAGGTGGACGTAAATGAAAACTGATCCAACTCGTCTGTTTTACTTTAAATTTCTTTCCAAAAGCTGCTGTATCTCGTCCAAAACAATTCAGTCAAACCTCTTGGCTTTATCCGATTGAAAAGGATGGATCCCTTCTGCATTGTTTGTGTGTACTGCACTTTTTGTTACAGCCAACTAGTCATGAGAAGTGGCGGTGTTGATTAGTGCACTTTGTTTCTTGGGATAAGATCATTACAATTTTGTTGTAGGCGGTATGGACGGTGTAACAATGTCTTTAGTAATAGATCCCGTCAATATGTGAGAAATATAAATTACTAGAATGACTCGTTTTCACAAAGGACGTGTATGACCATAAAAACACAAACAAAAATAAAGGAACAAAAACAAACCAAAAACCCCCAAACAAAACAAAAACAACAACAACGAAAAACAAACAAGCCAAAAACCGCAAGATACAAATCGCTCTTTTTAAAATAAATTAACCATAAATGTCCTAACTAAACTTTGCAATTATTATCTCAAAAATATATACTTACCTGGTTCGAATGAACTATAAGCGCATTTTTTTGTCAATCTCATTCAATCTCATTTACTCAGAAGAGAGAGAGAGAGAGAGAGAGAGAGAGAGAGAGAGAGAGAGAGAGAGAGAGAGAGAGAGAGAGAGAGAGAGAGAGATTATGTTAAACTTATCAGCTTGTAAATGCCTTATATTAAACAAAAGGTCTGAGTTGAATATGATTTTTACTCCTCCTCTTACCACTACAGAATATACTTCTACAGTTTTACTGCGACTATTTAATAAACATTTAGCGTATATTAGAAATGATTATTCGCCGCTTATGCTTGGGGCCCCGGCTGGTCTAAGGCGCTTGCCCTTGCAGATAAAGTGACATATCACTTCTGTCTGCGTGGATTCGAGTCACAGGCTCGGTCAACGTGGGTATCTGAGAAAGCTTACCATCAGCTAACAGTTGTGGGTAGTAGTTCTTCCCGGCATTTTCGCGGATTCTTCCTTCACCAAATATACTGTCCACCATGTATAGCCTATTATGTGCTGAAAAATGGCGTTAACCCCCAACAAGCAAGCAAGCAACCATTTATGATTACATTTATGGAATGGTTATCTGATAAGTGGTGTTAAATGGTCACCCTGTGTATGTTACATTAAGACAATCAGCCAGTCTAAACATAATGCATAATCCATGATAGTACACTTACAAAATCTTGTTATATTACTCAATGTATACACATCGCTTTAGTCCACAGACGTAATGAACGTCCAGATAATATGCCTGAAGAGACAAGGCCGTCTCTAACGATCATTGTCTTGAATTATCAATTCATTCCTTTTGATGAGCATCAAGGAAATGCACGTGCAAAAACTGTTGAATCGCACGGGGTATCTTTAAGTCGAAAACACTTGTCATTGTTATACTACTACTAAACTCCTCTTGATATGCCTTATTAGACTTAGATATCATTGAAATCTCATGCGGACTAGGGAATTAGAATAGTCCCATTGCACCACCACCACCACTACCATCATCCCCATGTTCTATGAGACAACAATTGAATCCATGAGCTTATGTGGCTTAGTTTGTTTGTTTGTTTGTTTGATTAGGATTTTAAACATAGCTTTAACAATTTTTCAGTCATATCGCTACAATGTCAGCAGTGAGGCAGTTTATAGTGATGTCTAGCACTGGAGCATAATGCGCAGACATGTAGCATGATGTCCCCACCCAGTCACATGATTCTGACACCAGGCCCACGAGTCCTAATACTAACTTCTTAATGCTGAGCGTCAAGCGAGGTAGCTGTTAATACCATTTTTGTAAGTATTTGGTATGACTCGGCCGGGGATCGAACCAACGACCTTCCGCTTCCACGGCTGTCGCTCTAACCAATAGGCCACCGGAGCGGTTATATGTGGCCTAGTAATCAGCGTGCCGGATTTGCGATCTCGAGTCGATTCGATATAATCTGGCCGCCGTGGGATGTCTTTGGATTAGTTTGTTACAATTGCATTGTCACTAAATAACCTATTTGTGTTGCTGTGCCCTAAAAGAAGATAAGAATAATAGTGTACTACTACTACTACTACTACTACTTTTGAAAAGACAGGTTTCTAAGACAACTGTTGTCAGTGGTGATATAGATTTCATATTATTGTTATTGCCAAAATATAAAGACTACCAAACAAATGGGGCATTTGGTAGCTGAGTGGTCATTGGCGCTTGCCTTTATAGTTTCCATTACAGAGCGTATACATAACTAGTCAAGCTAGTCACTGGACATTAACTACAAACATCATGTCAATCAGCCCTAGTCAAAACATAATATATAATCCATTATTTCAGCAAGAATGTGTAGAGATGTTAGATAACGCTTGCGCGTCATTACAGTAAACAGACGATGTGCATGTATTTCAACATATTGTGCCCAAAGGGATGCGGTGTCTTTAATGATCATTGTCTGGAATTAATAATGCATTAGGTATTGGTGAACATCAGGGAAGTAAACGTGCAAATTTGCTGAACTGTACACGATATCCGAGAAGAATCTTTTCACTGCGCGTACAATGAACGAAATTTGCTTAATGATGGATCTAGTCGTGAATAAAATGTGAAAACTGATCATTTAAGTCTGTTTTTATAGATTCTGCCTATGATGGAAAATGTGTGTGTGTGTGTGTGTGTGAGAGAGAGAGAGAGAGAGAGAGAGAGAGAGAGAGAGAGAGAGAGAGAGAGAGAATAGACAACATGCGTATCGCAGTAATTGCTGTCACATATACTGGCTGCTTAATGATCTTTCTATGGCCAAAATAAAATATCAAAATTGTGCAAAAGAAACGTCATGTCTAAAACAATTAATAAAGTACAGAGACCATTTGTGAGATTACTGAGTATGTAACTACTGCATCTGACTCCTTTCTAAAGATGATTTTAGCGTGACATCGACGAACACTAATGTTGAGTGATTCGTGATTGATGTAGATGTATCTACTTTACTCGAGACGTTTTCTTCATCTTGATTTTGTTCAAAAGCAATAAGAATAGCCATCGGTCATCGTCGTGGTGACTGGATTACTTATAATCCATAATAGCAAGACAGGTGGGTGGAAATGAAAAGCTGATTCATCGCGTCTGCTTTACTTCCAATGTCTTTCCAATTGCTGCTGTGTCTCGTCCAAAAACAAAGCAGTCAAACCTCTTGATTGTATCTGATTGAAAAGGATGGATCCCTTCTGCATTGTTTGTGTGTACTGCACTTTTTGTTACAGCCGACTAGTCATGAGAAGTGGCGGTGTTGATTAGTGCACCTTGTTTCTTGGGGTAAGATCAATACGATTTTGTTGTACTAGAAAGACTCGTTTCACAAAGGACTTTTTTATATATAAAAATAGCACAATAAAACCTCACAAAAAAATTCAAACCAACCAAACAAGATCAAAACCGCTGTATATTGAATAAAATAATCTTAAATCTCCTAAGCTTTGTTATGTTATGTTTATCCCAAAGACCTATCCCTACCTGATTCGAATAAGCTATAATCGCAATTTTGTTCAGTCATACTTACTAGAGAGAGAGAGAGAGAGAGAGAGAGAGAGAGAGAGGGGGGGGGGGGAGGGAGGGAGGGAGGTAAGCTTATATAGGGCAGCGTCCAGGGTGGCAGTAGGAGAGGTAGACAGAGAACAAAGTGGACTGACAACATCACAGAATGGACCAGGAAAAGTTTTGCGGATACACAGATATTGCCACCTATTCGAGACAAGTGGAGGGAACTGATCAGATGTTCAGCAGCACAGTGCCTCGACAACCGCACTAGGTCAAGAGAATGATGATGATGATGATGATGATGATGATGATGATGATGATGATGATGATGATGCACATGTGAACGCCTTAAATTAAACAATAGCTCTGAGTGGAATATGATTTCACTACTACTACTACTACTACTACTACTACTACTACTACTACTACTACCGGAACATTATACAGTTAGGACTTTTCCCGGGTTCTTCCTCCATCATTAATGCTGGCCACCATGTATATCATATCGTGTGCTGAAAAATGGCGTTAAAAACCTACAACAACTTCTACAGATTTATTTCGAACATTAAATTCAGTTAATAGACATTAGGCGTCTTTTAGAAATGATTATTCGCCGCTTATGCTTGAAGCTGATGCTTGAAGCCCAGGCTGGTCTAAGGCGCTTGCCCTTGCAGATAAGTGACATATCACTTCTGTGTGTGTGGGTTCGAGTCACAGGCGCGGTCAGTGTGGATATCTTAGAAACTTTGTCATCAGCTAACAGTTGGTGGGTAGTAGTTCTTCCCGGCATTTTCGCAGATTCTTCCTTCAGCAAATATAGTCCGCCATGTATAGCCTATTATGTGCTGAAAAATGGCGTTAACCCCCAACAAGCAAGCAAGCAACCATTTATGCTTACATTTATTGAATGGTTATCTGATAAGTGGTGTTAAATGGTCACTCTATGTATGTTACATTAAGATAATCAGCCAGTCTAAACATAATGCATAATCGATGATAGTAGACTTACAAAATCTTGTTATGTTACTCAATGCCTACACATCACTTTAGTGCACAGACGTAATGAACGTCCAGATAATAAGCCTGAAGAGACAAGGCCGTCTCTAATGATCATTGTCTTGAATAATCAATTCATTCCTTTTGACGAGCATCAAGGAAATGCACGTGCAAAAACTGTTGAATCGCATGGGGTATCTTTAAGTCGAAAACACTTGTCATTGTTGTACTACAACAAAATTCCTTTTCATATGTTTCAATAGACTTAGATATCATTGAAATCTCATGCGGGCTAGGGAATTAGAATAGTCCCATTGCACCACCACCACACGCATGTCCTATGAGGCAACTATTAAATCCATGAGCTACTGTGGCTTAGTAATCATCGTGACAGATTCTCGATCTAATGTTGATTCCGCATGAGTTGGCAGCCGTGGTATGCCCTTGGATAAGTTTGTTCCAATTGCATCGGCACTATATAACCTACCTGTGTTGATGTGCCCTTAAAATATAAGAATAATAGTGTACTACTACTACTACTACTACTACTACTACTACTACTACTACTACTACTACTTTAGAAAAGACAGGTGTCTGAGACAAACTGCTGACATTGCTGCTATTGATTTCATATTATTATTATTGCCAAAATATAAAAACTACCAAACAAATGCGATGGCCGAGTTGTCTAAGGCGTTTGCCTATATTGATCACACACGAATCTCACATCTGTTGCGTGAGTTTAGGGTCTCGGCTCGACCAGCGAGCGTTATATCTTACCATTAACTTCCCCTGAGTCGCTGCTTGTCTTGGGGACTTTCAGGTTCTTTATCCACTTGATATACTAACCGCAATTGTATTCGTACATTGACCTGCTATCCATAGCTACCTATAACGACCATTACAACTGCCGCATGTATAACAACTGTTGCCAAATATTTTTGGAGATCATTTCAATGAGACATCAACGTAGTGAAGATCATGAGACGTCAACGTAATGGAGATCATTTCAATGTGACGTCAATGTTGTAAAGATCATTAATGTGACATCAATGTAGACTTAAAAGCGTGATTGAATTGATGTTGATGCATCTACTTTACTCATGGCTTTTTCGTCAAAATGGTTGCGTGCGTTCAAGATATGTTAAGAAAAAACATCAGTCAACTTCTTTGGGGTCTGGTTTACAGGCCACAGCAAAAATGATATGTAAATGAGATGTCTACTTGACGTCGGTCGTTCTATTTCTTTTCGGTTCTTGTAATACTGGCCGCCATGTATTGCCTATCGTGTGCTGATAAATGGCATTACACCCTACAACAACAACAACTTGTATTGCGTGATACAAATCCATCCAACGGTTCGATTAATTTGTTATGGAGAAGTTCTACGTCAATGATGTTGGTCTAGTTAGTGTACTTTGTGGCTTCTGGTACGGTTTAGTTCGTTCACTTTGTGACTTCTGGCACGATCTATTTAAAGTACTTCGTGACTTCTGGTACGATCTATTTAGTGTGTAGTTTGTAACTTTTGGTACGGTCTAGTTAGTTTACTTTGTGGCTTCTGGTACAGTTTTCACAAATTCTCTTAAGCTGGTATATACTATGTGACAGCGTCCATTGTATCAGCATCTAAAATATAACCATCATTATTATCAGGAATGCTTTCTCATTTTCATAACGAAAATAGAAAATTAAACATATAATATAAAAATTACTTTATTTTAATAGTAGTCATGACAAACTTCAGCTTTTATTTTAATTTTTTTTTTGCAATGACCTTTCTTATCCAGTTTCGTCTAGTTTCACTCACTGCGTACTCAGCTAATGTTAATATATATGTGTGTGTGTGTGTGTTTGTGTGTGTGTGTGTGAGAGAGAGAGAGAGAGAGAGAGAGAGAGAGAGAGAGAGAGAGAGAGAGAGAGAGAGCTTATAGAAATGCTCAGGTTTCCAATAATTCTACTAGTATTATTACTAGTTTTATTTTGACGTTTAATAACTTATTCAATCGATATTTCATGCAAAATAAATAAAGATTAAGCCCCATTCATGGTTGCCTTCACGGAGCCTAAGTAGTGTTAATTGGTTACTCCAGGTGTGCAAGGTACAGTTTGACGATCAGGCCTACTCAAAACACGTGAACCATTATTATGAAAAGAATGTTACCAAAATATAACTGGAGTTTTTGTTGGTTAGCCTTTTCCCTTATCTCAGATTAGTAGAAGTATTTCCTAAATACGAAAAATAGATAAAACAGATTTGTTTTTCTTAAACAATGCTATCATTCTCTAAGCTCATAGTATTATGATAAGGTGAAATAACAGATTTTATTAGACGCAAACCAATCTTTAAATACACAATTCTTTCATGACTGTCGGTAGTTAGTTCTTTTGTCTTAAAGCAAATGTTTGCCGATCTAATTACAATCTTTATTATTTTCTCTCTATCTGTCTTTGTCTGTCTGTCTGGTCTCTTCTCTCTCTCTCTACACACACACACACACACACACACACACACACACACACACACACACATACATACATACATACATACATACATACATACATACATACATACATACATACATACATACATACATACATACATACTGAACAATACAAATACAATATGTTCATGAAGGTTGTAAAGATAATAGTAAAATACTGGCAGCAAAGTTACCGATCCTTCAACTCTTTGCTACAAATATTAATTAGGACATAATCTGCAGTACACGTTGCTAGTAGTAGATGATAGATTCATGTACTGTGTAATGTTTAAGCCATATCCTGCGTATTGAGCAAAAAAGTATTAATATCATATACCATATTTAACACAAATGAAATACCCACAATTATTTCGGTAACACAAAAGCATAAAAAAAAATAACAAATGAAGAGAAAAAATACATGGTTGAAAGGATTTGCTTGATTTGGCATTATTTAAAAGTGTAGTCTGCTGGCAAACATTTTTATATATGTGTTTCTTGTTACATGCATCAACATTCAGCAAAAGAACAATTGACAAAACGCCATCTGCTGACGACGCAGTAGAATGTGTCACTTCCTGTAACAGGACTTCATTTTCATTCTCCTGCTTTTTAACTGCAACTTCACTCTTCTCTTCATTTTGAGATTTGTTTCCCCCTTAGATAGAATGCCACAAAACTTATTGACAAAGCTGGAGAGAAAAATATTTGTATTATATCACAATGAAAACATCCATACAAAAATATGATAGAAGAAACGATAAAAGATAAATATAGGACAAAGGCAACCATGATAATAATTTTGTTGTTGTTTTTTTGACTGAAATAAAACATTAAAAGTGAACATAATTTAACGAATGTACGATTATCATGGAAAGCAAAAATTTGGTTTGCTTGAAACCGGTTAAGTTTCAAAAAGTTTGCGTTCAACAGTTAACATTACCTTACAATAAATGGAATAGCAACGTGAGCTAAAACAGCTGTCACGTGGCAATATTTTAATTGGGAGGTTAAAACAAAAAGATCGTTAACTACGCACCCCGTAGAACTTTCGACTGGTGCAGTTTTATGTATGGCATTGAATATTTCGTTATTTTCACATTGGAAAATAAAGGAGACCCGTATACAAAAGGCAGCCCAGTTGGGCTATTTATAGAATTGTTGACATTTTACCACTGAAATTTACATCGTAGATAAAGTTATAAATGACATTAAATAAAAATATAGGCATCTGTAAGCACAACAAAAATAAAAACACCCAATATAATAATAATAATAATAATAATAATAATAATAATAATAATAATAATAATAATAATAATAATAATGAAACTACACTAAAGATATGTGAGAAAGTGTTTTCGACAGTCGGAAAACGACAAATAGAGACTGAAGATCTGCATACAGAGTGACATTGCGTTGTCATAGAGATCAACACAGTACGTGAGCGTTAAAATGACAACTTAATTCGATGAGGTGAAAATAATTTTTTTCCATAAGATACTTGCTTCTCAAGGCTAAACCGGGTTTCCACAATAGGTGGTACAAACTTAAGTTTTTTGAGAAGTGAAACATAATAATATCAGTGTTTGCAAGTCAGAAGGTATGACACGTTTGATACAGCTGTTTAATTTTTGCTTAAAATTAAAGTTGACATCCGTGGAAAGTATTGTCTTAGTTATATTTTGGCATATTGTACTACTTGGGTATAATAGGCAGAATATATAACGTTTTTCTCTGAATCGCATGTACCTAAGTCCGCGGCTCATTTTGAAGTAATGTTTAATCCATACTAGGTGATCTTAACAATTCATAGGTGCTTCAGTCCGCGCGCGGCTCAATTTGAAGTGATCTTAAATCCGTACCAGGTGATCTTGAAGATTCATAGGTCTTCGGTACGCAACCATTGGAATTTCTTCAAATATGTCCTTAAGACTTCAAAGGATTATAAATCGTGCCACTGTGTCCAGATCTTGATATGAATTTGGTAGACCATAGTCGCACGTGACAATGAACTGCTTAAAGACTTAGATATAAATTTAAAGGTAGAATGAAAAGTTATTTGTGATATAATATAAAAAAAGAAATAATCTATCTCCTTTTTCACCCATTGCGATCAAATGTCGTCCATAAACCTGCACTAGTCGAGAGTTCTACGGGGTGCATATTTCACGATCTTTTTGTTATTAGCTTCTCAATTGAAATATTCGCACGTGACGGCTGTATAATAGTGCACCATGTTATCCCATTTTTAAAAGTTATTTCTGATTGTTGAACACAAAGTTTGTTCAACTTTAAGACATGACTCAAAGTTTAATCTGGTAGCCAGTTTGAGGTGAATATCCTATGATCCTTTATAAGCTTGTATACTATGCCATTTCATGGCTATGCAGAACCCGGATGCATACAATTGTATATCTTGTCACCTATGTAAAATACTGATTGATTCGTTAAGCCCTGGATAGTTTTGGCATTTTCGTCTGAAATGGGGGTAGAAAACGGGTTTAGGGGTTAGTTCTGAATATACATGCAAATACATCTGCTTCCAAGAGATTTTCGCTTACCAATATGCCTCACTGTGTTTGAAACATAGTTTTCCAGGGTCTATTTCGCTCGCGTATATGCATGATGGTCAAAGTTGAGGTTCTTTTTCTTGTTTCGTGTCATGTCCAAATCCCAAACTTATCCTACTATTGGCAAAGGTTCACAGGTTTGTGTGCGGTTCATACCGGTTTGAATGCGGTTCATACAGGTTTGTGTGCGGTTCATACCGGTTTGACTTGGATCTCAGGCCAAACGTCCAAAGTCCAAACACAAAATCCGATTCCGACATCGCGCGAAATTTGGGTATAAAAGACAAACCGTGTCTAAAAAGATACATTTGTTTCCTCCGTATTTTGTATTGCGAATTAAAAAATCCAGGTTGCTTTTTGTACCCTTGTAAAACTACATTTATTTACTCTTCTGTAATAGCGCTGATTTTGGTGCATCTGTACTGAGCTTGGTACTTCAGAGCTCGGAAGTAGGATACAACTTAAGACGCAAAAACGTACTGTCATCGGTCAATGAGCAAAGACAGGTTCTTCGTTTTGTCAAGGTTATATTCTTTTTAATTTTCCTTTAAAAAGCTAAGTTTATCACATCTTTTTTATGTTTGCTTCTCATTTCTTTTACTCGCCATCTTGTTGAGCCAGTGGTTAATATTCATGTACAAAAAATGTATTATGTTTTATGCCAAGAAGAGAAAACAACGCTTATGTTTTGCTTAGTGTGGATGTGAATTGCTGTTGTAGAGAGAGAGAGAGAGAGAGAGTGAGAGAGAGAGAGAGAGAGAGAGAGAGAGAGAGAGAGAGAGAGAGAGAGAGAGAGAGAGAGAGAGAGAGAGAGAGAGAGAGAGATATTATGTGATGTGATTTGTTCAACAAACGATAAGTTGATCAAATGAGCACAAGGCGTTAAGTGTGCATTAAAGATAATTACGTAATTGTCCAAATTTGTATTGATTAGGCAAGTCATGTGTTAACTCTTAGATAAGCAGATAAATGATCACCGCCATATGCTTAATCTATACTTAGGACAGTTTGCTGGCTACTGTTTAAACACAACATATCGTAAGTTAATGCCTACATGGCCCTGTTTATTTTACAAGCTATTGCAGTTGGTTGGGCTAATCCTCTTCATCTTCAAAGATATACTAGTTTGAACAGCGTTAATTAATCTTAAATGTGTTAATTTAAACCAAAACTTTGACTGGCAGGGTATACATTTGTCTGGTATATTAAGGTAAATTTTATATCATAGAATATACATGTGAAATTTGGAACCAATAATTAAATAGGAATTTAAAACTTGTAGCGATATAAATGTTACATCGAGACAAACTGCAATGTGTGTGTTTGTGTGTGTGTGTGTGGGGGGGTAGTTGTGTGTGTGTGTGTGTGCCAAGACAGAATGTCAAATATTTTCCTTTTAACATACAGAAGATTGTGTGTAATTAAGCAGTAAAGTTGTACGCGGAGAAAGAATATTATCATATACAGGTTGGAGAGTATTAATTTTTCAGAGAAATCTTAGTGACGTTGTAATATGATGTTAGATAGCGATGTAAGCGTGTTTGTTACGCAGGAATGCATATGCTTTCGATTATGATTCAGTCTGTTTTGGGGACGGGCACTTTGTCCAGATGGTATGGGGATTTGTAGATGCAGACAATGTTATGGGTGCCATAATCCGCGGAGACCTGGGATTCTATTCTTGGTAGGGGACAAATTCATATAATAATAATAATAATAATAATAATAATAATAATAATAATAATAATAATAATAATAATAATAATAATAACAATGATAATGATAATGATAATAATAATAATGACATTAATAAAAATAATACAAATCATAAGAAGAAGGAGAAGAAGAATACACTAGTAACTCTTGCATTACAATAGTTGGTACTATCAAATGAAATACATGTTGAAGGCGTTCATGTCTTTCAACCCACTTATCCTTATCCGCGCTTAAGGTCCGTTTTAACGAAAGTCTTGATTACTACTTAGATCAAGGTCAACTTGAACAAATATTTAAATATCACCCTGAACGACACAGCAAAGTAATCAAGACAGGAAACAAAGTGTTCCAAATGGTAGAAGTGGTAAAATCATTGTCATCTTTCCTATTGACGATGTCGGGCTGATCTGCTATAATACAGTATTATAGATCAAGAAATACGAGTAATTTAATAGCTATTCTTTTGGGTCACGTATTCGCAATACATGCATGACTCATTGGTCTAATTTAGTAACTAGTCATGTATTTTAAAACTAATCACTAACGTGGACTTCACTTCATCATAACAACTATGTTTATACTATAATCCAAAATTGAAATATCTATTACACAACAGCTAACTTACTTGACCATTTTTGCAGCGTTTTTGTGTAACGTTTATGATTTTGTATACAGTATGGCCTCTTATAGAATACTTTGAATCACTTTAATGGTAGTAAATCCGTGAAAATACTAGCACAGTATACCAACCGATCATAATACCATAGAGCTGAAATAAAAAGTAAAATAAAAGAATAAATGTCACCAGAGCAATTTATAAATAGTACATACATGTCGATTTTAGGCAAATCATTTCTTTCTGGACGTTTTAAATTACGTTTAATGATTGATATGAATATATTTTAACAAAAAGAGCAAAATTAACCAGATTAATAGACTATTTTATATTATTGTTTATCATTTGAAATTCTAATTTTTAAAAAATCACTCAATTCCGGTATTGTTGTGTTTCTCCAAAACTTCAAATATTCTAAATGAGTGGACACTTGACGACAATTAGCAATACTAATTTGAAATTGTTATAACATGCTAAATAATGACACAACGCTGCATTATTTTAAATACAACTATTATCCAAACGGAGATATCAATTAGGAGATTAATATTTCATTTTAAAAATGATTATTTGCATATATAATTTGGATGGAATACAAGTTTAGACGAACCATGCGTTGTTCTTTGATTGGATATGGCTGTAAACATACAATAACACGATTTGTTTTCCGTCTCCGTTGCCACAACACTGGATATGTCATTATTTACTAGACGCGAGTGGATCAGCTTCAGCAACAGCCTTTTAATAGGTAAATACACACTCGTGATATTTTTATTTGTATTATTCTATGGCAAGTAAACCTTCTGGGCATTTATTATAATGGATTTGTTAAGTAAACCTTCTGGAGCCAAAGTGGGACAGAATTTGAGAACACATTTAAAACAGCTGAGCAAATGTTGTACATGAAAAAGTCAGGTCAGAAGAGGAACTAGCATTTAGGACGTAGAAATAAACAGGTTTATATTTCGTTATTTTGATCGTTCATTGTTTGTACCCGATATGAAAAAGAACAGACTGGTGCCGAGAAACTTAATTTCTTTTTTTTTTTTAGTTGGGTTCGACTTGTCAACCCGCCAAGTTTGTACTTGTACAGGCTTTATCATGCATTACAAATTAACGCTTCCTAGTTTATGAGCTTGGACAATTCTGTACTTTTAATCGAAACTAGTATTAAATTATTTCCACGAATTTAAAGAACTTCCCAGAATCGCTCTCGATCCCGATTTTGAAGGAGAACAGTTTGTTGATAGTCATTTAATGATATCAGTCACGTCATGTTCTACATGTCATTACGTTTAACGAGGATTATCAATTTTCTTTTAGCAAATATGAATACATATTAGACGTGTATTTATTATTAGTAAAATTTAAATATTGGCCCGAAATAGTTTTCTCTTTTTCATTACTATTGACTGGTTGCTCTCGTATGAGCCCAGTTTTCAAAGTTTGTTGAAATGGGAACGAGGTGAATGAAACTTTCTTTTGTTGATATTGCACTATTTAACATTTATAACGAATACTCTGTTTTTGAAAATATGTATACTGCATTAAATCATGCTTTCCTATGCCCTTGTATTTGTCAGCACGAAAAATAAGTCGGAGCATCGCTCGGCCATTTCAGTCAAATCCAGGAATAATTTTGGATGTACTTTAGAAATGTTGACAAATGTGATGGATTTAGTCAATGTACCATATCACTATTACTTGTTATGTATAGTCTCTACGTTTGTTTATCACTAGTGAACGTTCCAGTGTACCTAACTCCTAATATAATTTAAAGGTCAGTCCATTCTTTCTATCTCTACCGCCCTCCTCCTATTAGACAAAAACAAGCTGACCGAATCTCTCTATTTGGAGCAGTTTCCGAATCTTATGGAGTATGGAAATTCGATAAGTGGCAACCTAATTATTCTGGGAGATTTTAACTTTCACTTCGACTGTCCTCGAAACCCATACACGTCAAAACTCCTAGATTCCATTCATGTTTTCAACCTTAATCAGTCAGTTAACCAACCCACCCATAAACTTGGTCACATTTTATACTGAATTCTTCATAGACCTGATGATAATATTCTGTCCCTAACCCTCCAACTAAAAGAAACCTCCGTGTGATAAATAGAATCAAACTTATGCATGACAACATGCCCTAGCAGAGTATCAATAAAATAAGTGTTCTCCGTGGTATAGCAGTGTTAGGTACCACCTTCGCATGGCTAAAAGACATCGCCGTAAAGTAGAGAGGCTTTGGCTTTCCACCCGACTCACAAACAAATATATGAAGAAGAACGTCACAAATATAGTCCATTTAGCCAAATTATCCTACTACAGTACTAAGATCACGGAGAGTTCCAGCTGCAAATAGCACTTCGATATAACTAACAAACTAATGTCAAGGAACAAATGTACACCACTTCCAACTACCTTCCCTCCAGTAGACCTTCCGGACCTATTTGCAGATTTCTTCGATGACAAAGTACAACCTATCAGAGGTACGCTTGACAACAAAATTTCAATGGACTCGTCGTCACCATACATTTACGATACAGAATTTCAGCGACAACCATTAGGAACACGTGAACCTGTCTCTATGGATTTAGTACGAAATATTGTGATGAAGAGTGCACCAAAGTCATATGAATTTGATCCAATTCCAACATCACTGCTACTTGAGTGCTTAGATCCAATATTCCCTTCACTAGATGATGGTGTGTGTGTGTGTGTGTGTGTGTGTGTGTGTGTGTGTGTGTGTGTATATATATATATATATATATATATATATATATATATATATATATATATATATATATATATATATATATATAACGACTTAAAGAACTACTGCCCAGTTTCTAATCTCCAGTTCATATGAAAAAAGTCTTAGAAAAAAGGTGTTCTAACTCAACTTGTATCTCATTTGAATTCAAACAGTCTTTTTAGCAATGTACAGTCTGCATATCGCCCTTGCCACAGTACCGAAACTACTCTTCTGAAAGTAGTTAATGACATTCTTTCAACTTTGGATAGCGGAAAGATTACAGTTTTCATTCTCCTTGATTTATCTGCAGTATTTGACAAAATAGACCATGATATATTACTTCACCATCTCCAGCATGTATTTAGCATTCAGAATACAGCCTTACAGTGGTTCAGGTCCTAGTTAGTGAACAGGACACAACTTGTATTTGCAAATGGAATAAACTCCATCCCAGTTGATCTATGTTGTGGTGTTCCACAGGGATCTGTTCTTGGACCTGTTCACTTTATTCTATACACTCAGCCGCGCTCAAGTGTCATAGATCATCGCCCAATGTCTCATCAATTGTTCGCTGATGAGACCCAAATATACAAAATCTAGCCATCTAACTGAAGTTGATGCTACCATCCATGGAGTAGAGAGGTGCATTTCTGATGTGAAATCATGGATGATATGTAACAAGCTGTAGATGAATGATGGTAAAACTTAGGCCATTCTGATCACAGCACAAAGACGTTATTATTCACATCCTTTACCTCAAACAATAAATATCAGCAACACCAACATTGAATTCACACAGTCAGAGCGAAACCTAGGCGTTACTCTAGATAGTACTCTCACATTGCACCAACATGTCATGAACATTATGCAAGACTGAGCTGAGACTGTCTTGAGCTGAGACGCATCACCAAATATCTTTCACTTGATGCCACTGTGTTCAGTAGTACTTTCAAGACTGGATTATTGTAACCTCAATTATGTCTGGTTCGTCTCGATATCTACTCCAGAAGCTTGAAAGGATTCCAAACACAGCTGCTCGGATCATTATTGAGTAACACGATCAGAGCATACCTCCCCACTGTTCTGTACCCTACACTGGCTATCCATTCGATCCAAAATCAAACACAAAATTTGTTCTCTGTGCCACATTTCACTGACGGACTCCAGTCCAACATACCTATCTGGCCTCACCCATGTGAACACACCAGCAAAATATTTACGCTCCTCTTCTGACAATCGTATACTCATTATTCCCACCATGAAAACGAAGTCTTATAGACAACGTTCTTTTGCATACCAGGGACCAGCACCATGGAACAAATTGCCCATTGAAATTAGACACAAAGACACGGCGATCCCTTTCAAGACTGCTCTTAAGACTCACCTTTTTTGACTGCATGAACAAACTTGAAGACCTAATAATGTTTTGTACCTTAAATATTTTCAGTATTTTTTATGTTTTCCAATTTCATGGTTCTTGTTTTTTTGTTTTTTTGTAGTCATATCATTATAGATGTTGTAAAGCGCTTAGAGCTTCTAAATATTAGGGGCTATGCAAAATCCTCATTATTATTATTATTATTATTATTATTATTATTATTATTATTAAATCGTTTGTCAGACTAAAATATCTTCAAAGAAGAATTCACAGTGAAGTTCATATCATAGGCTATCCAGTATTTTTTAAAAGAGACTGGACCGTAAAAAAAAAAGCAACGGTTAACAGATTTCACCTCTGGAGAGGCATCATTACTCATTCAACAATGTCTAAATCTAACCCGTGTATCGCCAGCAAAATGAGAAGAAAGAAAATGTTGTTAAAATAGACAAGACAACATTCGTGTTTACTGATCTGGAAGTAATAATAAGTGTGGCTCAAGTCTATTCATTGTAAAAAAATATATTTGTAACTTTTTCTATTTCCGCCGCCTTACTGTGGAGTGTGAACAAATGTATTTGCTAATATAGTATTCAGTGTCAATGGTTGTTTTTTTTCCCTCAACGGAAAAAGCCGAAGATGTTCAATTGCACGATAAACATTGGGTTTTTATCGCATGAAGTACATTATTTTCACATCTATCAACAAATCCATCGTTACTAGTTCATTACAACAATTATCTTCGTTGATGTAATTGAAACTTTGTTCTGACTGTTAATCCCATCTTGTTCTCCTTGAAATAAGTGCAAGGAGTGTTTTCAATAGGTGTCATCATTTGCTACTCATGAAAGACTTACCGTATATTTCACTTATATTAATTTTCTTTCGCAGAACTTGGTTAATTGCATAAGCAATTACAGGACGCCAGTTCAATTACTAGTTGCGGTTTTCTGACTAATGCTAGAGATTTATTAATTAATGGTCCTTGAAAGGACTCTATTTAATTTTATCAAAACCATTATAAAATATCGTGCCGTCTGCTTCTACCATTCAAACTTTCAAAATTTCCACGTCAAATATGAGTAAGTAAACAACTAATATTTAACAAAGTTTGGAGTTCTCCACATAAAGGTAATTTTGTTTAGTGAAATAAAAATAGCACGTGCCATCAAAATAGAACGTAACATTTGCGTTTCTTGACCTATAATAGGCTAATTGATTACATTTCGATGACAATTGAAAACAGCTATTTACTAGATAACGTCATTGACTTATCGCGTGTCTTGTTTCACATTCATTCATCGTATAGTAATCGTTGATATAATTTAATTTACATCAATGAGAAAAATTCCTGAAAATTACAAGGACTCGCCGGATTTTCTCTCCACCCCAATTTGAAATGGGGAGACAGTTTGTCTGTAGTTCATTCTACCATTTACTAATTGCTTTGACTAAACATGACAACCGCTAACTTTTGAACCATTTTAAAAAATGTGACTCAAGAATTCACGGATGACTCAAGAACTTTGGTAATGATTTGATATGATAAGCTGGATAGAAAGCAGACGACACATATAGAAAACAGACGACAAAGTATCCGAATAAAATTATTGTCGTTTGAAAATCCCTATTTGTGCTGGGACGGTTTTTAGTTCTTCGAACACTTTAACGCACCAGTGTATTAAGAGAGTTTTAACATGTTTCTTCTACTGGCGAATAAGCAGAAACGAACACGCACATAAAAACTGAATGTCACGGTGCTCCATGTTTTTTTTTTTCGTTTGCTTTTTTTTGTAATTGTATAATCTTAGGTTTTGTTATTATGCCCAGAACAATGTGCTGGGTGGGGCCAGGACATAATTGAGTCTTTTTTGAATTTATAAAGAGATCTATCCATCTGTTTAGACACAGTATGACGATAACAGATGACATTCTTAAAACTAATTTGATAACAGATGACCTTCTTAAAACTAATTTGATAACAGATGACCTTCTTAAAACTAATTTGATAACAGATGACCTTCTTAAAACTAATTTGAACACAAAATGTTTCTTTCAGTGAACTCCATCCACTTCATTATAATTAGATTATGAGCAAGTGCTTGTGCTAATTCTGATCCGTTTTATACAAAATATCTGCATAGTGCATTTATTCAATGTATTTTTGCCCAGATAGTTTTCCTTTATTTGGGGTTTGTTTTGTTTTAAACTAACATAATGTAATTATCATCTTCGTAGTTAAAAGAAGGCACGCACAATATGACAAAACTAGTTCTCAATAATACCCGGATAATATATTCTCCTTACCGATGTCTATATACATTTATTTCACTTTGCTATCTTAAAATGTCTGCTTGTATTTTCTGTATTGTTTTATGTCAAAGATAGCTCAAATGAATGTTTAATTCTTTTCTTATATTCGTGAGCTGTAAAAAGTTATGTTTATAGCGTTCTCCAAGGTACTCGTTTTACAATACTAAAACCATATGCTAATTTTTTTTTTTATGCTTCTTTTCATAATGCAATCTCAAGATGCTTAACAAAATTTTTTATAGAATATAATAGATTAGAGGGGGATAGAGGGACGGGACAAATAGACAGACAAGATAGATAGATAGATAGATAGATAGATAGATAGATAGATAGATAGATAGATAGATAGATAGATAGATAGATAGATAGATAGATAGATAGATAGATAGATAGATACTCGGCGTTTCGAATAACAAATGCTACTGTATACGTCTTGGAAATATCTGAAATGGACAAAAGCAGGCGTGTAATTGGTCATACTAGTTTTGAGTAAGACTTTTAAGTGGAGTCACGATTTATGATGGAATGGTGGCGAGTCCTATTTTCAAATTTGCAACTATAAAAAAAAAATCCAGGAGCTCGTCTACGTGAGGGTATTATATGAAAAAGAAAGATGTAAAAAATGTTGAACTTTTAAAACATTCGCCTATATATTGCTCAAGATATCACTTTTCAAGTCATCATTTCTAGCATAAAATAAAAACAAATTCATGCACACTTTTGACTTTGAACTGGTGCTACAACATTATCATGTGATGACGTCACAATATTACGTCGAACTGAATGTTAATGTTGATAACAAGCTTCTTCAGGAGAGGGATCCCAAACGGATACCGTGTGTACTCGCTATAAGTCGAATCCAACGATACCGTGTGTACTCGCTATAAGTCGAATCCAACGATACCGTGTGTACTCGCTATAAGTCGAATTCAACTTTAAAAAGTACAGACCCATGTCTTTGCAGTTCGTAAAGAATAATCAGTTGAGCAAACAACGTAGACACTGATCTGCAGGCACATTATAGTATGGCAGATCATGATATGTGCTGTTTGTAGTTTGATTCGTCTTATAAGCTAATACATACGGTATGTTGCAAGTATTAATAGAATGATGTGTAAGTGAATAAATGAAGCAACTTATACACACCCAATTCGTTTCTTCTGTAACCAGTTTAATCTGATCCAAACCTGCTGCGACTGAACGCGCACATAAACAATCGAATTAACTATAAATTTAATCAGGAAAAAAAATTGCTTTGTTTTCAGTTTGACTAGAAAGTGACATGCTTTGACTTCCGGATTTAAATGCAGCTATGCAATCAATGCTTTGAACATAGGGAGTTCCTAATGATATTCATAGGTTTGCATACCGCTACAAAAGCGAAAAATTCCACAAAATTTAATTAAATACAAAATATTTACATTTTCCCAAAGGAGGCATGCGTTGTACTCGAGGTATATGTTATATGCTAAGATCTTAATCAGCTGTGAATCTGTCAGAGGTCAACTGCAGGTTAACATTAAAGTTTTGAGAAACGCCAGGAAAAATAAGTATGATTTATAAGCTGAAGGCCCTTCAAGTTTATAAATGAATCTCGTTTGCTACGTGTATATTGTTTCATACACAATGCTACAAGCTCCATTCCAGAAGACGATTGGCGGTTGTTCTTGACACGGTCTTTTCCTTCAATTTACAAGCGAGACCCTGACCTCAGTCGCATACCACTCTGCACAGGTTATCGATATTATGATCTCTGTGTGTGTGTGTGTGTGTGTGTGTGTGTGTGTGTGTGTGTGTGTGTGTGTGATTTGGATTTTTAATGTAGCTTTAACAATATTTTATTTCATTCATATCGCTACGGTATCTGCAGTGTGGCAGTTTATAGTGATGTCTAGCACTGGGGCATCATGCCGCAGACATGTAGCATAACGTCCCACAGTCACATTATCATGACAACAAGTCGACCACTCCAAACACTAACCTCTTAATGATGAGCGCCAGGCGAGGCAACTGTTAGTACAATTTTAATTAAGTCTTTAGTATGACTCCGCCGGGGTACCAATCCGCGACCTCCCGTATCCGAGGTGGACGCTCTAACGACTAGACGACCAGAGTGGTCCGATATTATGGATAGATCGGATAATTTATTTATTTTTGAGTGGTTTGGGTGCGTGGAAAGGACAGAAAGGGGGCTGAGCTTTTCTTTGCTGCTGGGATTTTGTTTAGCTTTTACCTCATTATAATTTAGTTTTTCAACTAATTCAATGGATATGAAAGGGTGGGATTTTTTCTAAAAATCATGAAAAAAATATGTTGTTCCAAATCTATGACAACCTGGATTTTTCTTTACACACACACACACACACACACACACACACACACACACACACTGCCCTTCCAAATTAAATGGTTGGTCTGTTATATTCTAAAATATTTATAGATTCTTTCTGTAAGTATTTTCCATTTCCCAGTCTAACGAGTTTGTCAGCTTCGTTTGGCTTTTGCATACAAGTTATTTTTCATTTTATGAAAATATATTAAATGGAAAAATTATCTTTTATTATAGTGATTCAGTGCCTGTGCCAAGAATATTGTAATTGGAATCAGATGTTCCGTACACAAGATCCATAACTGTTTTGTATTTTCTAAAGTTTCCAAAGCTTCTAAAATATGCCGTGCACATGAAAATCAGGCGAACTTCTTATATGACAAAATTCAGAAAGTTTTGCATTAGAATTAAATCTGACAATGTGCGTAACGTCAGGAATCTCTTGTGACAGTTCATTGTAACAATTTATTTTCATTTTATACTTCATGTTTCATGTGTCACATCTATCAAATTAGTAACTTTTACATATATATTTCGTGTTTAAAGTATAGAGAACGAGTCAAATATCATACCGCATTAAACGCGGTCTTTATCCACCTCGTAGCAGATCAGTCCTTTTGCATATTGTTTATTGACGATGTTTATGTGGATTAAGTACATTGTTACCTTTTCAAGGAAAAACGAGATGGGAGACCAAAGTATTTTAGCTGCACAATTGGAGTAGTTTGAGCAACTATTATATACGGTACATCTTTTTCAGGAGAACAAAATTGTATGTGACACTTGAGAATTGCTGTCATTCTTTAATTGTACCGCGCACACCCTGTCACAGAGCTGTGCATAAATCACGCCCTGACCTACTTACCTTGCATATCCATGACTAGCATTACATTTTGTATCCACTGAATGATGGCTTGCATATCCTTCTTCATGTTTCCAAGAGAATGTAATTTGGAGGTAATATTTAGCAATTAACGATTACCATAA
Source organism: Unio delphinus (assembly GCA_029339505.1). Lineage (NCBI taxonomy): Eukaryota > Metazoa > Mollusca > Bivalvia > Unionida > Unionidae > Unio > Unio delphinus. The sequence continues at coordinate 5,934,719 of JAQISU010000108.1, forward strand.
ATTTAAAAGAAACGTATAGTAAATATTTAATGTTAGATGACTCTAACTGAATATTTTCGTAGAATCAGTAAGTGCACACAAGCATGCATCCTGCAAATTGAGGAATTTTTGTTGGTACCCTCATCCACCAAGCCATATAAAAGTAACGTGTAAAGTCAGCATATCATTACACAAACAAAATGTGTTTTCTTTTAATGACGAATCAACAATGTATCTGGGGGTCTTAGCTTTCGTTCTGTTTCTTCTTTTCTCTGTTGTAGTATTAATTCAGCACATCCTAAGATTGTGCTATGAATTTCGACAGTTTTTAGTACGTCCTGTTTCTTAGCTTCTCAAAAACTGCAATAAGCTGTAAAAGTTTCATTTGTATAAAAGTTAGCTGTTTGGAGCCATTTTTTCATACGCACTTCACTCATACTAGATTCATACTTTAATCACATTCGCCTGCAAACTCTAATTATCTAAAAGTTTCATACTTTTAATATGGGACTATTTTCTGCAAAGCGTATACAAAGACTTCAAAGATATCAATCAAAAAGACGTTTGAAAGAGTATATTGAGAGTTGAAATGTAAACCGATAAAATATGTAGTTTTCACATAGTATTACAAAAACATCTTAAAACATCTACGTTCGAAATAAGACAAAACTATTTAATAAATAGACAATTTTAACAAATAAGTTGCCACATGTAAATTTCACTGTTATTGTTTGTAGAAATGGCTTTGAAATATTTTGGTCATCACGATTCTTCATCCATAGAGAGGATATGAGTTTGCAATTTGGATTTATAACGTAGCTTTAAAACTTGTGTCAGTCATATCGCTACGATGTCTGCAGTGCGGCAGTTTATATTAACGTCTAACACTGGGACATCATGCCGCAGACATGTAGGATGATGTCACGCCCAGTTACATTATCCTGATCCCATGTCGACCAGTCATAACACTAACCTATTAACCTTGAGTGCCAAGCGAGGCAACTGTTAATACCATTTGTACTAGTCTTTGGTATGACTCGTCCCTGGTTTGAACCCGCGATCTCTCGCATCCGATGCGGACGATTGATTCACTAGTCTACCGGAGCGGTCTTTCATGAAGAGGAACAAATTTATCTCTGGTCCCTCTGCCCAGTCTTCTGCAGAAGCTATTTCATCTACTCAGTCCCTCTGATGACTACATAGATCTGATTTTATCCCTTCTTCCATCCTTTTTTAATACATGCATATACTTTAGTTACGAAAATCATAACTTTGGTGGTATAAAACCCAGATAACTTTATAGGTTTCTCGTCTTTTAAATTTATGTTTTGGTCGCTCGCATTAGTCATCTAAACGGTTTAAATGGGATTTGAAAATAGTCTGTTGATACCTATATATATATATGTATGTATGTATGTATGTATGTATGTATGTATGTATGTATGTATGTATGTATGTATGTATGTATGTATGTATGTATGTATGTATGTTCTCCATGGATCTCAACTTACACAATCTGGAGAAATTTTGTTGATTAAACAAGCTCATAACCAAATTGTCATACGAATAAAATAAATGACTGCAGGATTCACGGTACTGATGGTATGGAAGATCAGTCTAGTAAGGATGCACATAAGATAGAGAAGACATTGGTTTGGTTGGCCATGATTGGTTGATAATGAAACTAAGATTTAGACAAAAATCATTTGAGAACTTATCCCATTTGTGACACAATAAATAAAGACTTTTTGTATTCATGTAATTACCTGTTACAGACTTGAATTTAGAAAATTCATTCCTAAATTGAACACCTGACTCGTTGGGGAGGAAATGAAAATATATGTTTCATACACATATAGATCCAGAAAAGACAGTAGCTCATACGATTTAATCTTTATCTGTGATCAAGTTCGTATCTGTACTGGTAGATATTGGTTTAACCATGAGCGTTCAGAAATTTAAAGTTATTGAATTTGAATATCTTTACGTTCACAGTGGTTTACTATAGGAGCTGAATCAGTACCGTTGAGTCTTGCGAAGGTCTTTGTTATATTGATTTGTGCCATGCCCGTATTTAGGACTGATTTTATTACTTTAAGGAAACGTACTTCCTGGTTGGATGTTACCGCATACCTTTATGCAGTTACTATAGTAAAATAATGGTGTACCCGGCACACGTGATGTAAACAAAACAGAGTAGCTGACAAAGATGGCCTGGTTAAACTATCCAATGTATTTAGATCACATGGAATCTTCTTTAGTTAGCTAATGAGTTTGGCTGACTTTGAAACAAAACTGTACATGGCAAGAGAAGCTATGTCTGCATTCATTAGGTTTTCTTATTACGGGACATGGGCAGCTGTTCTTAATAATAATAATAATGAGGACATTGTAAAGCGCCTAATCTTTCGAAGCTCTAAGCGCTTTACACCATCAATAATGATATGACTACACTACAGAACAACAAATGACAAAAGCAATGAAATTGGAAAACATAAAAACATGCTGAAAACGTATAAGATACAAAACATGATTAGGTCGATAAGTTTGTCCCTGCAGTCGAAACAGGTGAGTCTTAAGAGCACTCTTAAAAGGTACCACTGTGTCTTTGTGTCTAATTTCAATGGGCAATTCGTTCAACGTCGCCGGGCCCTGGTGTGCAAACGAACGTTGTCCATATGACTTTGTTTTCACCTTGGGAACAATGAGTATACGATTATCAGAAGAAGAGCGTAAGGATCTAGCTGGTGTATGTAATGGGTGAGGCTGGGTAGGTATGTTGGACTGGAGTCTGTCATTGAAACATAGCACAGAGAAGAAATTTTGTGTTTGATTCTGTATCGAATCGATAGCCAGTTTAGGGTACAGAGCAGTGGTGAGGTGTGATCTGATCGAGGTACTCTAAAGATGATCCGTGCAGCTGTGTTTTGAACTTTTTGAAGTTTCTGGAGTATATATTGTGATGAACCAGACAGAATTGAGTTACAATAGTGCAATCTTGAAAGTACTAATGAACACACGAGTGTTTTAGTGGCATCAACTGAAAGATATTTACGAATGGAACTGATGCGTCTCAATTCAAGATATGCAGCTTTGCATATGTTCATGACATGTTGGTGCAATGTGAGAGTACTGTCCAGAATAACACCTAGGTTTCAAACTGACTGTGAGAATTTAATGTTGGTGTTGCTGATATTTATCGTCTGAGGTAAAGGATGTGAATGAGAAAGTCTTTGTGTTGTGATCAGAATAGCCTCAGTTGTATCATCATTCACCTGCAGCTTGTTATATGTCATCCATGATTTCACATCAGAAATGCACTTCTCTACTCCATGGATTGTAGCATCAACTTCAGTTGGATGGCTAGACTTGTATATTTGGGTGTCATCAGCATACAATTGGTGCGACACTGGGTGATGATCTATGACACTTGAGAGCGGCTGAGTGTACAGAATGAAGAGAACAGGTCCAAGAACAGATCCCTGTGGAAGAACACAACATCCATCAACTAGGCAGGAGTGTATTCCATTTGCAGATATAATTTGTGTCCTGTTGACTAAATAGGACTTGAACCACTGTAAGGCTATATTCTGAATGCCAAATACATGCTGGAGACGGTGAAGTAATATATCATGGTCTATTGTGTCAAATGCTGCAGATAAATCCAGGAGAGTGAGGACTGTAATCTTTCCACTATCCAAAGCAGAGAGAATGTCACGAAATACTTTCAGAAGAGTAGTTTCCGTACTGTGGCAAGGGCGATATGCAGACTGTACATTCCTAAAAAGACTGTTTGAATTCAAATGAGATACAAGTTGAGTTAGAACAACTTTTTCTAAGATTTTTGATATGAATGGGAGATTAGAAACTGGGCGTTAGTTTTTTAAATCGTTATGGTCCAGTGTTGGTTTCTTCAGCAGTAGCTTTACGATGGCAGTTTTGAATGGGAATTCCCCTGATGAGAGAGATATATTAATAACATCAGTTAGTGAAGGCAATATTGGGTCTAAGCACTCAAGCAGCAGTGATGTCGGAATTGGATCAAGTTCACAAGACTTTGGTGCACTTTTCATCACGATTGTCTGTACTAAATCAATAGAAACAGGTTCAAATGCTTCTAACGGTTGTCGCTGAAATTCTGCATCATAACTATGGTGACGAATCAGTTGAAATTGTTCTGTCAAGCGAATCTCTAATGGTTTGTACTTTGTCATCGAAGAAATTTGCAAATTGGTCTGGTAGGTCTAGTGGAGAGAAGGTCGTTGGAAGTGGTGTACATTTGTTCCTTGACATTAGTTTGTTAGTTATCTCGAAGAGCTCTTTGCAGCTGGAACTCTCCGTGATCTTAGTACTGTAGTGGGATGATTTGGCTAAATGGACTATGTTTGTGACGTTCTTCTTAGAGGCTTCGTAGATTTGTTTATGAATAGTGAGTCTGGTGGAAAACCAAAGCCTCTCTGCTTTTCGGCGATGTCTTTTAGCAGTGCGAAGCTGGTCCCTAACACTGCTATACCATGGAGAACACTTTTTCTTTATTGATACTCTGCATTTGGTCCTGGGGCATGTTTTTCAAGCAATGAACGCAGGCAGTTATCAATTTGTTCCGCTGTTGGATGTAAGAAAGTTGTTAGGTTTTCTTGGATGTCATGCATGAATTTTGTTCTATTTATCATACGGAGGTTTCTCTTAGTAGCAAATAGAGGTGGAGGGTTAGGGACTGATACGTCGAGATGGCATACAATGCAGAGGTGATCCGATGCAAGTTCGTTGGATACAAGGGTGTTTTGCAGAATATTATCATCAGGTCTATAAAGAAACCAGTCTAAAATGTGACCAAGTTTATGGATAGGTTTGTTAACTGACTGTTTAAGATTGAAAACATGAATGGAATCTAGGAGTTTTGACGTGTATGGTTTACCAGGACAAAGTGAAAGTTGAAATCTCCAAGAATAATTAGGTTGCCACCTATCGAATTTCCATACTCTAGAAGATTTGGAAACTGCTCCAAAAAGAGAGATTCAGTCAGCTTTTTTTCTACTAGGAGGAGGACGGTAGAGACAGAAAAAATGGACTGACCTTTGTTCCAGTGTGAGCGTTGTTTGGACTAGCTCAAACGCTGTGTGTCAGAAATTGAAGGTTGTTTTGTACTTATGGCATTTGATCATGGAATTCTTTGTAATTACAGCAATTCCACCTCCGCGAGAGGGGGAACGACTTGATGGAGTAATTGCTGGGTGTTAAATCAGCACACTTAGATTCATCACCTGCCGAATATAACCAAGTTTCTGTCAGGAAGAAGACGTCAATATTCTGGACGTTAATAAAATTAACAATCTCTGTGCGCTTTTCCGGTGATCCTACTGATTGAGCGTTGAATAATGCAATACGTAGTGGTATCCCTGGGACAGTTGACACAACGGTTGACGATTTAAGAGGAATTTGAACCAAGTTATTTAAATGAACGGCAGAATCTTTAAGTTGTTTATCCGTTACGGGCGAAAGGGAGATAACTGGAATTCTTCTTCCTGTTCTACGCCGGCCAGCTTTGAAAGCTTATGCTTTATCCAGCGATAAAAGAGAAAGTAGTACCTGTTTCATACCTTTTTGCGCAGGTCCTAAAACGTTCCTGCATATATCACTGAAACAGCTTTATCAGCGTTTATTATCGTAACGTTTGATGATATTATATACACTATATTATAATTATATTTATAAATATATTATATTATAATTAGATATTATAATAAAAGAAATCAAGCAATCTTCTTATTTGATACCAATATTTCCTGATTTCACTTTAGAAACACGAGCAAAATAGCATGTACATGTTTCTATAAGATCGTCCTTATTTTTACAGCCTCATCATTTTTGGATGTGCCACATGAGAAGATTGCATTCTTCTTTGGAAACGTAAATCATATATACAAATAGCATTGAATAACATATCTTAGAATATCCAAAGATAGCAAGCCTTGTTTTGATTGTTAATATGGTTTTTTTGTTTTGGATCAGGTACCGTCGAAGTAGGGGAGACAAGGACTTAAGTCCCGTTTGTTTATTCTTTGCATGAATCTTCACTTTTTCATGATAAGTTGTAATATCTTTTATTTGGGTTGATTTTACAATTGGAAAATACAGAAATAGCTGTTTTACTTGGGTATCGTTCTTGGTAGTTTAGAAACACGCCATTAATATTTTCTGTAGTGATTTGGTACGATTTATCTTAAGCTTTTGGTCAAGGTCTTGTCCGATCACCCAGTTTAAAAAAAAAACAACAATCTACACCTATTTCCTGATTTAACTGACTCGTAATCGTTTCAGATCTTTGTAATTTTATAAGTTAATTTTAAAATGTCATCAACAATTAAGGAGTCAGTTCTAACCAATCTCCTCTTCATTTCGTCTAAGTAATAATAATTCCAGTACCGTCTATACTCGCTTATAAGTCGAGTCCAACTGCAAGCTGCACATATCCATATATATCGGCGCATCATACACTGGGAGATTTGGGTATTTGCAGTTTGTTAGGATTAAACAGTATAACAAACTTTCAAGATATCCGATCTGCAGGCTCATTGTGTTACATCAAATCATTGGCTTTATTCAATTAGATTGACTTATTAGCGAGATATATTTACCTGAAAGAGCTGATGTAGCTTAGTAGGTTACACTTCGAACACGTAATCCAAGGGTCGCGGGTTTGATGCTCTCAAAGACCAACCGCGAAGCAGCTGCCTCAATGTGTCCTTGAGAAAGGCACTTAGTTCTCCCTCCCTCTGGTTGAAAATGTCGTTAAAACCAGTAAACTAGCATATACATGAAACAAAACCGGTTGTTTCAGATCAGATATGAACGACTTACTTACTGACTATAATAACAGATTTTGCAAGTTTTCAAACAGGGATGATGTCTGAGATATTATTTTAATACATAAATTAACATGTCTAATGTGAATACAATGTATTTGCGATCTATAAATTATATGGTGGGATAATATATAGAGATAAACAAGTTAGCTAAACATTCTGATTACAGTCATTGGTCATTGCATCTATTTCAGTTAAACATTTTTTTTGTCTTTTTCTATATCTGTACTCTTCAACATGTTCTCAAAATAAAGACTTATCCAGATTACTGACCCACCCATCTTTGTCCTGAAAGGGTCAACAATCTCAACACTACAATCGTCTCCTTGAATTAACGTCTGGTCAGCACGGATATAATTAAATCTGCCAACTCAAAATTAATTCCGGCACATCTTATTACTGTAACACGCACGTCAGTAATGTCTTAATACACAGTTGTGCCTTTTTACACACACACACACACGCGCGCGCGCGCGTCTATTGATGACATGGGGTATATATTGTGCCTAATGGCTTTATCCTAATAAAATCCCATCAATTGCGCACACACCAGCCTCTGCCTTGGATAGTTAGTACTCCATACAAATCTTGTAATCAACATTTCTCATGGTGACAAATCATTTGGCACACAGATCACATTTATCCTCGACAAAGTGCTACTTTACAAATCATAGTTCTTGCGTCATAATTTTACCTTGAGATAGTCCCCTTTTGAGCGTAGTATCACCTCTCAGCATCATCTCCCAATGTTGATGGACCCCTTTTCTTCCCCTGTTGCTTATTTATCTCAACATAGTGGCGTAGCAATCGCCAGTGCAACTTCCGCAGTTGCACCAATTCCAACACCCGGAGAGGGTGGGCATTAGTGTGTCAAAATTCCCATCAATTTTTTTTTTTATATTGGAAGGAGGCTCCAGAATTACGTTTTGCTGGGGAGGGCAATATTACTACAAATCTGTCCAAACAATACAACAGCTGCTACTATTGATACGGCTATTACTACTACTACTACTACTACTACTACTACTACTACTACTACTACTACTACTGCTGCTGCTGCTGTTGCTGTTGCTGCTGCTGCTACTACAAGTAATGTTACTAACGAAATATTTTTTATTGTTCATCTTCTGATTGATATAAAAGAGAACAAATGCAATGAAAACTACTTTGACCGTTTAAAATCATCTTACTGGATATTCTCATATACAAAGTTCAGTGACTCACCTAACTTGTTCTTGGCATCAAGAAAACTGTTGTTTTCACAGTCAACATTATTATTCTTTCACCTACAAAAAAACTTTTATTTGTATGTTGCATAGTTTGAAAAAAATCAGATAGAAGAATTACGAAATTGATAAGTAATTCAAGGAGTAAATTGTAAATGATGTACATGCGATGGCTAAGTAAACCCGAATCAGCAATGTTCGGATTTCAAAGGACCTATTCCCACAATAGAGATTACAGTTCCTATTAAATATCATAGGACATCATATAAAACATGGATAAACTAGTGTTCGTTTTTAGTGTATACTGAAAATTGCTTTAAAATACAAAATGTAAAAATTATGGTTTTATTTTCCAATACCATTTTAAAGCGTTAGTCTTGCTTAGCGGTCCACGAGTATAGGATTGAATGAAGTTTGACTAACATACCTTACAATATTGCAGTGCGTTAATTAATGGCGTCTTGTGCATTACTGTAAACTTTGAGATTGTATTGATTTAAACAGTGAAAGCTCTTAAACAACTTTAATTTTCTTTATATCAGATGAAACGTGTATTTTTGAATTATAATGTTTGCAACAAAATTTGATAGCTGTGACGGAATCAGAAAGCAAAATATTTCACCGTTTATTCGTCATCCATTCTTTGAGTACATAATACAATGTAGTTAACTTTGCACTTAAATAATTTTATTCAAATAAATATGAATAATGATTAAGCGAGTCGAATGAGATTTCAAATGAATTTGAGAGGAAATTGTATGTCAGTGTTAACGACTGTATGCAAACAGTTGCTTTTATCCACATTGAAATGTTTCAAGAGCTCATTAGCCGCGATAAACATACGCGTCAGTAATGTTTGAAGCGTTCTTTCTTTGTGCAAAACATTTTGAATAGATATCTCGACATTGTATATCCAACTAGTACAAAACGACCTACCCCAAATATACGGCTAAAATAGATATGGAAATATTGTTTTGTAAGCGATCGCCGTTCTGGATTGTTGCGGCTATTTAAAATGACACCCTTACACGTTCAACATTTACAAGTTGGATGTCAGTTCGTAAGATCAGACCTCGAATGTAGGTCGATAGCTGCATTTCTACCCACTTCAGCTCGTTAAGGATTGACAGAAGCGTTAAAATTACATCGAATTGCATTTTTCCAGTCACATCTACGGTAATCATACGGTCAATCCAATCGTAGAAATTGCTGCTGTGGTCCGAATAGACTATGGTTTCTTTTTGCGTAGAAATGTCCGACTGACAAAATGTAGAATTTTTCTGTAAAATTTTACACTTTTGAGATACAAACAAAACAAGCTTTTGTTTCGCAAAAAAATCCGAGGTGTTCCTAATGACAAGTTCACGAGCAGTTTTCATTCAATTATGCTATCTTTATTGCACCATAAGATTCAGGGAATATATACATTCTGGCGCTCAAAGGGAAAGCAAATAATTTATTTATTTCAATAACACCAAATCTCCATATTGAGAAATCCAAATAAGGATACACCTGGTGGCCGAGTGATCTAAAGTGCTGGCCTTTTGTATATCACTCAGACCTCACCTCTGACTCTGTCCTCGTGAGTCCGAGTTTCAACTCGACCAACGAGAGTATATGAGAAAGCTTAGAGTAGATTCCCGTGGGTCGATAGTTCTTCCTGGGATCTTATCTGAACTTTCCTCCTCCGATACATATAGCCAGTAATGTGCTGAAAAATAGACTTAAACCCATAAAGCCAAAACAATATGTAAATTAAGATTTGATAAATTAAAAAATCCTGATATGTAAATTGCAGAATTAATTATTGAGTTGTCCTATTCGGAAGGATCATATCCTAGTCACTATGGTGATGATGAGTCTTCTGCTACTATCACCACTACTGTTCCTGCCACCACTACTACTGTACATTGGACCAAATATGTAAGATACCTTTAACCTGTCCTTTAATTCTCTAATTTCTTACAATCATCCAGTCATACTGGTCATTATAAGTTGAAATGACGAAAAGTCAGGTTCGTTGGTTCGTTGGTTGGTTTCAACGGCAGTGCACCACATTATTTGCTATATAATGCACAGGAAGTGAAAGCTAAGCGCCTTTCCTAATGACGGGCAAAGAGGCAGCCGACTCAGGCTGTCTTTTGTACGTATCGATCCTGCTACCGTTGGAATAGTATTCTACTCTCTACCAAGAAATGGCGACTATTTCAATATTAGATAACCACGTTCATTTTAAAAAGACCGGTTTTACTCTTGAAATTTACTGCGTATATACAGAGTATACTTTGTGTTACGTGCTTAGGCTCGAATAAGCAGCAACACAGAAAGAGTGAAAACTAACAAGCTTGTATAACTTGAACAATGAATTTTATTAAGTACAATTATTTTCATAAAATAAATAAACTTACAGTTTTAGAGAATCAAATCCAACATTAATCCAATATAGAATTCACAAAAATAATCCACTAATGGAATTGTAAGAGTCCTGATAAAAAAATGTTCTAATAGTTCCAGGTTCGAATCTTGACGATGTAATCCAAAATGGCTGACAATGTCACGTGATGCAGTTCTTGTTTAATTTATCATCCAAATGAATTATGAGCACATGTTTTCTCCTCCAAATAGATAATAAATTCTCTTTCTTCAATGAATTGACACAAAGTCCAGAACAAGATAACAAAAATTATAACTCAAACATGAATACACAACTGTTCATTTTAAAGCCCAAAATTCTACTAATTTGTTCTATCCCAAACAACAGTTCTTATACTTGTTTTTTCTAATAAACAAGTGATCACGTGATTTTCTAGAAATTGATAGAGGTTCATGGAAGGTCACATAAAGAGACTGCCTTCACTAAAAATCACGTACTCTAGATATTTACTACCCCCAATAACTAAAAATAAAGCGTTGTCCTTGAAATTAACCAATAGTTTTAGATGCTTGTTGACAATGTCTAAAGCAGGGTCAGATAAAGAGGTAACCAAGCCAAGGTCAGCCTGTTTACAACTAGAATCTAGGTCAACCTGAATTTTCTAGAAAAAATCTCCCAATTAATGAATAAATATTAAACTCTAAATGACAAATTTGGATTTAACAATAAAAAAATAAATAAATTAAATCCAATAGCCGTAACATTTGTTACCAACGAAAATATACCATACAAGAGTATACTCTATTACCAACGAATATATACCATACAGAGTATATTATGTTACCAACGAAAATATACCATACAGAGTATATTCTGTTACCAACGAAAATATACGATACAAAGTGTATTATGTTACCAACGAAAACATACCATACAGAGTATTAAGTTACCAACGAAAATATATCATTACGAGTATACTCTGTTACCAAGGAAAATATACCATACAGATTATAATGTTACCAAACAAAATTTACTATACAGAGTATACTCTGTTACCAACGAAAACATACCATACAGAGGATAAAGTTACCAACGAAAATATACCATACAGAGTATATTCTGTTACCAACGAAAATATACCATACAGAGTACATTCTGTTACCAACGAAAATATACCATACAGACTATATTCTGTTACCAACGAAAATATAGCATACAGAGTATACTCTATTACCAACGAAAGTATACCTTTGATAATCTGAGACAAAACAAGTTATTATGCTTAGTTTAAGCAAAATCATTTAATTATTAATATTCAGTAAACGTGTTATTACTTGCTTTGCAGCATTCAGACAGTACAAGAAATATGTCTTAAAATGTTGCCATTATAAAATAAAACCCAATCAATTAATCAGTTTTAGCTACATGTTGGTGGCCTGAAGAAGACAATTAGTCTTATTGCCATACGACCATGGGAAATAAATCTTGCTAAAATGTTTACAAGAACCTTAACGCCTACAATTGGAAACTTTTTATACTTAATAAATTTGTTCAAGATATTTATCGTCGAGTGATATATGAGGATATACTTCGCAATTAAATTATATACACTCCTACGCATCGGATGCGGGAGGTCCTGTGTTCGATCCCCGGTTGGATCGTACCAAATACTTAGAAAAAATGGTACTAACATCTGCCTCGCTTGGCGCTTAGCATTAAGAGGCTAGTGTTAGGACTGTCGGCCTTTTATCATATGGTTAATATGACTGGGTGGGACTACATGATACATGTCTGCGGCATGATGCCCCAGTGCTAGACATAACTATAAACTGTCACACTGCAGACATCGAAGCGATATGACTGAAAAATTGTTAAAGCTACGTTAAATATCCAAACCACACACATGTATGTTACAAACGTATATATATCTGATATAAAATATGAAGGCAGCTACTTATTAAATCTCATACATATACACAGGTTGGATTTCGGGACATTGTGTGGTAATTTGCATCAGAGATTGGATTCATATTGCACCTTTTTAAAGTCGGGGTGACCTGAACATTTACGACGGTGTAACATTTTCTACACGACAATATGATAGAGCTTGTTAAATAAACAGGAACCAGTCTTTTCCCCCGATATCTTTATTTGTGAAGTTTTGTTCATAATCAAATTGTACTAGGTGAAAGAAGATATCCATTCCACGTGCATTGTAGGCAGTTTAGCGGCTGTCAATACCTGGAAATTTATCAAGTGTGCAAAAACGAAACTGCTGCATTTTCACTGTACGTTATTCCATAGGTTCATGTTCAATTTTCAGTCAAGCCGTATCGAAAGTATTGATTTCTGTGACTATTCATGTGATTTCCTTTCCTTTATTTTTACCTCTCTGCATTGTGTTGATCTCAAATGTCTTGATAGGCCTTTTTCCCGGTCTTGGTTAATATGCTTTTTTTTTCACACAGACATGTATTCGTCCATATACGGTCCTGCTACAAACGGCAAAGTCACCGTAGCGTTACTTAGTACACATATTCAAATGTAACATATGGTTTCGTATTGTACATTTTTCTCGTAATTTTAATTTTCCACATCCAAATTTTATGAATGTGATAATGAAGTTACGCATAAATTATTTATTAACTTTTGTTTTACATTTCATTTAAGTGTACATACTGTGAGAAATGACTGAGAGTGTGTCGGACAGCGAAGTAGACTTCAGTCATGAAGTACAAATAGTGCCAATCGTTCGAGTACGCCGCAGACAACAACTGTGGAAGACTGTTGTAAGGCGCGCCTCCATTGGTCGATTCGCTTCAGGTTTGCCGTCCAATAGTGACGACTTCCATACGCAAGACCTGTGCATTATTCGAACGACGCCTTCAGTACAGAGCTACTCAACGCTCAGGCGGAGACTAAAGCGAGCTCGGAATGATGATCCGGAGTGGATAATACATTTTCTTGACCATGACGGATTAGATATTTTGTTTGAGAGTTTGAAACAAATATGTAGCCAAAGTTGCTCTACCTTCCTTAATGAGAGTTTACAAGTTTCTTGTGTGAAGTGCATAAAGGCTGTCATGGATTCACCAATGGGCTTGGATTATATTGTTGAAAACAAGGAATTTACCAGAAAATTAGCTTCCGGTGAGTACTCATTACTTTATATTTTGCTTAAATTAAATATAAATTAATTAATGTCATTTTTTTCTATGCCTAGCATGAAACTTAAATACAAGTTTAACACGCAGAGATCGTTATGTATTTCATTATCTTTGCATTTTTTAATAGTTGAAATAATGCATTCCTGAAGCCTAGAGTTATTTCTTTTTTCACTCAGAGTTGACAGTGACAACGTTTTTTAAATAGTATTTAAGGCCACCTTTCTGCATACAATTTATTTGATAAATTTGATGGATTTCTTCAGCAGTATTATCATCAACTTCTTCTTCTTCTTCTTCTTCTTCTTCTTCTTCTTCTTCTTCTTATTATTATTATTATTATTATTATTATTATTATTATTATTATTATTTGCTACTTATTGTGTGGCAGATGACGTTTTTGTCTTAGGCTTCTTTAGTGATGAAAAACATTTAATATTTAAAAGAAGTATAAAATCTCTTGCGTACATTCCAGTATACACGTCTTGCCATATGTAGACCTTTATACTTTACGGTTTTCTCAGTCGGCAAACAAAAATTTACCTCAACAGGTTCGTTATATCAATATTGCTGATCACATAGACACTTATCGTTGTGTTTAATAGAAATTCAGTTGTCTAAATATCCGCGCACTGTCCTTTATTTGTGTGCAATGCATCATCTTACCTATTGCCTGTATTGATTTTTCTACCTGTAAAATACCTGCGTGATAAAGCTTCAATGCGCACATGTGTGCATTTCGATTATCAAATTAACCTCAATGGTCATCGGTCACCCCTGGATACTACATATTTTTTCAATTTGAGTGGAGAATAAAACTTGATAATATTTTTTCAACTTAAGAAGTACTCCTTAAACGAAGATAGAGGGACTTTTCGAAACACGTGTTGTATCAACTGTGACATCGACGCTTTTATGCCTTCGCACATTAAAAGTAGTGATGAGGCGATGTTTTAACATGTATGGAAATAGCACACTAAAATGTTAGAATGCTATTATTTTTACCTGTTGTATTACAGTGCGAAATCTTGGTTAATTATAGCATGATTCATACAAATGTGTCTCGACCTTTGTCCACCATGTGGAGGAATAAGAAAAGCTGAGTCATTTTTTAAGATACAAAGAAAGCAAAACACTGTCCAGCTTGAAGAAACATGTGCAGAGATGTTCATCCTCAATGTTCATGACGCATTGATGCGAGTAATTGGACATGGTTGAAAACTACTAGACTTCAAAAGCCGTGTCTTCACTAATGTTTTTGTTCACCATCTTCATCCAGCCCAATGGTGATGTGATGTTGATTCACTTTACAACTCTTGCTACAATATGTAATTCAACTTTCAGGATAGACGTATGGTCCCACATTATAAATTTAAACTATTCGTGTTCTAGTTAAAAGTCTGGTTCCTCGCCATAATTACTTGAGCACAGGTGTGCAAGCACGACAACTGTAACTTTTTCATTATGAAAAGAAAATAAACTAGAACAGAAAGAACAAAGATGGGATGGACATGGGCAAAGAGTTCAATAGAGAATGAAGTATCAATGACCCATTCTCATGATTTCTGAACTTAAGATAGTTCAGATACACTTATTACGTATTATTCGTGTAATGAGGACTAACTGACCAGTTACGACGTACATAGAAATAATACTTTTTTTTGATGATAAAAGCTACATTTATTGTGAGAGTACGTGTCTACGCGATCTCAATACAACTCTAAATTAGTGTTTGTTCTTTGTATTCTCAGTTCATTTATGTACTCACAAACGTATCCATTTATCATAATTTTGCGTGGAATCTTGATTATGGTTTTCAATCATTAACTGTCAGGCTTTGCATTAAATTTGTCTGTTGATCCATTCCCAGCTTGTATGCTGAAATCGATGTCATTTGTTAAAACGTTTTTGTGTGAAAATATTTGCAAATTTGTCTATTTTTGGACAGTTTTTCCAAATGTAGGGTCTCTATCATTCGATGGGTATAAAAAAATATTTAATGGTCCGTCTGTCCAGCTGTCAGTTAATAAACCGCTTAGTGAAGACTTGTTATTATATAAAATCTCTGTTTTGACTAAGGCTAGAATTTTGTTTAACAGATTGGTTGCACACGTTCTGATAATTAAAATAAAAAACGTGCATGAATTTGAAACAAGAAGCCACGCAAGGGGCATAATCACATCAACAGTAAGACAGTAACATGTCTGACTTAATCCGCCATTTATGCTCTAGTCGAATCTTTAGACAACAACGGAAGGAAGTTTCGTTTGCTACTCGCAAATGAACTGTTTCAGTTCCATTGTATTTTATCATTTATTCGATAGGTACTTAATGAATAATCTGTGAAGCAACACTTTTTTGGTTATGCCGACTGTTACGTACTGTCTTTGAAAGTACATCCCATTATTAAGAAAATATCGGAATATCTGAGAGAGAAGACAAGTTTGTCAACCCAGTTATGGGTGAGTAGGGGTTTCGAATACAAATTTTTCATTTCTTTCATGCCGTTCGAAATAGTTACAAAGTCATAACTTACTTAAGAGAATGAGCGTCAGTCATCCGTCCGCCATAATAGCACGTACGTTAAGAACGGTAGTTTGAAATTAATCTTGAAGAAATCACTGTTCAAGTAATACTAGAAAAAAAAAAGTCAGAACGGTTTCATTTACAATGTCAATGTCGCATTTACACTGCGGATTGGTCGGGATTATTTAAATACGAAATGATTTTTTAAAAATAAAAATGGTATTACAGTGCAGTCTTTCTTTAAATACGTTATATACTCACACTCGGTTTTCATCTTCTTAATCAAAATTTTAAATTCCCGCAGAACGATGTGTGAAACCGAATTATTTCCCTTTCCTTTTTTATATATGGCTATGTTCATTACAATACTGAAATAAATATTACAAAAATCTTTAAATAATGAATTAATACATTAGTAAACAGAGAAAGAATGCAATGTTGAATTTTTATATGAACATTTCGGATTTAATGTTCATCTATTACAGACCTTGGATGAAATATTTTCATGGTTTCAACAAATTTTCTTCTCGGCTACATTGGAACTACCCTCTTTACAATGCTATCATGGGCTGACGAGAAATTAAGCACTCATTCTTTTAGGCTAGGTAGAGTGTTGAAAAATATATTGAACTGCATCTACAAAAATGTTGAAGATTTATTCTTTATCACACTTTCCTAAAAAGATTCTTTGCAAACGTTGCCTGTTCACATTATTATTATTATTATTATTATTATTATTATTATTATTATTATTATTATTATTATCGTTTTTCTCAGATATTCTGACATTGTCTTACTACACTGACATAATTTCAAAGGATTGCTGTCGGACGTTAATTTTTTTGGGTATGAATAGATTTACGCCTTTCAATATATATGACAGATTTACGCCTTACAATATATGTCAGATGTCGTATGCCCCGGCAACTCTTGTTTTAATGTCTAAGATGTCAATTAAATATCACATTCAGTATCAGCGACTCGAAGTAAGGACAACGCAACAGTAATAATCTGTTGATGACATTTAAAATCAATTCAGTGATTACGGCTTACGTTAAATTCTTGTAATTGTTTTGTGTCGCTGAAATAACCGTGTATTGGATCAGTTGAAGAGACAGACATGCTACAGATATACAAGTATTCAGAACCAACATGTCAACCCGCCATTTTATCTGCCTATCCACCCACTGTCATATACACTTGTCGTTCTAACCTATCTCTCTACCTACTGTCTTACATATGTGTCAGTATAAATACATATCCACATTTGTTATATCTACTTGCCATTCTACCTATGTACCATATTAGCTGACTCACCCTCCTTTTACATCAACACATACACATATCAGTTTGTGTGCGCAGCTGTTAGAAAGGACAGTGTTTTGTTGGTGTCAGAGATGTACAAAATTGTAATGTAGAGTTAACTTAAAGTGAAGGATCCTCCCCAGAATTTCACACGTAAAGGACCCTCCCCAGAATTTCACAAGTAAAAGATCCTTTCCAGCATTTCAGAAGTACAGGACCCTCCCCAGAATTTCACAGGTAAAGGACCCTCCCCAGCTATAGATTTCACAAGTAGCAATATACTCCAAGCCTTAATGAAATACGATAGAAAGTATGTTGTCATTTGTCGCCCTTAAACAGATGTAATTGGAGCACCATCAAAAAGATGACGCATTTTTAATGTAGTCCTATCTGTATTTGCCTCTCCTACTCAAATAGTTGAGATATTTTTCAAAGTAATACTTATCTAAACCACAATGAGGGCAATAAACCTCCCACCGATCTCTCTGATAGTTTTACCTGCCAGGCATATTTACCTTACTGGCTTAGTATGGCCAATGCTTACCTGAATAAAAGGCAAATAAGCATATATACCACGGACTGTTGGTGTTCGATAGATTTTATTGCCCCTACGCACTTTTATATCTAAATCTATATCGTGTATGACAGATTATGGAGTGTCCAAAGGGACAGTGACTCGGTGTGAAGTTTTATATGATTAAATAAATAAAAATAAAAAAAAAATAGAAAAAGGGGATGTCCTTTGCCTCTCGTCTAATAATTCTCAAGTTTTGTTTGTAAAACGAAATTCAAACTGCATAAATATATAAGTTGGCAGGATTCTTGATTTGTCAATGGAGGGATAGCTCTATATTATTTGTGTACGGTACGGTTAGATTATTATTCTCAGCATCTCTGTATTTGGTATTTACCTTGTCGTCGTTGTGTACAGGACGGGGTTCCAGGCATTTGCGTATCGACATTTTTTGAAGTAAATTTTTTGTGCGGTGTAAGTCAGTTTGGCGGTCATTAAATGGAGGTGTCACAAACTTCGTACAAATATATAAAATCCATAGGGGGTCATAAATTAGTCATGCATTCTGCATATGTCTCCTACAAATGGCTGTCAAAGTGCTATTGAATATAAATGACATTAATTTATTTTGGTTAAGTTTACGTCAAAACCAAAACTGCTAATAATTTATTTATTCGATGGATATTTTACAATGCAACCTATTTTTCCGTAAGGTTGTGATTTGCTGCTTTTTAAAAATCAGTACGAGCAACAATGTTTTACCAGTTTCATTACATTATAAACCATTTGTATATTTATGGCAGATGATATCATCTTAATTTTTTTTCAAAATCAATGCACATAAAAACTGTTTCTCTCTGTCAATAGATTCGTTGCTAATTCGCTGAACAATACTCTTCCAGGGATTACCGTAGCTATCATTAAGTATACAATCACACCTGAAACGTCCCATGTGTTTACCTGACGGCAATTATTGTGTGGGAGAGGAGAGCTATCATTTGAATATTTTACTTATTGTCCGGTGAGGTTGACTGAAATTTTACAGATCATTTGGTACCCTCGGTGCATTTCAATCTCTGATCTCGTTGAGCCACTACTTCGGTGAGATCATGTACACATAAACTGGAGTTCATTAGCTTACTTGAGTGATGGCAAAGGTGACAAAGCAGTCTACATCTCTAAATATATCGCAAAGGCGATAAATCGTATTCATATATATATATATATATATATATATATATATATATATATATATATATATATATCACCAAAGTATGTCTTTAGATTCGTTATCTAATATAAGGTGACAGTGTGTGAAGAGGTCATTTAGCCGTCATGAAATGTTAAAATTTAAAATTTCTCAAAACCTGTAAGTTTGTCACAGTAGATTTGTGGTTTAGCTATAGGTAATGTGCATACAAATAGTAAACAAAAACTGGAGAAACGTGTTGGAGAAACTTGCGTCATTCAGAAATTAAAAGTAAAAGCATTTCACCTCAAACGGTGGGGCGTTGAACTGTGATAAAGAGGTAGATTAGATTAATAAATAAAATAAAGTATGTAAATTCACACATTTATGGTAAATGTAAATAAACTTGATCAACTATAAAGAATTTTGTAACAGCAAGGCTATAGTATTTTGACGTAAGGAATATTATGACATCATACGATTAGTGATACCCAACACATTAGAAAAGGATGAGACTAAAGTGTATCTGCTTGATGTAAACAGTATGCAGTGATGCGTAGTTTTTGCGGTTTCCTTTTTTTTTCAGAGAGAAATATGTGAGTGTTTGACAAAGTTAGGAGAAACCAATTTGACATACGTTTCTAGTTTTGCCGGCTTTACAGTAACTATTGAGAAAGTTTGGATTTGTAGCCTTTGATATGTATTACAAGCGGCTCTGGAGCTATATCAAAAATAGCTCGACTGTGTGTGTGTGTGTGTGTGTGTGTGTGTGTGTGTGTCAAAATGCTTGGTATGGTGCGCTGTCAAAGTTGAACAACGTGATTTTATGAGTGAATTTCTTTTTGGCATATATTTGTTGTCGTTGTTGCCATTGGATTTTATTATAAATACGTCCCGCACAACAGAGGATAACAAGGGTTTCTTCTTTTTAAAAGTAGTTCCTAGCGCGCTGCCACCATGAATGAGACGACTAGACAGAGACAACCAGACTTTTCCGCAGTTTGCATATTGTCGTCGTCGCCATGTAGATATAATGCTCTTCCTTTGTACTGTACGCATCAGACAATAGTTACTGCTTGAGACATACAGCTATATGTGCAGACAGTAGAGAGAGAGAGAGAGAGAGAGAGAGAGAGAGAGAGAGAGAGAGAGAGAGAGAGAGAGAGAGAAAAGATGCTCTTCTCACAATGATGTTGTAATACCATCAAAGGAGCCAATCTGTTATTGTGTGTCTACTATCAGTCAATCAGAAACGAGCTTTCAAAAATAACGGCCGTTTGTAATTGGTAAAATAAAATCCCATGTTGAGACTCGATAAGTTTTGTTATCATTTCCAGTGCAGGAGGTTAAAGATTTTATTGTTTCAAATGCTTGACCGGATTATTTCAATCCATCTGATAAATCGGCTTCTGGTAATGAGTGCCAAAACCTTAACTTTCTCGCATTTACATTCGAATTAGATGCATTTCGACGAGAGAACAGTAGCGGGGTCGTATACATTTTGTATTTTTGATGTACCATTTGATTTTGTCGTATCTATTTACGTATTTTCCCTAGAATTTCTTTATCTAGGATGAAGCTGGTAACTTTTAACTACACGTTGAATGCCTTGGCCAATGAGTGAGCAAGCCTATCGATATAAGGACGGATTTCTGATTACTAAACGACAAAAGCTGTGCGCCTATATTTACTATTTTAGTCATGGAAGTCGGCGTTTCATGTAATGCAATGTTATCGACAGTGTATCCATGGTAATATGTCTGTTGATGGAAAAGCTTATTATGCAGTTTTCCTGTCAATATGATTTCTACCAAGATCGATACTCTGGAGTAAGATTCATGTACCTTAATACTCGCTTATAAGTCGAGTAAAAAAAAATGAAAACGACAAAGATCCTGATCTGCCGGTGCATAATGTGCCTCCAGATCATGGTCTATGTTGTTTTGTCCACTGATTACTCCTAACAAGCTTCACAAACCCAGAACGGCCGGAGCATTATTCGAAGGTACTTGAAGAGTAAGTATGTGCGTAACATATACCAGTTTACAGTATCACATATCAATAAGATAAATCAATATAGATATTCCCGTGCTGTAAAAGATTCATTCTGGATTGATTTCGTGGATTATAAAGCTCTATATGTAAAGCCAGAATCGTATAATATCGACATTTTATTGACTTCTCAAGGTCCATATTGCTTCTGGCTTATTATTTCTTTTGTTTCCTAATACATGCTAGGCAAAAGTCTGATATGTCCAGTTTATGGCTGATTTATGTCTATATTGGCACATTGTAGCTCCTTCGTATTTGCCATACGATGTGCAGTAGTAATTAATTGTCCCGTGTGATGCACATCGTCGCATTTCTCAAGGGGCGGGGGTGGGGGAGGGGGCGAGGCTGAGTGTTCTAAGACGTTTCGCATGTACACACTATCATATCTGACTTCTGTCCTCGCAGATTCGTGTTTGTGCTCGGGCCAACGTGGATATGTCACAAAGATTGCTTGTAGCTTATCGTGGGTCAGTGGTTCTTCTTGCGGTTTTCTTGTTCTTCCTCTCCCAAATATATTTGACGCCATGTGTATTATATTATGTGCTAAACTGAGTTTAAGCCATGAAAAGAAACAAAATATTTTAAGAACACGTATATTATTTTCATGAAGCCTCACGGCTTCATAATTTTTCTCTTTTGTGTTAACTCCAAGCCGTGTGTGCAAGCTAAATCACTTTCTGTAAGTTGAGATAGACATTACAATTACTGGATTTTTATCCGTGTCTGTATTAAAAATGTAAAAGATTAATAATACACTAACAAGCAAGAACAAGCTATCCCCAAGAAATTCGAAACCGAAATTGCTTAAAAGTACCATCAGCAAGCAAAGTTTGACCGTTGATCATCCCACTTCTGCGATTTGAAAAATGATGTCATGCAATTTGTAAAACAAGCAGAAGAAACATGGTACAGGAATGTGACACAATTATGGTCGTGGGACCGGCCATTGACAAATGTCTTGGGTGTCAGCTTGTTTCATCGCAGGATGAATAAAATATTTGACCTTTTCACCTCTCTTGTTGGTAATATATATATATATATATATATATATATATATATATATATATATATATATATATATATATATATATATATATATATATATATATATATATATATATATATATATGTGTGTGTGTGTGTGTGTGTGTGTGTGTGTGTGTTTTAATAATGATTATAGGACAGATGCCAACATCTTCCTCTGACCTCATTTTTCAAGTACTCTGCGTTTGAATCGTGTAATTAATTGTTCAAGCTTACAATAACGGAGACGATTTGCGCGCCGACAGACTGTTCCCCTACTGACGGTCATTTGTCATACAACTGTCATGTCCCATCTTACTATGATCTGATCGTTGGGCTGCTACCTTAACCACTACACTACCCTTTGGGCTGCTACCTTAACCACTACACTACCCTTAGCAGTCTAGAGCCTTCAATTCATAATATCTTTATTAAGTCCACGAAATTTAAAGAAGAAAAAAGAGTCGTTGATTGATTAAAACTTCATTTTGATATTACCTGTAAGATAAAGAAGGTATTACAGTGAGGCTCATTAGTACCTTATTTACGTTTATAGACACAGCTCCGAGTCTAATTCTAATTACATAAAAAAATGTGTCCCAATCTCCATTCATTTTTTAAAGGTAAGGATGGGTGTACAGTTTTTCATCCTAATTAAAAGGGATGTAAGACTTTGATTGCAAAATAAAAAGATAGTTTAAGATCGCCTCATTATATTTGTGTGTATAACTGTTCGCATGTATATGGTGACAGTTTATACTATGGCTTTGTTATAGAGATTAACACCGTTGTTTCACACTGTTATTACTATGATCCTGTTATATGTCCAAAACTTTCTTGTATAAACTATTTATAAATGGGGAAAACGTTTCACTTGACTGACGGTAATTGTAGGACGAGCAGTAATTCAGAAGACGGCCACGACTGGACACCTATATTTGACGTTATTTATTGTCTTCTTTGAAATACGAGAGTAAAGTAACTGAAACGTGTTAGTGAATCACACACGAGGGCATACAATAAATTGGATATGACCTAGTATAATTTCCAAAACATTCTTTCTCGAAAGTGTACGTAGCTTGATTTTATTAGTAGAAACAATATTGATTCATGTTGTCCTTAAACTGATAGCCATTACAAGGTACATATTGTCTGTCAGGGCATGGCGTTGGTTGCCTGTCAGGGCATGATGTAGGTTGCCTGTCAGGGCATGATGTAGGTTGCCTGTCAGGACCGAGTAGTTGTTGCCTGTCAGGGCATGGTATGGTTGCCTGTCAGGACCGCGTACTTGTTGTCTGTTAGGGCATGGTGTTGTTTGCCTGTTAGGGCATGGTGTTGTTTGCCTGTCAGGACCTCGTACTTATTGCCTGTCAGGGCATGGTGTTGTTTGTCAGGACCGCGTACTTGTTGTCTGTCAGGGTATGGTATTGGTTGCTTGACAGGACCACGTATTTGTTGCCTGTCAGAGTATTTAAAGAGCTATACATCTTTTATACCGACACCTTCTTTACGAGAGGTTTTATTCATTCAACAAGTTCACTAAGATAACATTTGTACTGTAAGTGAAAGATAATGGCAACTGATGCTAATTGATGCCCCAAAGGCATTTATATACAGTGCTACATATGCAGTTTACCAAACCGCCAAAGATTCAAGATTGGGCAGCATATTCATACTAATTCCAACACATTATTCCTAAGTTACTGATCACTAGATTAGTTTCAGATATCCATTATAAAGAAATATTTATTTCCTAGCAACATATTTAAAGAAAACTTCTCCTTTATTTGTTGTAAGACTAATCACTTTTACAACCATCGTATTAATGAATATAGGAAACCGTACTTATTCCCCCTCCAACATGAATAATGTCCCCCCAAAACAGCGCGAAATAGTTTTACTTTATTTTCTTTGCTACACTAAAACGAAACTGGCATAAGGCAAGACCAATACAGACAAAAAATACAGTTTAGCTTGTAAATAGATGTATTAGACAGTCGTCAAAACCAGCTATATCTTTTTGGTCGAACAAGTTCATACATATTTTCGCGTCATTCTTTGAATGAGTAAAATAAATCGATTTTATCTTTGTTCCAGTAAGTGACCGTGATATACAAATATATTTATGTTTAACCTAAAGGTGCAAAAATGGAAAGGTTAAATATATCACTAATAGGCGTGGGCGACCTTTCATGAAACATTATGTTGACTTTAAGTTACAGCCTTGTCCCGCTTTTGCTAAGGCTATTTGTGTCGATTCATTCCACATTTTAAAAGTCTACACTTGTGTATTGTATATAGATTGGCAATTTAGCCCTTTTGATGGATACTTTTAGATTGGTTTTACATGCTTGACTATTACATAGCATAAGTGCGACGAACATGCTTGGTAATCCAAATAAACGTGAAGTGTGAACACAGCACATCTGGTTGCAGAGCTGCGTTATATTATTCGTGAATATGTCTGCATCTGTGTCCCCTTGATAATATAAATGATTTGACAGCTGATGGTTTTGAGTTTGAATAATATACAAAGCGACATGGTCATGAAGTCTCTTGCCTTTAAGATTAGGCTAGAATCTAGGGTCATTTGTTTATAACACCTGTAAGTCCAGTGTATGGCAAACCGTGAACTTGATTTAGAAAAAAAAAAAGAATCAGGAATCATCGACCCGAAATTAAATGTACTAGAGGCAGGAGAGGGTGCAAAATACCTTTTACTGACACAAGAGACCTTGAAGGTGAATCGAAACCGTCAGTGTCACGGCGTGAATTTATTGGTAGGATTGGAACATTAAGTATTTTAAGTGCGTGTCCTCGCATTTATAGGCGCCACTCTATGAGAAATAATTTGTTCCACCGCTCTACATCTAAAACCACTTAACTAATCTTGATATGAATTGTAATTAATGTTGGAGAATTATGATAACTTATGATAAGAGAACTTCATTATACACAATTAGTAAAGGATAGTGTTTGCTAATAATTAATCAATGTTCTCAAATATATATATATATATATATATATATATATATATATATATATATATATATATATATATATATATATATATATATATATATATATATATATGTGGACATTGGATTTTGTAAAATACTAAATGGATTTAGACAAAAGTGCATTTATATGGTGAGTTTTATGTCACGTTATAATGGCATACGAGATAATGGTTTAATCGTCATGTTACAATTGCATACAACAACTATCTGTAAGGATATGGCAATAGGTGTGTGTGTGTGTGTGTGTGTGTGTGTGTGTGTGTGTTTGAAATAGTAAGGCTAATCATTGAGTTCAATTAAAATGGCATATCGTACCTTGAACTTTTCACTTTCGTCAAGAAATTTTGAGGGGCATGGGGATGGGGTAATTCCCGATTACCCACGGTAAAGTCCCAAATTGCATGAAATATTTCATCGTTGACCTAAATAACATGACCTAATGTTTCTTATCAATAGTGGAATTACTAATTGTACAGTCTTCACAAAAAAATTAACCTTTAATTTCCTTATATCGGATTCTTTAACGTAATTACGGCGAGAGAGGCTACAGGGTGTCATTGCGAGTTATTTTCTGTTCTTGATGGATTGGAGGATCTCAACTATTGCTTTAACAGACTGGTATAAAAGTCTTGAATATCGATCAGTTGAAGAGTGTTTCTTACAGCACATGAATTCGTCACAGTCTTGGGTGTTTTAGTTAAATAAAACGGTTTAATGTAATCAAATAAAGAATAATGTTATAGTTTAAAGATATTGTCACAAAATGGTGACATAGAGCAGTTTCAAATGAATGCGTGCGGAAGTTTCTCAATATATTTTCCTCATTAACGAAACTTGAGGAAAAAGTAGGAAAATGGGTATATTTGTATTTCAGCTCCGCAGAATTTAGTAATTTTGCCGTAATATCGGCTTTTAATGTCAGAAAAGGCAGCGAATACACACAAGAAACTCGATTTTGTAGCTTGTATTCGTTGTGCGAATAGAATTAATTCTGCCAATTCTTGACCTCAAGTTAATTGCCATTGGGTCATCCGCAATATCAGTTTAAACATCATCTGTCATTGCTGTTCATGATTACAATAAGACTGACGTTAATGAAGTGAGGGATCAAAGACAAGTCGGTTGCGGGGCCGGGCCACGACGTTCCATTGACTCCGGACTGTTTCTTAGAGTTGGAAAAATGTTCGGGTAATTTGCTGACTTCTATAGAGCGTAAGATAGAACACTTCAAGCTTGTTTTGTTGTTTATGTTATATAATGCTTTCTTGATGTATCAAATATCCTATTCACACATCTTTGCCTTCCTACCCCCACCCCATTTCTACCTCCTCTTTCTAATATGATTTATACTCTGTGTTTTCGTGAGGTAATTACAGTCGCTGGTTATAGTACAATCATTCTAATTAATACAAATCGAACGACCATTTAATTGCCTGTGATTTTTTTTTTTGTTTTGTAAAAAAAATGTCCTATCCCTGACAGATTGAAAACAATATTTTTGCTTCGATCTGTTGAGACAATAACATAGAAAATTGCTTCAAAACGTTTCTAGCACCTTCGCCCTATCGGAAATTAAACGAAGCGCTGTTCATTATATTTTATAACATTTTTCCCAACACGAAGATATCAAACACATCCACTTTTATCAGCAACAATATGCATTTTATCATCGTTATGCTGCTCTATTAGAAAGCAGTTTGATTTGTCCTGCCACAGTTTTGCATTCAAGTCATTTTCACGTGAATGAATCGGTGTTGCCCGTTATAAAAATATGGTCAAACCTTTTAGTATATGTGTATGTAGTTATTGAGTTAGATTTAATATTAAGATAGCTCGGTCCTTGGCTGGTGTCCCAGACTAGCATAGGTGATATAAAATAAATGCTAACATCATTGTGAATGAGTCACTCTCTTGTGATACAAATTTAATTTTACCAGGGCACTTTAACAGAAGCATGTGTAAAGTACTTCAGAAACTTAGTAACTAAGCAGGTTCAGAAACAAAACGAACAGTGTGTGTGTGTGTGTGTGTGTGTGTGTGTGTGTGTGTGTGTGTGTGTGTGTGGTTTGGATGTTAAATGTACTTTAACAATTATTCAGTCATAGCCCTACGATGTCTGTTCTTTTGGCAGTTGATCGTGACGTCTAGCAATGGGGCATCATGCCGCAGACATGTTGCAAGAAGCATCACCCAGTCAAATTTTGATGACACCAGTCCTAACACTAACTCATAATACTGAGCGCATAGCGAGGCAGCTGTTAGTACCATTTATTAAAGTTTTTGATATGTTAGGCCATGTTCAAACTAGGTCACCTGATTGGTTTGCGAAACGAAAGGAAGCTATGCAGAAAATTGTCTGTCCGATAACGGTAAAATGTTTTTATATCAGCGCATGTCTTTTCTTATATGTAGATCAGAATTGCAAGCTAGTGAGAGATATTCGTGCAAATAATAAAGTTAGTAATAGTCCCGATATGATAGAAGTTATAATTATTTATATCGAAAGGTCCGACATTTTCATGCTCTCTGGTGCAGTCTTATCATTTTCTGCTTTATTATTTTTAATTTTAATTTGCTAACCATCAACGCACAAAAAGTAACAAGAAGACCGTATCTACTAATTTCCTTCCTTTGTTTCAAAAATCAGTGGATTTATTTCTTTGTAGAAATTGCGCGAGATCTGATCAGACTTTGGAGTCACTTTGTTTGCTGGTACATGTCTGTCAATGTAGCAACAATGTACATCATGTAATGACCCGTTACTAGCGTAAAGCACGTAATTAACTACATGGATTTCAATGCCATAGAATCAAGAGTAGTTTTTACTTTTGCCTAAAATTATTTAAAAGGGCTTGTGCGACTAAATGTCCCTTTTGTTTTACCTGAAATCCAAGCCTTATTGAAAAGACATATTCGGCTTTGTAGAGACAAACGTTTTGTGTCCTCTTAGTCAAATATGTAGTTTTACACTGTGTCGCTCTACCCTGATTTCTTTGTTTCCCAAACAAATAACTTATCTCATCGAGGATATTCCAGAGATCAAGTTTCAGATCTTTATTTGTTGATAGAAATGTGAGTTCATTCCTTTTGTGCTAGAAATAGTCTCTCGTTTTAAAAGAAATGTTCAACTCTGTTCCCTTTCACGTTAAAATTCATCTGGTTATAGTAATGGGTGGGTTTCATTTCACTTTTTAAAATCTGTCTTTTCTTTTGATTAGGAAGACTACGACACAATACAACAGGAGTTGTCTTTCAAACAGACGTTAGGATAAATTTAGTTGATGTTTATTTTTTCTTCTTTTGCTTAAAAGAAAAAAACATGCTGACTGATTTGTCGTCAGACCATTGGCTTCACTTTTCCCGTCATATAAAGCAAAATAAATTTAAACATGTGATTATATATGCCTGGAGTTGTTTTCATATTTTATCTCGGTTGAAGAAATTCGGAAACGAATAAAACACTAAAAAGTGGCAAAGCGGTAAACATTTATGCTGTATTTCCGCACTATAACGTCTCCATGGGAACAATGGTGTATACCTCCTTATAATGAAGTACGTGATACATTACTTATTCATTATGACGCTATCCATGGGAATCATGGAGTATACTGCATTATAGCGAGACTAACTTTTAATAAAGTTACATGATACATCACTTCCTCATCTGTATGTATGTATGTATGTATGTATGTATGTATGTATGTATGTATGTATGTATGTATGTATGTATGTATGTATGTATGTATGTGTGTGTGTGTGTGTGTGTGTGTGTGTGTGTGTGTGTGTGTGTGTGTGTGTGTGTGTGTTTCGGCGTGATGTCGCTGCAACGTCCATGCGTCTAGTTTCTGTCATCTTCAGTTGTATTTTAAATAATATATGTCCTCTAATTAAAGTGATTTTTTTGACATTCTTTTGGTATATTTGTGTCCTTGCTTTTTTCGTTTTGTTTATTGCCTTTACCTGACCATAGTTTGTTATGATCAGGAGTGACTTATTCGACTGGGGAAGATCATTGTGAAACAACGCGCCTCATGTCTCGGATGTTTTTTGCTATTGAAAATCACAAGATTGTCATTGTTGGTACATTTTCTTCTCTTTTAAGACTGTGATGGGGTCAGTTTTTCCGCTTGTCAGCACCATTAGCATAATCTGTGTGCGCCATTTCTTTTGACGAGCTTTGTCTCTAGAAAACTTCCTGTTAGAGACTGGCTGATGAAAGATAATTTAACTATTCGATAAAGCTTCCTCCTACTTGAAGTGCCATTACTCTGTCTTCCTGAAACTGTCTGCATAATTTATGTAAAGACAATTTTTTTCGTCTCCACAGCACTAATAAATAAGATCAGGTTTAATGTTGTATCTAATTATGTTGAAATATAATAATGAAACAAAAGAAACAAGGAAAGATATCTATTATTGGAGAAATGATCGCAGGCAGGTAAATGTATCTTGAGAGAGAGAGAGAGAGAGAGAGAGAGAGAGAGAGAGAGAGAGAGAGAGAGAGAGAGAGAGAGAGAGAGAGAGAGAGAGAGAGAGAGAGAGCTGTTAGTACCAATATTTCCGAGTCTTTGAGATGACTCGGCCTCGGTTCAAGCCTGTGACCCCAAACTCCGAGGAGAACACACTAACCAATTAGACTACTGTAGAGGTACACCAAAATTGTATTAGGGACCAACAATAAAATGTTATATGTCAGGATCCCTACACCTTTTATTTACTTACATCTGTAAATATGTCGACAAAGTATATTGCACTTAGCAAACTAAGACCCCATTATATCCATGATATTATTTGGAAAAAATATTAATTATCTTCAGATAAAAGAAAAGAAAATATTTTAGCTGAAAAGAAAATCCCCCGCCCCATTTAAATGGCTATTGCTTTAGAGTATTGATTTTGCTATGTGTAAGGTGATCGTTGTACATGTCGATATCGAAAAGCTGCAAATAAATTTGGATGATTAAGCTCTCACTATAGGGGATACCGTGAAAACATAGTGCTAACATTAGACTGTCTATTGACATGACAATTTTGTAACTAGACTATCTATATTATAGGCCTGAAAACTTTAGAGTGGGATGCTAACAGCCGGGCAATTTATTTATCAGATACACCCAGGAAACATAAAACACACTTACTCAACAAACGAGAAAATATTTAGTGGACTTGAAACATTACGTACAGTTCAGAGAGAAAACGAGGGGCGCCCCTACCAATCTTAGTTTATTCGCAGTCTTACAAAAGAATACATTTACTTTTAACATTCATATACGATAGTAAATAACTAAAACGTGCGTTTTTGTTTGTTTTTGGTTTTAAAAAAGAATGTATTCTTAAAGTTGGGTTTTGCTCGAATCTGTTTAATAATTCATTTGTCCACCGAGACAGGTGTCAAAGATGTGATTAAAGGATCTTAAATATAATTCTATTTCCCCCATTAATTTATCACGATTAAAACCGTTTTGTAAAAAAAACAGATAGTTTTTATATTAAAAAACTATTTTGTCATGAATAATGAAACACGCTATTAATATTATTCAAGTCGTGACTAGATTCTCAGGAATTTCCGTACATTTCTTACTGACGGAAGCTACTGACGTACAGGTACAGTGAAAAAGTTTCGTGATACGTACCACTACAAGAAAAATACAACGTTAAACATGTATATCGGCAAGTTCAGCTGTCAGAAATCTATTTCATATACCAGCATTTTAATTTTAAATTTTTATTTTCACTTGCTTGTTGTTACTTTTTTAGTTTTGGATATAACATTTAGAACGTTTCAAATCTTTATAATCATTGGAGTAGTATGTACTGTTCGTGATAAAGACTTGTTTGTTTCAACTTTTAATGAAAACAAAAGTATAATTTTAATTGGTTTTGAGTCTCTGTGGTCGAATTATATAACATTTCATAACATTTACAGAACCAAGCAATCATTTTTACTGATTAGTTATCGCGTCCACGGGGGCCAATTATAATCAGAGAATCTTTTAGAACGATTTTTGTTTGCTAAAAATTGTTTAAGTTGAAAAGAAGAGAAACGCTATCATACTTCACACATTGATAGCCCCCACGAGAAACGTAGGCGTCCATTATCTCGTCTGAAGATAAAAGATTTTTGTTATCGGAAGCATTCACTGAAGTATTTCTATAGTTTATTCTTACGTAGAACGATAATGACACGGAGTATCTCATGATATATCTTAAGACGATGCCTTAATTACGCCATGTCGGATAACAGGAATTCAGACGATGTTATGGGTATTTATACGGAACGAAGATAATATAAATCCGTCATTAAACTCTAATGCTTTTCATCTTTTCGTTATCGTAATGTTGCCATTAAACGTGAAAGTTAAAAGTAATTAGATATTTATAGATGGATGAGTCCAAATTTCGCTGAACAAATCGTTATCGAGTTTGTATTTACTTTTTATATTATACCAACACCAGTTGCCACACCAGTTAAGTTACTGATGACGCTATCAACCTGGCTGTTTGTGCGATATAGGTAACGTTTGTCTCTGGCATTCTGTACAATAGACTCAGTTAGTTCAATATTCAACAGCTTGTAAATTACGCCATTGGCTAGAGGATTTGTCGTCGGGTAATAGCGAAAACTAATATATACATTACACTGGCATCCAACATTTAATACATGTGATTTCTTCCAGACATGCAATCCTATTATTTTCTAATTTTCCTCGTATTGCAGAGTCAGATGAGAGTCGTATTTCAGTTACAAAGGACACAAGTTGATGTCTATGCATAATCTGTAACATAATTTACCAAATATTGTTTGCTATTCAATGTAATTTCACAAACGTTTCTCAAGTTCTTCACGCCATTGGTTGTTTTTGCACACATACATGAGTTTGATCAATGTTTACTTTCATTCATAAATAGCGACCTGCAATATGTTCCTTTATTTCGAGTCCTATTCCTGAAAACAAGATCAGACACATTCCCACCCAATGTATTTTATGACCCAGTGTCAAATACTACAAACACCTATGCTTGTTTTAATTGGCCTGAAGTATGTTACTAACTCAAACAACTTGATAATAAAAAATGATCCTTTTGAACACAAGTTTCCAGGTGGATTAGGACATTTAAAAAAGCGCGTGACCTCATGAATCAATATTCACCCGTCATCAATGGAATTAAAAGGCGATTCTGTATTGAAGTGAATACAAAGTTGGTTACGGCTATGAAAGGTGTGGCATTATACTGAGGTAACTATATACATGAATTGTGTTTTACTTGGCTGAAAGGATGATAAAACTGTCTATCAATTGTATCCTTATATTAAAGTTAACTTTAATGTTTATCATTCTTAATTCGAGTAACGCCCTAAATCGAGTAATTGTACACCTTAAAATCAGTAATGACTATGGTCGTTTAAGGTTTTAAAAGTTCCATTTCTTTAATTATGGTTGTAACTGGAGAACTATTAAAACTTCACCAAAACAGAGTTTTCAGCATAGCAAGAATGCTATAACGTTTTACGGAATTCATAGAGAAAAACCATTATCAAAATAAATAAAAAATGTTGTTTAAACGTTCCAATATGTTCGGATTTATATTTCTTAAATGGTGCTAGCGTCAAATGTCATCTGTGGAAGAAAATAATGCAATATGATATTATATTTGATATAAATAATCAAATAAAATGCATCATAACTTTGGCATATTTTATTTTGAACAATTTTCCCAAAGGATTTAATTTTTCTGCTGCACACAGTTATTTACAGAGTAGTTTGAACCATACAGAAAAATTCCTCTTTTCATGTATAGGAATTTTAGAGCTAATTAATCAAGGGCTTTGCGCTATAAATTCTACGTACTCGCCAATGAGTCGATTCAAACTGCAAGCATCACAGATTCTGATCTTCCGTAGCAGAACACGTGTGCAGATCAGGGTCTACGTTTTTCTATTGATTAATCCTAAAAAATTGCACAGACACAGTTATGATACGGCAGGTCTGGGTCTCTGCAGTTTGTAGCTGAAAGCGTCTTATAAGTGAGTATAGACAGACATAGTGTTGATTGACTTCTGTTTGTGAGAAAGAGGGAAAGCTATGTTATTTAGTTACCTGGTGATAACACACTTGTTTAAATATGAGATTTATAGATGCTTCAACTCTTTTATAAAACATGTTGAAAATTGTTTACATCCTTTGCATCTATCGCTGCATATATTTCATTTTTAGAATGAAAACTTTCCTAATGACAGATCTGAGTGCGTCACTGATTTACAGTTTAAACTATTGATATATACAATTGGTACCATATATAAAGGCTATTGCTTTCATCTGGCACTAAAAAGTCATTTTATAAATTGAATGGCACATATCTTTTTCTCCCCCCCCCCCAAAAAAAAAAATTTCTCTGTCTCTGTCACAGATATATATATATATATATATATATATATATATATATATATATATATATATATATATATATATAAAACACAAATTGGAGTAGAAACAACGACGTGTTTGAATGTTTTATCATCGAATTAAACATGTTGCCTCAAATTAGTTTTGAATACATCTAACAGTAAGGAAGTGACTTTATTGAGTTTAAGTCATACGAATTTAACTTCAACTTTGTTTCTCTATCTTCTTTTTTTATGATCACTTGCTTACAGTCTATGAAACAGGTGTTTTTGTTTAACAGTTGGGCTTTTAGCACATTTTTCACATAGTTGGGCTTTTAACACATTTGTAACGCACTAGGGCTTTTTAGCGAATTTTTCAAGCATATATTTGAATTCCCCTTTCAGCTTTAGACAAGGACAGCATCGCCGTGAAGAAGCCGATTTTTGAGCTGTTGGCGGCGCTATGCGTCTACTCCAAAGACGGGTACGCGCGGGCACTAGGCGCTCTGGAAGACTACAAGGTAAGACAAACATAAAAAATCTGAAGACAATTTTGTGAAAATCTTTTCGGAGCAATCAATTGTTTCATCTTTCAGTTCGATAATACTTCAACGAAAATTAACTTGTTTTAATGTACATGCATCAAAGTACGTTTAATTTTACCTTCTAAAATTTCAAGTGAAAATATGGAGGCGCGTTTAAGGATTTGTGGTTTTCTGTTGACACCACAAACGAGATAAACGCATCAAATCCGCAAAAACTACATTTATTTATCCTGTGAAACTCTTAGGAGTCGTCCGCATTATGCAGTTGGCCATTTTACTGTCATACTGACACGTGCTTTATTAGAACTGAGCTAAACAGCTCCAAACTTTAAAACGCAGACATGAACTGTGAAATGTTTTGGTAGAAATGCTTGACTTACTGTTTAGTACCAATGTTAAAAACGTGACTTAATGTAGTGTGCTATGTACTAAATGCATGACCTATTGTGTAGTAAAATGTTAAGTTGGCACATAATTGGGGAGTAAGTTACCTTCCCATCAAAAGTTACAATGGATTGACACTTATAAGAATATCATAAAGCGGATTCTAAATACTTGTATCAAATAATCGATTTCGATGACTTATGGTTATTCATTATTGGATGAACGGACCCTGTAATGTAGATTGTTATTTCTCTTTTGTGTCCGTTTTTAAAACCATAGCCGTAAAACTATCTTTTTCAATAAGCTTTTTATTTGAGACTGCACTGTAATTTAGAACGATGAGCATTCAAACAACTTGTGGCGAAAGATAATATAATGAATACAAATTTATTGTTTGCTTAATTAAAGAAAAGACCGCCTCGGATGCACGAGGTCCTGGGTTCGATCCCCGACCGAGTCATTCCAAAGACCTATACAAATGGTACTAACAGCCGCCTCCCTTAGAGCTCATCATTAAAAGGTTAGTTTTAGGACTGGTCGGCCTGGTGTCAGGATAATGTAACTGGGTATGATGCCCCAGTGCTAGACATCACTATAAATTGCCCCACTGCAGACACTGTAGCGATATGACTGAACAAATGTTAAAGCTATGTTCAAAATCCAAATCACACACACACACACACACACACACACACACACACACACACAATAAAATACAAATTAAGGAACGATATGTGTACCATGTGAAGAATCACTGATATCAGTATTTACCGATTCATTGGAATTCTATTTCCTGATCGTAAAAATGTTACCTATTAATAGAGCAGCTTTATCATCGGGATTAAATCGATAAGTAAAAAGCTAAAGTATATAACAAACATTTAATCGAAATTCGTTCTTCAGAAATAAAATACTGAGTCATTGAAACTTAAGCTGGCTACTTAGCATGCGATATAGATAAATCTGGTGATCACAGTCATATCGTACCAGTGTCATACATGTTGAACATTATTTACTATACTGTTGAATGTCTTACATACATCCTGTAATGTAGATAGAAGGTTCTGAACTGCGAAGTTGCGAGGACAGCTTTACCCTCTCCAAATTTCTTCTTCCACAACAATGGACCTGAAGCTTTAAGTGATAGAATTTCTAAAAATAAATAAAAATTGATAAATTGATCTAGATTTTATACCTGTTATCTACAAGTGATTTGTAGATTGCACTGTATTTTTCTGAAGAAAAAATACTCGCTTGATTATTAACATTTATCGGACTAAGTTTGCCATATCGAGGGTATCGTAAAACGTTTATTAAAAGTTACGCTTACTTGGTTGTCATCCTCTATACCTTTTATGTGCTGTGTTTTCTACCCCCCACAATAATGATCTAAACAAAGCCACACGTAGGATTTCTGTTTTGCATTGTTATTTTATACAGTAAGAATATGAGCGAAAAGGCACTAAAATATGGGGACATTGTTTGAATATAATGACAAATCAATAATCCCTTGTAAACAATTAACTTTAAATAAAGGATATTCTATTGAAAATAGTATTTATTTCAGTGTAACAACAGATGAATTTGATAGTCTAATGCAAAAGGACCAGCCAGTTTAAACTCGAATACGCTTAAAATAAAAGCCTGGATCCGCGCGTGTAATTCAGTCGTGAACACGTGCATACCAAGCACCGAATGTCTTCGAAATGAAACAAAACTTGTGTCGAGGAATTCTTCAAATTCCTTGACACAAAACGGTTCATTGTGTCGCGTAGGGCAGTTCGTTCTACTCCCAGATTTATGTTAATATCAATGACACAATGACTATTCATCCAGAGCTGTCGTTTCCAACTGTTTCTTCGGGGCGTTATCGAATCAGATTGCAGACTGTAGGTCAGCCATGATACCTTTTCCTGTGTATATACTGCTTAGGAAATGACCAACGATATTTTATCAAACTAATTTGATTAACTGTTAAACTTAATCAGTTTAAAAGGGTAAATTGTCACAAATTTGATAAAATGTCAGTGTTTTGAGATTGATTCAGAAACAAATAAGTCAAAACTTTGCGAATTTAATCACATTGGAACGATTAGAGATGAAAATTGACTGACTCGAGTTATACAACCAGGCTGCCTTGAAAATTTATCTGAAGCGCTGTGCGTGGTATCAGGCATAAACTAACTTCTTGTTTCTATTATTTTTAGGCAGGTGACTCATTCTGAGATGACTTGTCACAAATATTAAAGACTTTACTTGCATTTCTAATGCTATATCAAATGCATCTGCCCGGGTTAAGTACAGATTTGAACATTAGGCGGGGAAGCCTATTGGCGACACCTTTTAACTTGATTAATCGAGACTGGGGTTTGTGGGCCAGTGAATAAAATTAAAAAGAAATGCCCGCCCAGGTAAAACTAAGTTGTTTAGGAATATACCTATATCTGTCAAGACACCATAAATAATGTCACTTTTATGAGGAATACCAGATCGAGGCATCTTACCTAAATACATCCACTGCCATAGTTCCGCAGAGTGAGAAATGACATTGGCTTTTGTGATGGGTCATCCGAGAGCATGTCATAAACGACAGACGACACAGGCATGACGAAAATGTCTGCTACTCTCCTTCGGTCAAACTTTGTCTTCGAAACAATAATGAGCAGGACATGTGTGTTCATTCATTCACACAAGTTATTACTACTGGGTATATATAACTTAAGATCAAAATATAGCAACAAACCTCTTAAGGAATCGGAATTGCAGAAATGTTTAGTGTAAATGTTTTATTTGACTATCTTCGTCCTAGGGCAACGTTAAATTATTTGAGATCGTTCCCGTTTATGTTGAAGAAATTAATATCATCATTCATAGTCTTCTTTCTATGAATTATTAGCGATAGTGTTTCTTCTAGAGATACGAGATGTGCTAAGTTTGTCAATATTCTCTTGTATAATCTGGCATTAAAAAACAAATTGGGTGTAATTCTAAGACAAATAATTATAATAACGATATAAAAAGTTATTCTCTAAGCTATTTTCTTGATTGGTTTCCAATTATCAGTGTTTCCAATATTTTATATTATAGAAGTAGTTCCACTACAAAATTACCTGCATGTCACATTGCATCTACTTGCGTAAGACTCCGTTGTGACTCAAGGTTATCGACAATCGATGTTTGAAGATAAATAAGACTAGATACACAAATCTGATATACACTCTCATGGACATCTTCAATAAACTCATCCTTATCAATCTGTCTATTCATTAACAGGCTTCTGGTTTTCCCCGTCAATCAGACTATCGATAAAATCGTGGTAAATGATAGCAGTATCTGTCTACCACTGTCGTAAATTGTGCTCAAAACTTCATTTGGATCTATTATATTGATTTGGAAGATCGTAGGTCAAGATCAGTCTTCTCTTTTTGAAGGATGACTCTGCCCTTTTTGCTGATCAACCCCATTCTCAAGACAAAACCGCTTTTGTTTTTATAGATAAGCTTCACACAGATTTTATTGCGAGACTTCGATAAGCAGAAGCCTTTTCTAACACCCGATACTTAGCAGGGCCACAACGACCTCCTACTGTGCGATATCTGGATTTAAAAGGCAGATAACGACCGGCGATGTTAGCTATGAAAGCTATCGTCCATAAATCTAAGTGAAGACACGCAACCCATAATAATGACGGCTTGCGTAGACGGGTATCCGGTTAGAACACTAGTAGTATTCCACATATGTTACTACACTCGTTTCAGCAGCCGCTACTTAAGAAACGCTGTTCGTGTGCCAAACTAAAAGACTTGAAAATATCGGTATTTCGTTTTGGGAAATTTCTTTTGTTTCTTTTATTGCCATTTTACTATCCTTATATTCTAATATAATTGTTATCGTTATTGTCTATCAAAATATTTTCATGTACTACATAGTCATGTGCTTTATTTTGACTCACTTAGTGATAATCTTTGTCTGATATTGTGAGGGCGTCAGATAGGTATGTATATAGTACCACGCATCATTTCAAGCGCAAAATGCTGCAGAAAATTACTGGATGGAACATTATTCAACTTATCGTGTTTCCGTTGATTCACAGCTGTTACCGGGCAAATTGAAGGGATTCGATTTATTCCTGCGTATTATATTGTAAAACGGATAGTTTACTGGGCACATCATGTTGATTTGTCAAGTCGTGTCAATTAGTCGCGCTAAAGTTGTAACTGTTCAATAATATTTGAATTATGTCAGTTTAAATTTATATTACGAAGCGAAATACATGAAGGCATTTGTAGTTCTTTTTTCGTTTATCCAGGTTTTTCTTCTGTCGTTAGCATAGGTCCGTAATATTGTTTAAATTTGTTAAGTATTATTCAGATATATTCATTTTTAGATATA
This sequence comes from Unio delphinus, assembly GCA_029339505.1. Taxonomy (NCBI): domain Eukaryota; kingdom Metazoa; phylum Mollusca; class Bivalvia; order Unionida; family Unionidae; genus Unio; species Unio delphinus. Next base: position 5,973,664 of record JAQISU010000108.1, read on the forward strand.
ATCTGGCCGTTAAACTACGACTTTCTTTCTGTATTCGGTGTGAATATTTATATGCGCTCTGTTGTAATATATCAATGTCCTTAAATTATGAATATTAAAGGCAATCTTTTACCTCGTTCTTTTTTAAAGCACCTTTACATATCAGGTTTATTTTCCTACTTGGAAACTGCTCTATTCATAATTCTTATATTGAATCTTTCAGGGAATTTTCAACGAGCTATGTTTATTGATGTCAATTTAATAAATTTATGGCCATTTTTTTATATTAAGAAATTTTCCATTATACTTATAATGATGTTAGTCCGTAGGTATCTAAGCAATATTATGTAAACTCATCTCATTAATATGTATGAAACAGCGTATTCATCGTTCAGGAATGACAATCACTTTTCTTGGCCCTTACCCTATTAATATGATAAATAAGCTTATCTACTTTCTATGGGATAGCTATAATCGCTTATTTCCATCTCTCTCTTCTGTCATAAACATCCCCTGCATAGGCATTGGAATTTGAGTACCGTATCCGACTTAATTTTAGAAAAATATAATTTGGTATTCTAATCATAGCCTTAGGACAAAGTGACTGCATACAACACAGGACGTGTCACAGAATCACCTGTACAGTCGTGTACGCCTCAGCTGTTTGGACCCGTTTCTTTCATTTTCGCATATATAAAAAACAACAAAAACATGATCTCGCTTATCCACCCCACCGTCTGTACTCACTTACATGTTAATACAACCGCCAACTGTACGGACCCATATCAGCCGAAGCGTGACAATTCGCACATTGTGTTCATTGACATTTAACGTTAAATCCGTATATGCTAGTGTACTAAAATTTTCTTCTCTTTTGAGTACTAATAGTAACTCTGGCAAGAAAATGGTTTGGATTGGACGACACTGCATATTTACAACTTGTTAACCTGTTCCCAGTACCAATTTCATAGGTTTGTCCAGATTCCTTATAAAGCGTTACACGTACAAGTTTGTTTGTTTCTGGGTGGTTGATGTGGTTATAGTGGCTGGATTGGTTGATCATTGCACCCCACCTCCCTCTCATTGATAATATAAAATTCTTCTCCCAAGTATCCAGGTTATGTGCGGACAGTTGTGTAAAAATGAGTCACCAGCTGTTCTTTAGACAGGTATTAATAATGTGACTTTACTTTCGTCCTCAAGTATTCTTGTAATCCATTCGTTGTCCATACCTAACATATACTTTCACTCTGAGGAAATTCAAGACAAATTGATGAGTAAGATTAAATTAAAAGTCTCCAACTTTTGTATTTACTAGTCTCATTATTATAAATAAAAAATGGAACAAGGATATATTCCTATAGATATGAATTATAAGCAGGCGAGTGTCGTCAATCTTATTATTACCACTGCAGGATTCTGAAAGCGACAAATCAGTTAATCTTTTATATACTCTAGGACACAGACAAAAATAAAAATTGTTTAATCTTGAAGGTGAATATTTTATCGTATTATTGATAACATACAATAATATAATATAATCTATTTTTGTGATGAACTAGACAATGACATATTTGTCTTATTTGTTTAGAGAAATACAGACAATTTACGTCTTTTGATCTATACACGAACCTATGTATTATGTAATTTAATATTAGAAAGCGCTTTTACATTGTTAGGATATTCCTTCGCTTCGTTCTTGTGGTAACATCAAGGGTCGAACAACTGGAACCATGTATATATAGTCTCAGGACGTTGATGTAAATTACCCCTGGTTTTTGTTGTTGCTATATATATATATATATATATATATATATATATATATATATATCTGTTTAACGCGATGCTTTTTATATTTTGTTTAGTGGTCCGAAAATAGACATCGTTGATAAAATTTGGAAGGGCAAATTCAATATTTATCAAGCCAATGCAATTAAAGAAGAAAACAAACAATTGAAAGAAGAAAGAAAAGAATAAAATAAATAAAGAAAACATTATGGAGAAGCTGATAACCCTACATAAATATAACATGAGTATATATACTTTTCGACGCTTGATAACTGAACCCATCTCAACTCCAGATATCAGTTTTGTAGCGAACTATCATTGCCAAAAAAGTGGTTTCACACACAAAAAATACGCGGTAAGTTTGACATAGTGTAGCCGTGCAATTCTCTGCCGTCCCCGAGAAAATCTTTCATTAAAACAAACTGCGAGAAAAGTGGTTTTAAATTTGCTGGAGTATTTATTTAATAGCTAGAAAATCTACTTTAGGTGTATTACACAAGTTATCAAAAATTGAGCTTCGCCAGTCTAAATGATTTATTCCACTGTAAAATGCAGGTGTTACAGGAAAATGCAGTGGTAATGTTAAAACGTGTGCACAATGAATTAACGTCTATTTTGCATTTGATTGATTGAAATGATCTGTTTGACTGCCATAATAAGCGTTGTTCGCATAAGATAATGATCCGATGTTTAATAGGGTCGCCATGGCAGCCAGCTTGAAAATCTTGTTATTATTTCGGTCTCCAGAACGAATGATGATATCAAAATGGGGTTTCGTTGAAAGATTTAATACGATGTCAGTATAGTTTTAAATGAAAATTATGCTAATGTGACCTCTAGCAAAGCTGTCTCAATAGTCATCTTGCAGTCCTATTGTCGCTACTTTGCCTCGATGTCTGATCATATCAAATATGTGCATTCGTCAAAAGACTTGACACACATCGGTACTGTGCATCATGGAAAAAAGTACGGAGATTCCGTGCTTTCATTAGAATGGAGAATGGTAGCCATCTGTGGTCTCACGCGCACCGAAATGTAGCGCCCGTTTATCAGAGAAGTTGTTTATTTGCCAAATCGTATTGTTCGATGTAAATTATGATGTCATAACATCGATGATGCAAATACATGCTCAATGGCAGGGATCAAATTGTATCCTCTTGATATAAACAATCCGCAAGGGGGCGTTAATTTGGCATCATTTTCAGAGTGGGTTACATGCCACAACGTTATAAATTTAGTGGTAATCCCTAGAGAAAGTCATACATTTTACAAGATAGCAGGCGGCAGAAGTTAAAATATACAAACATGTCACAAGGAAATACCGCTGTACATACAGTCTTTCTGTTCCTTCGTTTCTGATTCGATTTCAAAAGTGATCCAGTTTATGTGCTGGCGTTCAAATACCCGGTTATGATGGACTAGTTTTTCTATGACCCAGGATTGAAAGCAATCTTATGGCAGCAATATGGAGCGCGTGTTTTCCACATAGTGATATTTGCCAATTTTCTGTGCAGATATAGTCTGGACACACCCAGATTCGTTATTGTTCTCCGTGTCGCCTACTGCATGCTTGCCGTCACAAGATACATTGATACGTAACTTGTAACCATACATTAGGTTGATTTGCCTTAAAGCTAACTATACCCCAGCCGACTATCTGTCTACTTCATTATTTGCAAATATCCTTCATTGGTTGTGTCAACCACGGCTCACAGATGACATGTGCATGGATTGTTTCATTTTCGCCTTGTGCTATATCTCAGACGTCCTAGTTTCCTAGTTTTGCTTGCACAGAGCAAATATTCGTCCCCCCCAGAGTGCCAAAAGTAATAGTGAAAACTTCGAAAGACATCTTGCCTTAAATAGTGAGAGAAGGGAATTTAATGAAGCATTCCAGACGTAATGTGGATTATGTGGGTCAAATGGGAAATTCTGAAGGGAAAAACGAAATTCGTTTGAAGATATCTCTCATAGATAGTCTCGACTGAAAAAGTGACCCTGTATGTACACTAAAAAGAGATGGGATTATATGCAGCAATCTTGCATGAATCCGTCCTATGTTAAGTAAGCTATTGACAAAAGTATAGGATTACACAGTTCAAAAGAAACAGTCGAATTCCATTGTCAAGTCTTTGTTAGTCAACCGGGAGAATATCAATTTACCGAGACACCAAATTTTAAAAAAGGGTTTATATTCACTTCCTGGAAGCTGATTTGTACAGTCTCAATCAGTATACGATACCATACACATAAAATAAAATAACATTCTGGATGCCGGCTTAGTTTGAAATTGTAAACGTAAGTAATGTCCCACGTATTATGATCGGACTGACATGTTTTACTGGTACCACGTTCACGTTTGGTTTACTATCCACACATAAAAAAAATGAAGCCAGATAGATTCAACATTTTCCTTCAACTACTATTGTTTTAATCACTATTGAAACTTGATCAATTACACGAGGACAGTCCTGGATATGGAGATGGGGTAGAAATGTTCCAAGGAAGATTTAAATTTAAGGACCCAAAGTAGTTTGAAATATTCCTGCTAAGATACTACTTTATCTCCATCATATTAGTTAAGACAACAAATTATCTTAGGATAAAATAAAGAAACTCCTGTTTCGAAAGAAAATCCAAGACCATAATTATCGACAAACAAAATTGTAATGATTGTTCTCTGGTGTTGTATGATTATTGTGCAGTAGTGAAAACATAAACAGACGATTTATTAAGAATGATCCAAAACATACGGATAATAGGTACTAAACAATCCACATCTAGTAACAATATTGGTAACTGATTATTGCTTGGGAATATAAAAATGAATACTCTAATTGTGGACGAATTAGCAGCATATATATAATTTTCCTCTAATTTCTCGTGACATTGCAAAGGCGACAACGCCCTGGTTGAGTGTGTTGATACCATTGGCAGAGGACAAAACTGTTCAAAACATGTCCATCGTCACTCGGAGATGGTGATATTGTGACTCAGATAGAAGGTGGAGTCAATTTGCTAAGCCAAACTCTCCTCAATCTCCAAACATTCTCATGGGAATAATTTGTTATAAATCGTTTCAGTAACAAATGTTCATATTCAGTAAACACTTCTATTTTTATATTCGTTACGTTTTGCATTTGTTGTTGATTATATTGGATTTGTATTGCAGAAGACCTTCATGCTAATAATAAATATTCACATTTGTCTTTCTTTCTGTTCGTAACGCGTGCCAAACAAGACAGCTCGCGGCATACACTTTTAAAAACTTTCTTATTTTTTTGCGTTTAAAAATTCTTTAAAACTCTCTCATTCCGATTTTTTAAAATACTTTTTTAAATTTTTGTCCCAGGAAAACAATTAACCTTGTTGGAGATATAAATGCTCAATACATTTTGAAATATCTAGTTTTATTAATGCGTTTGTTGCATGTAAATGATGGTTGGTTGAATAACTATTGTTTGTTGAGAGAACGTTCAAGTAACAAATCATATGCTTTGTATGAATCCCAGAGCAATTCCAGAATTCCAGTCGGAAATATGCATATACTGAAAATCGAATTTGGATATAATATGATTGGTTAATACGTGATTGAAAATTACTTAAAACTAGAGGGATCAACCATAAACTTCTTACGCGGCACTCATCTGATAAAATATGCTCAAGACGTTTTGAAAGTCAATGTGCTTGCTAGAAGCCAGAGAAAACATCTCAGATTAAAATACATTAGTGTGTGTGTGTGTGTGTGTGTGTGTGTGTGTGTGTGTGTGTGTGTGTAGGATTTTTAACGTAGCTTTCAAACAAATTCAGTCATATATACGATGTCTGCAGGGAGGCAGTTTATAGTGATGTCTAGCACTGGATGTATCATGATGTCCCACCCAGTCAAAATATCATGATACCAGGCCGACCAGTCCTAATACTAACCTATTAATGCTGAGCGCCAAGTGAGGCAGCTGTTAGTACCATTTTTGTAAGTCTTTGGTATGACTCAGCCGGGAATGGAAACCACAACCTCACGCATCCGCGGTGGACGCTCTAACCACTAGGCCATCGGAGCGGTTTATTCTGGATGAGGTGATCCTTACATAAATGATTTTGAATAATAGCATACGAGAAAATCATAGTTAGGAACCATATAAAATGATACTTAGCAATAAATCTTTGACTATCGGGTGGTTACAGTTTAAGATATCATTGGTCAATATCTAGTATGGTTCAAAGTTAGTCATATCTACATGGACATGGACATTATGGTGCTAACCATAATGTTTGCGGTCGACAGGTGGTCCGGTTAGAAAGCGTCAGCAAAGCAAGAATTTAACTTCGATGTTCCTCAATCAATGGTATAACCTTAATCAGAGTACTAAGTTGAACTATTTTTCTCGGCAAGGCATTTATATTTCCTAGGTTGAACAGATTCAATATACAACAAAGCTAAATAAATTCACGTCGTTGATGAAACTTTTAAAAATGCCTGGCTCGACAATGCAATGTTTTACAGGCTTGTATGCTTTTAATAAATATTTTCTAAATAAATTAAGAGATTAAACGTTCTTGTCTACACTAAATATCTTTATACTTGATCGATTTTGTTTACCCAATGCACCTCGACCTAACTAAAGATTGACTGAACTTGCATATCTTTTCTAAATTGTTTTTTTTTGGAGGTAAAAAAAAAGTTTGTCATGATTTGTTGATACACGGCAGTAAATTATGAACCATGGCATTTTGTTTGTACATCTCGAAAGAGTCCAAATTGTTGTAATTAGGATGGCAGATTTGCTGGAGCTAGGTCCATAGATTTATGGCAATCCTATTTCGCAACTGTCTTTAATCGCCTATCCATACGCCGCTCAGAAATTGATTAATACAAACTGTGCAACGAGTCCGCAGTAAATCACCGGTTTTATGTGAATAATGCAGTTTAATGGACGGTTCATGGCTTTTTCTCGTGCAACAGGCGATTTCAAACACTGAACGATGCTTTGTGATAACATCAAATAAATTTGTTGCAAAGAATAGGTATATGTCTAAGCATGTAACCCGACAAATAAAGATAAACGCTTTTACCAATGTCCTGTAAAACTTGCATTCACATTATTAATATGTAAACACATTGGAGATTATATATCTTCATAACGTTTCAAATAACCCATTGAACGTCGAAACACAATACAAGGACGCCGCAGCAAGTACATTTGATCCGTTGTGTATTCTGCTATGCTGCCGCCGTTCTCCTTGAGGATAAATTAGCTATCGGCAAAAATACTGCAGACATGTCAAGTCTCTAAAAGATACTAACGACACATCTAGAGAATCAATACGACCATATATTGTGTATTAACTTGGTTTTGTTACCGTTTCAAACCCCGCCGTGTTTCAAATGTGATGACTTGTGCATCAATGTGCAATTTTCAGCTCATTCCCTAACATTGTTTAGAGAACAAATTGTTTTCGTGCAGGAGCACTATTTATTCTCGTTTAGTGTATACATGAAGTCCCAGTATGTATCATAGTATGATTTCGAAACGAATGTGTAAAGTGGGCTACAATTATTTTTTCTTGTTGCATCCACTAAATATTCAAGGATTGGGTAACAGTCAGCTATGATCACAACAATATATGTTGACTTGAAAGCTTAATTCTATTTGAGATTCTGTCTTACAAGATCATTTCTAACTAGACACAACCTGTTTATTGAGCTGGTTAAACATTTATGTGTATGTTAGTGTCTTTTTTCCCGGGTTGACTCCCTCTATCTCTTTATTGTGATTACGAATGTTTGCTTACACATACGATGAACATCATACCAATTTGAATCTAATGAAATACAATTGTCAGTTATGATACCATGAGATGATAATTAGCTGAGTTCGTTTGCTCCTATACGAAATTTAATCAAGATCTTATAGACAACGATTTTCGCCAGCTTAAACAGTTCTCCTATACATGTCTATGCTGGATTTGTTTATATTAATGGACTCTTATCCGCCATGGCTTGTTCGCATGTGCCATGGTTCAAGTAAGATTTAGTCTCAATGGGGCTGAATTCTTACCTGTCAAAATCGCTTCTAAAGATGGAATTTGCTGGGATATATTGACAGGATCTGATCCTTAAACACTCTAGGTAGGAAATTATACATTGAACGCTGTATCAAATAATTTGAAGACAGGATTTAAAGTATTCTTAGCACTTCAAACAGAATCGATTTGGTGTAACCAATAAATTGGGCTTATCACGGCTGAAAAACGGGTTCGTATTTCTTCTCGTCACACTACATAACATTTCTAAAACAGGCACCGGTTCAAATCAGACTGGAATATTGAAGAAAGAAAAAAAAAGACTTTCGCCAATGAAACAGATTATTTGGTTAGTAAGCAGTCGGCAAAATACGTTCTTATTGTGAAAAGATAATAAACACGACTAGATGTGAAAACGTTTAAGAAAGTGTCAAAGGTATAATATCAATTTTCGAAGATTCCGATATCATCCGAAAGTCTTACCTTTCTTGAAATAATAGAAGCTTTACCTTCTTGCTGGACAATAAATGCCTTAGTACTTCGCTGTTAGCGCGAACAATTTGAATATGTAGTTTTTCTCAGGCATATTTATATTGTCATCGACATAAAAAAAAATATAGTGATAAAATAACGGTAACTTTTGTGAAAATACGTCTTTATTCATTTTTATGATAAGTTGGAAATTGCTCTTCTTTGCTGGTTTGTCTGGAGAGATATTTTGACTCACTGGTAGTAGTCTTGATTACAGACCTAATTTTGATCATCAGTCACTCCAGTTTTCAGTTTCTGCTTAGAGTTCAAACAATGGGTACAAGTCAGTACCTGAGATGGTATTGTCCTACTTGCGGCAAAGAGATTGAAGATTTCATACGGATAGGAACAATGTTTGATCAATTAGTTACAAGAATACCACATTACCAAATGAACGCTTTATTGCATTTAGTTTTCACGCACCTTAACTCCTGTGGTTAATTAAAGAAGCTGCGATGAAAAGTCGACAAAGAAATCTCCATGAAAGGGCGACCTTAATTCTAATTTATTTTAACAAATTGTATCACCTTTGTAATCACGGAATACTTTTAAGGTGCTTATTGTAAATTGTACTAATCCTTTGTTAATGTTTCTTAGCACCGTATTTTAAAAGGATGATTTGAAGAAAAAAAGTTTCATTTTCTTGCTTACAGTAACACTAACTGGTGTATCGGTTAGATTAGTTCTATGGAGGGATACAGTGTAGGAACATTTTCGATATATATTATATGCCAAGATTATTATACAAATATCTGCATCGTTATTATTATTTTTTTTTTACAATAGGCATAGACCTTGCACTCTAAAAACGCAATTAATAAAAGTCAGATTTGAAGACACGATATATGTATAACTTATCACCTAATTTACAAAGAATATTTTCTTTTTCTACTCTAAATACGGGTATCGTGTGGTACCAAAATGATGAAATTTTAACGAGTCTGATTATATCGTTTTCAGTACCACAAGATGAAATATATCCGGTATAGTATAGGAAAAAAAAAACATTTCTTTTTAATATATACCAAAACTTGCTCCAGGACCGAAGTTCAGAAGTCACCTCACTTTGAGAGCCTTATAATATAAAGATGCATAATTTAAGAAAGTGGAAGCATTGAATTCACCTAATATGTCATATTAAAAACTATTGAATCATAATGGAAAAAACGCACGTCCGATTAGCGATGTACAACAGCGAGTTTGTCGTTGTTGTCATCAAGGAAGTAGGGGGAGATAATTTCGTTGAGACACGAACGGAGTATGGTCAGATTTCTTTATTAAAGATTAATTTTCATGATGAAATACAAAGCAGTTTCCATGTACTTGCTCTAGCGCACAAAGTGCTCATTTTGTTTTGCTGCATGTTCAATTTTTGTGGGCAGGCACACTCAAGCGTCGAATGGCATGATGAGAAATGTTATATTTTCACATTTAAATATACAATGGTAAATGTTTCACAAACGAAATATAGGAATGCAAAATATAAAAATTATTTCACCTAAGGCTCTATATTTCACACTTAAGTATATACAAAAATTAACTATTTCAGGATATATTTTGTTTAACGTTTGCTTTAATTGATTTGTATAAATTAAATTACTCGATGTTTCATATGATTTGTGTTGTATCATTGTAAATAATACAGGATGTCTACCTTGACTCTGGTTTGGGAAGGCCGCATCGATAACGGACGTGGTGCACGAAAACAATGTGTGGGTCTCTTTATTAATGTGGGGATGAACTTTTAGGCTTGTCCTCATACTATGAACTTAGATATCATGTAGTTTTTTTCGTGCACACTATTTGCTTGTACGAATGTTAGACATCCTTGTGTCGAGTCGAGCAAGTTTCAAATCGACTTCCGTCAAGATACGACGAAGAGATTTTTTTTTTTTTTTACCTTTTCAGTTGCTATTAAAAGCTTATTTCTAGAAAACAAAAGGTTAAACTGAAATAATGTTTCGAATTTCTTTTTACCTCAACAATAACACATCGTGTGTTGAAACAGATTAAAAATACTACGATGCCAAAATGATGCCTGTCCACCGTTTTCAATAAATATGAATCTCAGATTTTGGAGAAATATCGGAACGTACTTCCAATTTCAGCATTTTGCAGAAATATCAGGCAGTGTCAGACGGTTTATGTCGGTGGTAGCATGCAAAAGATAACACATGTACTTCACGATCTAGATTAAAGTTAGTACGCTTATGGTTTGTTCGAAGCTGCATTCCGAAAAGGGACAGGCCCCTGCAAACGATAACACGTGTTCTTCGCAATCCATATTAAAGTTAGTGCACTTCTGCATTCCGAAGAGGGACTGCTGACCCAAAACGTTGTCAGATTAGATTTTTGGCAAAGAATATTGGGATAGTTTATACACGTTTTGTGTAGTTTAAGGTGTCAGATTATGTTTCCTTAAGAAAGATAAAAAAGTAGAATGATACTCTGTAATCTCGTAATACCCACGCTCCGAGAAGACAAATGAGACACCCATCACCCTCTACCACTTGTTAAAAATTGCTGTGTCGCCAGGCAGTTTGTATTATTTAATGTGTTTCGAGTGCAGCTATAAGACCTATTTGTATGTATCAGTTTAAAGTAATTATTCTGCTTTGACTAAAACCACGTAACTTACTGTCTTACGATATGAATCATTCATGAAAACCTCTTTAAAATAAATAATAACATCGTCGCTAAATGATCCATAGTAGATAGTTGTATAACCGATCCTCTTCAAATTATCTACCTCTCTTCCTGTAATCTCTTTCTTTAAGAGGATAAGAAGTGCAGCACAGATTGCCCATACCTAGCACCTTAAGCATGGCAGAGGGTGTCGTCTGCTTGTATGTAAGCCTGGATCAAGGAGATTTAAGTCTGTGACCCAATTAAAATGCTGACGTTTAAGGTCAAATTTATTTTGATAATAAAAAGATAACGGATGAAGGATGTAACACGAATCGTACTAACATTTTGGCACGATATAACCTAACATTAAGTCATATTTCTTAAAATCGCAGTTTCCACAGACACTGTTAACGCATCGGTGGCACCTCCTAAACAACCAAAGTCATTAAAGATATCCCATTGTAATAGATGAAATATCCACTATGTGATGAACCACAAAATGATTCTAATATCGTCATCAGCCGTTACTCCTCCTTACATACTCTGCTCCATATGCGAATATTTTCATGAAATGGTTAGAATATTTTTCACTGTTTGCAGGTTATCAAGAAGAAGAAGTACCGGTTTTCGTTGATTTTAGATGAACTTCGAGAAATCAACAATGTGCCATACCAGACAGTTCTCCTGGAGTTTATCAACTGCGTCATCATCTACACAGAAAAAATAGAGGAAAGAGTCAGGATTCGCAATGAATTTTTCGGTAAGTTTTCTGACACTCTCACCCCAATGGACGCCATCTGAGGTAACCACAAGTTGCATAGATACATATACAGACATATAATAAATGAAGTCTTTACAGTGTTGGTGACAAATCTCAATAAAATCGGAGGAGATTTTTGTCCTTGGACTCAAACATATACCCAAGATTTAGTATTATTGATGATAAATATGGTGACAATTGTAACTTGGTGAGTCGTGACCATGAGGAGGAGCAATCATTATTATGTCCAATTGTTCCCGTATGTGAATTTTCAGCAGTAACAAAGCCACGACGCTTTCAAATACAAGCATGGGGATGTAATGGGAAATCTAATTGTGAAATCGTTCTCAAATCAGAGGTTCCGTTTTTACACTAGTATATTGAATCGAAACTTTTATAACAGATTTTAATATATAAAACTTGTTAATCAATTTTCCCGTTTGAATAAAGCATCATGCGCTTTGCTTTACTTAACTTGAATTAGGTTCAATGGGCATTCTTTTTTTGTTTTTGAACTTGGAGAATAAAAGTGGCGTTAGTTTCCACGGGGACCTCTAAACGGATATTTAGGGCTATATTATTCATTTCATTTCATTCACTATTAAATATACTTACTAGATCATGAAGGCAATTTTCCAAATCTCATTAAAATCCCCTTGAACACAAAGCCATAGTTCAATAACGCGTTTGAATTACACATTCATTCAAATATTACAAACGGCCGTGATTTTGCTAATCTGCCATTTTATCAATCACAATTTATGCATCTCCAATGCTCAAGGTGCATATCTTTACGACAGTAACTTGAAAAGGTTAATTCGCAAAGTAAATTCAACCACAATATCTGGCCCACTTATCTCCACTTTAAAATAAATACGGGGTTTCTGAAGCTATTTGAGTCAGCAAGAAACAAGAATTAGGAAAAGGGGGTCAAGCCCTTATTAACACTTAAAGCCCCGATAAGACAGGCTATTTGTCCCCAACCAGTCTGAAAGTGACGTGATATTTTTCAATTCCGGCGGCGTTAGCTGATACGAAGTGGGCATTTAACAAGGCCATGAATTTTGTTATATTGGTTTAAAGATATATATATGCCCTGCCTCCAAACTAGGTCGCGACCTGAATAAGCTATGTTCGTAACCGTCACCACGAAGATTGGTAATAAATCATTAAATTGTCTACAGAGATAATTCGAATTTGAAAACACCTTGAAGTCCACTTTCGTGTGTATTGGATATGTGTTGCATTGTCTTAAAATCAAGCGTCAACCTTTTATAATTTAACAATTCAGGCAGTCAGTATTTAAATAGTTTTGAGAGTACTTAAGAATGTAAATTTAATCTGAAATGTAAAGGTAATGGAAAACAAAGCACAGACTTAACGAGAGTAAGACATAATTTAAATTTGATTCTATGAAAAGTCACAATTGATATCCCTGTATTTTACTTGTCTTATTTGCATAGCCTTACTAGTAAAAGTCGGTATTATTGTTTAATTGCTGAAAACTTTTCTTTTCATCTTTGCTGTTATTTGTTTCTAATTTAAAAATTATGTTCTAAGGTTGATGATTCATGTTTCATGTTGATGTACACATGTACACGTATCCCAAAAATGAGACAATTCCAATACAGCGGGGAAATGGCTTTATTTACATAATTTATCGTATAACATACTAAAACTGTTGTATTTTAATCGTCCCTTAAGTTTTTGGCTTTAATTACACGTAGGATCGCGATTTGTTAGAAAGGTATTAGTCTTACTATATTTAAAACTTAATAAACTGGAGAATAGAAAGTATTCCATTATGTGATTTATATCTAAAATATAGGACAGATATCTTCTACACAATATTTAGAAGTTAAGCTGATGCTTTTTTATGTTACATTTAGATATCAAAACCGGAGTGATACAATGACCGTCGAGTGAATATAAGTGACTTTGTAGTGATATCAGCGAACTGCGTTTTGCTATTCTTGTTTGCTTCAGTTTGTGAAATACAGATAAATCATTTTATAACAAAAGTGGCAGCAAGAATTCACGCGTGTAACCTACATGGTAGGTGGTATGTGATGCTGTGTTGGCTCTCATGCTCACATAATACGCACGTGATGGTGTAAGGATATACAGATGTGCATGTAGGTTGTCAGTCGTTAAGCTCAATGAGACGATGTGTGCGGTCGGCAGATTTTATTTTCACCTAGGGTCGACATTTGACTCAAAAATTCGGGATTGAGTTTTTTGTATGACGAAGGCATTTTGGTTGTGATATGATCACTAGCGTTTATTTTAGGGAGGAAGGATTAAACATAGATATATAGATATATAGATATGTCTTGTGTAATGGTATCCCTTATGAGAGGAGCTATGATAAAAGCTATTATCTGGAGACCACACAAAATAGACATCGCTTGATTTTTGTACGAAGAATTAAAAACAAATTGCATTTACAACTTTAAGTTGCTATACACGCTCTCCGAAAGAAAACAAAACCCAGTCCTTCTGAAGGTGTACGCGAACGCGATGAGAGGGCAAGGTAAACACGGATCCTAAACTGTTAGGCGGTTAAATCAGTGGGCAAATTGCACATCTCCGTAGCTAGAATGTCTATAATAGTCGCTACCACGTGCATGACACAATCCATCAGTTATGTCGTACCCTTTTATCATAAAACCACTCTTTCGACATTAGCTAAATTAAATTTCTGATCCTTCGAAGATATGATACCAAATGCATGGTAAAGAGGTACAATTATCCAATTTATTAAATACTTACAACGAAAGGAAGATATTTTCTGTAACATTCTTGAAAATGTCATAAAAAACGTTATAAAAATATTATATTTTTCTCTGATTTTTAAATCAAAATGGTCTTCGACAGAATTGTGAAAAGCCGCAGATTTTTTAAAAACTAGAAATGACAGAAAAATAAAGATTACTAAAACGTCTTACATTCTTTGCATATTATAATACATATAGTCATGCAAATACCATAAATAAACATTGTTCTTCATTTTCAATTAATATTATAACTATTTAGTAAATAGATAAAATGTTTGAAGGTACGAAAGTTTGCTGAAGTGCTTGCCATTGTAGATGAGTTGTCAGCTTTTTAAATGTTTACTTTATATTTATTCATTGTTGTAACCTATGAAAACGTAGAGTATCATTTTCATTTCTATTGGACCTATTCTACACTTTGCTTTATATATATAGTCTTTCTCTTTTAACTGGCATCGCCTTTTGTATTCAATGATCAGTTATTGAGATCTTTTATGTTTTAATTTCTTGAAAGGAAATATTTAGTAATTTATATATTCTTCTTTATTTTAGGACTAAAGCTTCAAGAAGTGATAAATCAACTTAGGTAAGTTTAAGGAAAAACATATCAATGTAAGCACGGCACTTAGTGGCGTTAAAGTTTAAGCTAGAACTTAAACTCTGAATGGGACAGTTATATAATATGAACGATGCTGTAAATGCTGTAAATTCTCACTCATTATTGTAACACGTTTAATAAAGAAAACCAATATTCATGGTCGAATTGGAACTTTCACGAATGAATGCCAAAAGTTCAAAGTTACTAACTGTACGAACAATAAAATCCCTACCGGAAAGGATATTCAGCTAACCAATGAAAATGACTTTGCAAACGTACAGTCATAAGACAACCTTTTGCAGACGAACTTTGTAAAATGGACCAAATTTATCAGGGAAAGAAAGTGTATTATTGTTATGTCTTTCCAGCTGGCAGTTTCTGTCTTATCCCTCAGCTGTAGATTATTCTTCTATTTTTGGATGTCACTGTCTGGATCTTTACAGTAATCAATTTTTGGATGTCACTGTCTGGATCTTTACAGTACTCTTTCTCTTTCCACCACCGTAACCCATATATTTATTGTAACGTATTCTCTGCTATTGACTTAGCCCATCTTCAAATAATATAGAGCAATTTTCAAAATAAATTGAATATGTGATTGGATTTTTTTTCCTTTTATAATTAGATTTTTGCGGCAAAAAAGGAAAAAATTATATCAGTGTCAGTCTGTGTATTGTGGTTAGTTATCATGAGTTCGTTTTGAAAGATAAATGAAAGAAGTTTCCTGCCATTCTTTATTCTTCATTTTTAACATTCTTACAGTTAATTCTGTGTGTTTAATTTTGGCAATGTATTGTCAATTGTGTTGGTTTATCTGAATAAGAGCTATGTCGTCTCGAACCCTTTATAATTCGGACGATATTCATCTCTCATCTTCTAGACATCTAGTTTGTCCGACACTCCCTGCCAATTTAAACTAACGCAGGTTCAATTGTAGAATGCGCTATTTGAAGATGTGTTTTAGCCTGTTATTACCTGCAAAACACCCTTTAATCATATTTTATCATAAATGAGTTTTATAGAGTATCACTCATCTGATAAAAATGTTACTTTTTCGGATGTCTAGTTATAAACAGGTTACTCTGGATTCCAAAATATCTTTTCAGAATGGGCTATAAATACATTTAGATGAATATGCATTGAACAATATATATATTGTCATATATATATATATATATATATATATATATATATATATATATATATATATATATATATATATATATATATATATATATATATATATATATATATGACAAATTAGTTTCATATGCATGGAAATGATGAGAAGATTCAAATTCAGTGAATCGTTGAATTGTTTTGTCATCCTCGTTGACACGAGTAAGATCACATTTGGCCAAATCAAAAGCACACTACTTAATTATTATACAAGTAGTATAATATATTGTCGTCTGTTTAACTTAGATTTTGTGGAAATCATTATATTTTTTCTTCTTCCTAATTTAATAGCATATATACGTGTAAGGTCGGTAAAACAGTAACCCAGTCAGGCCATTTTTTTTAAATCCTAGAAAAAAACGTTTGCATGACACTGGGCAGCGTTACGTCAGGCTTAATGCGGACCAGATGAAGAAGAAAAAGAAGAAGAAAAAAAAAACTTGTGCCATAGTTTTACACTTATGGAAGTTTAAAGTCAACTTAACAGAAGATAATAGTTGTCAGTCATCTTTCATGAAAAGATCTTTGTATGTAAAATCATCGAAAATAAACTAGAATAATCACAATAACTGAGGCAAATGATAAGTAATTTACGGCTGGTTGGTCGTGCTGACGTACTGCAAGAAAGACTGAACCAAAATAAAGAGGTTTTATGGAAATGTGATTGGTAATTTAGTGGTGTGAACATAACTTAAAGAACATTATATTTTCCTCCATTATCATTGTTGATATATCCATAAACTCTTAATTCTTTACGCGTCTGTATGTATGCCCGGACTAAAAGTTCCGCTCTGTTGCAGTAAATCATTTTTGATGGATATGTGTTGAACGGCTATCTCTTTTAAATCAATGTGTTATAACATCATGTAAACAACGCTTTATAACATGTAAAGTGTAACAATTATGTCATCCTTACCTGAAACAAAGCAATAATTACGCAAAGCAATAAGGGAGGGGTGTAAAGAAAGGACGTCAAATAAAACATTTTGATATTCCTTTCTTTGATCTTTAAAAGTAAGATTTAAATTAGATCAAACTGAAAGATTACAGTCTGGAAAGGAGTTACTTTTGTAAAGGATCTGCAAGTCATCCTTAGAAAAACGTCGTTCTCACCTAAATCATTTTACACGCCACTGGATGCCTTTGATTCTGCGGCTAAGCGCAAGGAGCGTAGCAAATTATATCTCACCTGAGTGATGTTGTATGCACGTTGGGTAAAGGTATGGGAAATGAAGTATTTCTTGAAATAAATCATAGGTTTCGTACATTTTGTTCAACGGTACGTTTAAGGACAAAGAGAACTTCTTTCTTCAGAATATGTATGCACACATACGTACGTTTTATTTTCGAGCTATATTTAGTTCATATATGCAGGCTAAATTTAAAAAGTACAAATGCCGTCACTATTAATTCGTATCCATGACAGATTCTTACAACTCATTATAACAGACAGCAAATACAGGCTCTGAGTCCTTCCTAGAAGCCATAAGCAACTGTTCATGTTGTATTTATGATTATTCAGGATGATGGATGGGTTGCAATTATATGTGGAAAGCGCAACATAAATGAACATCACCACAGACAAATGTCACTCCTCCCTCCCTCCCTCTCTCTCTCTCTCTCTCTCTCTCTCTCTCTCTCTCTCTCTCTCTCTCTCTCTCTCTCTCTCTCTCTCTCTCTCTCTCTCTCCGTACAAATGCTTTAAAAAGTTTCAGACTTTGCGAAAGAGTTCAAACGGCTCTGGAAAATACGAAGGATCTACGTGTTTCTTTTATTTCAATACAGAATTAATCACTGTCTGTCGCAAGCTACAGGTGGTAATCTGCTTCGCGCCTTTATCATGTATGGCTGCATGTGATGAGATTTCCTATTTTGTAATGTATAGGCACATAACTATTTGGCCGATTTTGTTTAGCCATGTGACCAAGCATGACCTTTCACGCTGTTTGAATGGGTCAATGGAAGTTTTTCTCCCAAGCACAGTCATTTTTCGATTGATAAAAGGGAATTGTTCATTAGTATGTAGGAAATTATTGCATCGTGTTGTTAATTACGAATTATTGTTTATGCGTAATCACGAGAAACGAGAAAATATCAGCACATGCAGTCTCTCGGTTGTCAAAGGAGCGCAGATGATTGTCTTCCGTGACTTACGACGATGGGGGTGGGTGTCATCTTTATGATACAAATGTTCGCTGTTATTTTGTTTTTTGTTTTTTTGTTATGTACTTTCATTCTGAAATTAATTATTCTTTATTCAGTTTTCATATATATATATATATATATATATATATATATATATATATATATATATATATATATATATATATATATATATATATATATATATATAAAATATAATTCTTGCCTAGAATAGATACTACTGACAGTTACTGACACTATTCGCGTCTTTCAAGGATAACCCAAAGTCATCTTCTGATTTGATACATTTAGCAAGTCTTTCATTTTACCTGTCTATTCCCAATAAAATGTTGATGTGTATAAGTAGCTATAATAAGACTATGCTAAATGATTAAAGGGGTTGTGCACTCGACGGATATTCTTCTTGTTATAGTTTGACAAGTTTGTCGGTAGACATAACCAGTTTGGTAATTACAAAGCAGCTATGATCCTAATTAGACCTGTGTTTGAAAGATATATATCACGGCAGGTATTAATTACGCTTTACAAGAAAACGGGTCCTTCATATATGACAGCCTTCATTATAACATTCTATTGTGGTCATAGATGATTATCTATGCCATTGAAGTGTATGCTCGCTTGATAAATATTATGACTGAGGGTACGGTTAAAAGATTTAAAAATGAATTATGAATGCGTTGATTAAGGCACTATTTAGTTATTTTAACCTTAAAGAAACGAGACAAAATGTTCAATATTTTTGTTTCAGTGACCCAGATTAATTGATGGAGCAATATTGTTATATTAATGTTCCATCGTACACATATTACCAAGACTGTGTTCACATTTTTCAAATTTGATTCATTCGGGGCAGTTCAATTTGTAAAACGCATGATTTTGTTGAAGTAATAGAAATGCAAATAAGAAAACTTTAACATAACAATAATAAAACAATACATGTACGGCACTGTTTTCAGCTATGTATACGAAATATGTAATTTATCTGTAATTTTTTTTATATAGAAAATATGCCGACCAGGATCAGAACTTAGCGGTCCAGTTGGATCTATTTGATGAGCATAAAGCTAATGATGACGAACAGCTCCCCGGAATCAAAGGCGTGGATCTGAACAGCCCACTGGATGTATTTCATGTTATCAACAGTCGGGTATGAAACCTTTTTTGGAACAGACCATTTAGTGTCGGAGTGGGTGGGGTGGAGGTTTATTTCGAACCGGATAGTTTGTTCTTTTATCTCAAGATAATTTATGATTAAAACTAAGATAATGAATATACATAGTTCTTTTTCAGCTCATGAATATTTTGTAATGCTATTTTAAGTTCCGAAACACGTTGTTGTTGTGGCTTCGACGCTATTATTCAGCATGGCAACATTATTCACAGCGGCCATTATAACTGGCGGAGGAAGAACCCAAGAAAATGCCCGTAAAAGTCATCGACCACCCTGATGCCTTTTTAAAATGCTGCATTGGTTGTGGAACAGACCACACATTTTATATATATGGAAATTTAGCGTCATACATTTAGGATTATTTTCATACTGCGTGTAAGTTATCATAGTTGGCAATATGTTGTTAAATGTGTGATTTGTGTGTGATTTAGATATTTATCGTAGCTTCAGCAAATGTTCTGTGATAACGCTACGCAGTTTGATAGTTTATAGTGATGTTTAGCATCTTGCCGCAGAATGTAACATTATGTCCCACCCAGTCACATTATCCTGACACCAAGCCGACTAGTCCTAACACTCTTAATGCTGAGCGCCAAGCGAGGCAGCTGTTAGTACCATTTTTAAAAGTCTTTGGCATGACTTGGCCGGGTTAAATCTCTTGACCTCTTGCATCCAAGGCAGACGCTCTAACACTAGGCCACCGGCGTGGTCATGTTGTTTAAAAATATGATACAAAACAAGGAATGGACACAACGATCCACATTAGCATATTTGCCAAATGCTCCATTAATCTTTTGGTCGTTAAACCACACGTGAAATAGACCGGAAGCACGCCTTAATTCAAATAACGATCATCATACAAAGAAACTTTTATCGGAGTAAAGACATGCCTAATTAATTTTTATTTACTTTCACTGTGATTGATTTGCAATAATGATAACATACTTATTCTCTGGAAAACCTTTCATTTCCAATATTTCTTTGGGTCAATCATTTTTCACTATTAAAATTTGTGTCACGGTACATTTGAATCCTGGAATGTCAATTGTCAACAAACCATTAAGACAGTTTTTGTAACCCAGTTTCCTCAAAGAATCAGCCCTATATCTTGTGTTAATACCATGTTAAAGAAGTTCCATGAATGGAGTCTATATAGGTCTGTCCTCAGAGCATGGGGAAAGAACATTGGAATGGGAAATGAGCACACGCGATGGCGTACCCCAAAGATAACAATAAAGATGTACCATCTGAAGACTCGTGTCCTTCCTATTTTTGTTATAGATTTTCTTAGATCTCTCTTGAATCCAGTATTTTGTTATATTATTATATGCACTTAAATAGGGATTCACGTATGCGTATAAATTTTCTTATAGTTCATAATATATATTTTGCTCGGGTTTGTAGCAAATGTTATGGGTACCGTTGAATTTGCTTATGCAGTAATGATTTTTATATTCAGTGACCAAAAAATGTAACAGCGGCAGGAACTTAAGTGCTTTTGCACAATCTCTCATAGGAGAACAGTGAATGTTTGCATCCTCGCTCGAGATCATAAATTCAATGAGAAATATATTTGTGATAGAAAAAACAACTTTTAACTCACATTTGCTTTGAAACAAGTTTAACACTTACTATTTTAATTTTCCGAAAATCTACTTGTTTCTTTTAAACTTAATTTGCGAAATAATTATTTATTCTAATTTTTAGGGAAATAATAGATTATTATTATTTGAAAGCTGTGTACATCTGAAATGATTTAGATTAAAAATTAGCCTTAATTCTTCAAAATATCTTTCTATCTTTGCCCTCCAGTTAATGTTTGCCCCTAATATCGATAGCCGTTCTACTGTCCATGTGGCCACCCTCAGTTCAGTGATACAGCGGACGATTAAATTAAGTGTCTTTTTATTGCATGTATCTCTTACCATCTTGTATAGGCACTTAGCAATTGATTCATCCGTTCCATAGAGGGTCATTCAAGACTGTTGAGTTAGGCCTTTTTAGGGCGGTTGATAATGTGTGGTCGGTCGAAAGATAGCCAGCAGTGAATGTGGATAATGAATTGCCCATTGCCCACTGCTGGTAAACTGGCAAAACCGGTTTGTATTGGCAGATATGTTTCGTCCCTCACTTAATAGCCGCCATAGGACATTCTAGCTTTACACCCGTAACGTTAGCAACGAATTATTAATATTGCTCCTACTTTTATAAAATAAAAATTCTAATCCTTTGATCTTTTCTTTGCTTTGATATTCAGCTGTGTATTGAGTCCTAAATTGAACAGATGTTACTTCAGAATTGTATATCATACTCCATTAAGATGGATAGAACACATGAACATATATTTGAAACAAGTTTTTAAGTATCCACTCCAAATACATTAAAAGCTGCTAAAGGTTCATAAGTGTACCCTATCTTTGTAAAGTTTGCGCTTCTTAAATACAGCCTCAAATTAAATATCGCCCATCCAGCTGAAAAAGGCACATAACGATGGAAACGATCGTCTTTGTAATTTCTCTGGGTTATTTTGTGCTTAGGATATTTGTTTTAGAATATGATATTTGATAAGTTATACATTTACCATTTCTTCTTTCAGATATCCGACACTCCACAAGAGATTCATTTTTTGACAGTTTTACAACATTTGTTGAAAATTGACACAGCAGATTCTAATAGTGAAACAATATGGAACGTGGTTGAAAATGTTGTTTCGAAAGCAACTTTAATAGAATCTGTCGACGACGCAAATAAACTAGTCCTGTCTTTCAACAAGAGACTTGACAAAGCTAATGACCTAAAATGCACATGTTCTTGTCACAAGGAGGACGTTGATAAAACACACGTTATTTCTCCACGGAGGAAACATTCTACTGGAATGCCGGATTCATTTTCAACAACTACTGACAGTTTTCAGTCAATAACGCCATCTGGTTCTAGCATTGATCCCATACAAACCTCTCTTCCACCACCTCCACGTCCTCCTGCGCCTCCTGCACCAAGTTTTGCTCCACCACCACCACCTCCTCTAGGGGGTGCACCGCCCCCGCCCCCTGCCCCGGGTGGACCACCACCGCCTCCACCATTCGGTAGCTCACTGAGTTTACAACAAAGACTTCCTCAGCAGACAACTCCAAAGCCGAAAACGAAAATGAGGACACTTCAGTGGCAAAAGATTCCCGTAAATAAAGTGGTTGGCAAGTCTAATGTTTGGACTATGGGGGGAAAGATATTCAATGGATACGTGACCAAAATGGATTATGAAAAAATTGAGGAGTTATTCTCGGTAAATCAAGGAAATTCCGTTGACAGCAAATCACAAAATGGAAGTGCCAGTTTAATAGAAAAGAAGAAGAAGGACCCGACAGAGGTATGATTGTTACATTCTTGCATTCCAGAGGAGTTTTAAATATTGACAATACACCTTTCTAAAGCTCTCTTTCATCTAGCTATTGTCGCTTCGTTTACGGAGATAATGCATCGAAAAATGATTTGGGACAGGCAAAGTGTGACCGAATATTAGTCACAGATTAAAAAATAAGATACATGCACCATTGATATAGTAGATGTTATGCATGCGCTGATTGCATACATGTCCATTGACGATAAATTAAAATTTGTTGTTTAAATAATGGTAAATATGTAAGGGAAAATATTATACTACGCTCCTTATCTCTTTGTCCGAATGACTTAATGCTGAGCAATCTTATAATTCAGACGTTTGTTTCTTTCTGGATCTCCATTTTGAGAAATATATAATGATTTGCAATAATCAAACTGAGATCGTGTTCAACAGATACATGTCATTTTCCAATGACCAAACTGATCTGTTTCTAAATTGATACATGTAGCTCTCTAATAACACAACGTAGATCTTACTTGACGGATACGTGCAGGATGTCAATGACAAAACTGATATTTGACTGACAGATGCATGTAACATTCCAGTAATTAACAGTATCCGAAAACATGTAGCTTTCGAATGAGCAAACCCAGATTCATTGGTTGAGTGCAGGAGGTGTTTAACTATGTAATCGGGTATGTGAACTTTCCAAACAGGTTGATATTTACAGACCACCTGTACCCTATATATCGTTATTAGGCCATATTTTTCATCTCGTTTCCTTTTTAGGTGATTCATAAGCATAGTTCATAATTATTTCATTGATTGATCCAGAGTATCGGAAAGTTTCCATATTGTTCCAAAAAGTCTTCTATCCAGCAAAGCAGAACGATGGCGAGATAGCTTTAAGTAAAGTCTGAGCATGTTATCCTCGTGTTATACTGAACGCCGCAGCCCGATAAAAAGCTGTTAAAGTTTGGAATCAAACACTAAATTCCAGCTAAACAAAAATAAAACTTACTCCATGGAAGCACTTTCAGAATATTATAATTAAATTCATAGAAAGCTGTATCTAACATTGATGTTTTAACAATATGGTGCGTATTTATTATATACTGTTTAAGAATTATATCGTCATCCGAATACCACCAGGTCATGTTCTCCGTATGCAATGCTCACTTCTCCTCGTGTAAATCCTTATTTTGCTCTTCTTCAAGCTAACACGTATCTGGGATTCAGACTATAGTGACCAAGACACAACGGATAAAGTGGTAAAGTCATCCCACGTTATATCGGTTTCAAACAACATCAAGGAACCAATAGTTGTATACGTGCTAACCAAATTATTCTTTTATATCACTGTATAATGTCATATTTATGACAATTGTAAGCACCATGGTCGTTTACCCACAGCTGTTGACGAACAATGATTTTATTTAGATCCGTACATAGCACATCTTTTACATTGATAGAATAAAAATGTCGTCTGCAATTTTGGGTATACGCCGAGGGAACTTCTCTTCTGTGAACGTAACTCTTATGTACATTGTGCAATCTTGACGTGTGCTATATTTCTCCTTTAGCATCCAAAATATTTCAATTTTGCACAAACTAAATAGAATTCTCAAATTGCTTTTCGTTATTTCTTAGAAGGGATTTTTTTACTTTTAAAAAGTAGGTTTGTTTTTAGCATGAAGGAGATTTTTTAGCATGACAGTTCTTAAATGTCTTGTAACATCTTTGGACCATTGTAACACTTTTGGACCATAGTAACATCTTTGGACCATTGTAACACATTTGGAAGAGTTTCTGCGTACATAACAATATGAGTTTACAGAAAAATTCAGATGTCTTTGTCTAACATAAAACTGGTTGAAATTATGTTAGTACATACGTTATCAAGATTGTACATTGTTGTTGACAATGTCTCCATATAACCAAAACATGTATAACACAGTTGCATACCCCTGTATAAATTTATGTTGTTTATATATAGTCCATATATATACTTAGCATATATGTTCTTATATCTATCGACCTTGATATGTTTATATTTTTGGCATATAAAGTTAAATTTGTTAAATATATTGACGTTCAAGTATTGCAAGAAGTTAAATGTAATAACCTTTTCGTCTCATTTGAATTAGAATTTGTGCTCTTTAACATGCTCGATCACAATATGAATGGTTTAGTTACGATACATTCAAAAAATGTTTTGAAATTTTTATACTAGACACCTCAAGTTTAAGGAAGTAAACATCGACATATTCGTTTAAAGTTACCTCATTTGAATTATATCTTTAAATCTCTTGTCCTTTAAATTTTTGTATATTAATTTATATTTTCCGTTATTCGACGAGAATCATGTTGTTATGGGCAATGATCTCTTCTCGTCGTGTAAGAAGCACATACATGTATTATATAATATTCAGATATGCATAATCCTGTTCAATATATATATATATATATAATCCTGGTAAAATACTATTTGCTTCTCCAACAGATTGTTTACGAGATTTGCGTCTTCTGAATGTAACACTGCTGGCAAGAATTCTTTGCACTTCTAATAACTGAAAAAAAAATTATATTTAAGAAGGTCAACACAAATAATCTCTTAATATGTTAATTATAGACAGGTATAAATGCACACAGTAAACAATAATATAATTCCACATTGTATTGATGTTACTTTCGTTATACTTTGTACTCGCAAGTATAAAGAAATGTCGCAATAATTTTAGTCACCAATATTCACATAAGATTTAATCAAATATCGTTGTTAAAGTAATGCTTTTGAACGCTTTTACCGGCTGCCCAGTTAATGTTATATATTTGTTTAAAAATGCGAATTTGAAATTTTTGTAAACAGTATTAATGCGACGTATACTTTTCTTGCATGGTGACAGTGCTAAACGTTTGCTTATGAACTGCGATGGATTTATATTTTTTGAAGGGAATTAAACTGTCACAGATGTAAAGTTGCATTACATTTTTTGAAGGCAACCAAATTATCACTAATGTGTTATACGAACACTCAGAGAAGATAAAAAAAAATGTAAGAAGCGAAACAACGGGAGATATTTAAGAAATTAACTTTCGAACAACATTCTCAGTATTCCGCAGAAGTGAGTAAATAGTTAAATTGAAATATCAGCGCATGCGTACAACATGATTCAAAGGTTAAAGGATAATATCCGATAATATGAATGTAATCGAAAGGTATGCAAATAGATTTCTCACTTAATGGTCGATTTGCACACGTAACGTACAGAGTTATATTTAGTACACAGTTTATGGCTTAGATATCGACCTGTTCTCTTCCGCCCTGTTCAAGTTCATTAAAGAAGTGTTTGTGTGTCTGGTAAACCTGCACTGTACTGTATTACTCTCTGGAGACACTAGAGTGCAATTCACCAGTCAGGAAAGCAAATTGATTTTCGCGTCATACTTCCAACCTGAAAGTTTGATTACCAAAGGTGGGCATAGTTCGTACAGTAGAACAATGGTTGTCCTTACATATGTGTATATGTGGCTGCAAGCAAAGGAGATATTACGTGTGACTAGATACAAATCCCTGTCATGGTATATAGTGTAACACATTCTTGAAATAACATTTAGTAGCAAGAAAGAAAGCATTATGTAGTAATGACACCGCCTTCCTTTTACCAGTATGAGTCATTGCAACGTCATGCCATTATGTAGTCGCTGTTGCTTATCATGTTACACAATTTGTTTTTAGACAAGATTGCGAAAACTTAGTTTAGTTTATAGAATAAAGTGAGGTTTAGCAAAATAATAACGTTTTATAATGTTTGTGGATGCAACTTGCATAAATAACGAAACTTGATAAAGCAGTATTGCACGAAAACAAAGCAAAATACGTATTTTTATCTCGTGGACGTGGAAATTTTGCATGGGGATTAGGATTTCATGAAAAAGATCTCAAGGGTAACACGAGAAATTTGAAGCTACGCGACATATCCTATCACTCTCATTGTCTGCATCAAACGGCAAGTGTTAGGTAAGGTTGCTTTTTCATGTGAGGTCGCATTCTACCTCGTCATTTTATCGGTTATAACATAAAGCAGTAAGGGAAAAAGGAAGTTTGGACTAATGTAAAGACAAGTCTGCACACTGAATATACAAGAGTAATACTTCCCATTCGCGACCTATGTAGTCTCATTTCAAGCCATATTATTCCTATAAAACATTTATCTATAAATGGTTTATCTTCAGTTTTACCACATAATCTTCCTGGTGACTGTAACCTAAATCTAATTTTCAGAAAGATTCGTCTGACAATTTTTGCTTCATGCGAAGTAGATGTGAAGTATGCCGAACGCATAGTTCGAATGAGAATAATAATAATAAGTCGCAAGTCTCCATACCTGATTGTACATGCGTTATGCGCACTTCACGCGCATCTATTTATTTGACATGTCTCAGATAGAGTGTGAAAGGTCTCAGAAAAAGCAGTCTATTATACCGGATTTATGTTATGGTGACATGGAAAAGAATGTGATACAATTTAAAAGAAATTAGTTATGAAGAAATATGAAAAGAAATGACAGTTTCTTTATGATACATAATGTGAGATTGGAGAATCTCCAAAAGTTGATGACTCCTCTTGTACTTTTCTCTTCATTTGTCCTCAGGCCTCTTCTCCACTGCTGGTTTATGGTGTATAACGACCAAAGAATGACACAGCCTGCTGTTTGGTGACACAATTGTCGGCCAAACAGCGCTCAGTGACCGCCATTTTAGTACAAAGCTTCACAATGTGAATGTTAAACATAGACCGATAATTTTACCTTTTAATCGGGACAAGTCCACAGTTAAACGAAGCAAGATAATCTAGATCTTTGTGAACGAGGAGAATACATGTACTTGTGCAAAGTGATACATCTACACGAATGTCATTTAGTTTAGGGATAGTTACGGTAAACCATGTACTAAATGTTATCTTTTAAACCTTGGTTGATGTTTGACTTTTGCAAGACGATCATTTTATCGTGTCTGATTGTTGGAATTAATTTGATCCCAAACTGTCCAACTTAGCTGGAAGTCTAAAATTCAAATTAGGTAGGATGTATTGGGAGTTTATGCGACACTGAGTATTTTCAACTAGTCGAGTTAGGAAAAATCCACTACTACCCGTGTACAGAAGAAATGCATTATTGAATGTTAAATATTGGCTATAAACATAACATAATTCATTTAACATCACACGGTAATGAATATTACATTTTGAAAAACGGCTGAAGTTACTTATTGTTGTATATCCCGTCTAAATCAGTATAGAAAGTTCTTCATTTAGCCAATCTGTACTGATCATCATATGTATTCACAAGCCTTCACAATGAATACGGATGTGCTACAAAAGATTTAAGCAATAAAGTTAAATTCTTGTTTTGTAACAAAATGCCTTAAAACCCATAATTCTGATACAATACAAAATAACGACATACCAATTTTAGTTTTTCTTGTATAACACCATATATTACACAATGTTTTTGACACAAGCAAAAGTATTTGTTGATAACAATGTAATATTCACTAAACTAGGAAATATTTGAGTTCGTTATTGGCAGGGTTAATTGCATTTTATGCTAATTATTTGAGATTTCAAAGTCGAGTCAATTTACACATTATTTGAAATATGAATAAATAATTAACACCTCACCAGAAGTACATGATCACAGAAGTTTAGCTGATGCTAATAAAACCATCTAAATTGTCTTATTAACATTAGCATCACTCATAGACTTGTTTAAGGACAAATACTACGTACGGCACTTTCATAACTATAGATAAATGATTAAGCAGTGTTTGAAATGGGTTTTCCTTCGACAGATAAACCTGCTGGACGGGAAGAAGAGCCTCAACGTCAACATATTCCTTAAACAGTTTAAGGGAATGTCTAATGAAGATATAGTGCAATCACTGAAGGAGGGGAGGAGTGAAAACTTTGGGGTGGAGAAGCTGAAAAGTTTGCAGAAAATATTACCTTGCCAAGAGGAGGTTGGACATTTATTTATCTTGCAAACTCTTATTTTCAAATTATCCAAAACTTAGATATCATACTCATTTATGAATTAGTTTATTCATAGAAAATAGTATAAACAGCACTATTGTTCAATCTTTGTGAAGTTTTAGTAATGAAAGAAATCCAAACATATTTTGCTTTCCCATTTAACCGTGTAAAGTCTAACTTAGTAATAATGTTGACTCTGTTTCTCTTAAATTATGGATTACCTGGTGTATAGATCTTATCAATATTTCATTCTGTCCAATATTGATACACTGTATATGGTTAATGTTAATGTTAATGTTAAATTTGAATGAAAATCAAAATTTACTGTGATTGAAAGTATTCGATTATTTTAAAGTGATGATAATTATCAATGTATGCATTTTAACCTTTGTGTATATTTCATAAATAGGACATGAAGTAAGGTGGAAGTGTTGTGTTAGGACATATCTCATTTAAATTTACATATTTCCAACCATGTATCATTTTTCCTGGAAATAATATTACAGATCGAGATGCTACGGGATTTCAAAGGAGACAAGGAGAAGTTAGGGATGGCTGAAAAATTCTTCTTTTGCCTCATGGGTCTTTCTGAGTGAGTATTTTCGGTCTTTCACTATCTATTTAAATTGTGTAACTATTGTCTCTGACTCACTCAAATGAAGTAACGGCTGTATAACAATTGTTTCTCTGTCTCACTCAAATTAAGTAACGGCTGTGTAACAATTGTCTCACTTAAAAATTAAGTAACGGCTGTGTAACAATTGTCTCCCTGTGTCACTCAAATTGAATAACGGCTGTGTAACAATTGTCGCTCTGTCTTACTCAAATTAAAAAACGGCAATGTAACAACTGTCTCTCTGTCTCACTTAAATTAAGTAACAGATCTTTCTAAGAGTTCTAATTGAATATGGTTATTTTTCTCAGTTTGAATTAAATTGCATATTGACTTCCTTTATGTATCTATGGATTGGTGTAGGATATATGGCTCAATGGATTCATCATTATATTCGTTGGTTTGCACGATTGATCGAGAGCCGAAATACTTATAAACTTATATAGCTTTTATCAAATGTTTTAATCGGAATACTTTTGTCTTTTACTAGATTTCAGTTACGAATTGAAGGGTTGACGATTAAGGAGGACTTCAAACTGAATATAGAAGAAACAGGGAATTCGATCGATTTAGTTATAGAGTGCGCCAAAGGTAATGTATACATTCTTCACTATGCTTACAAAATCATTCTCTGCACACTAGTTGTACTGTACAATTGTAGTATCAAGTCAGGGCATATACAAATACACAGGATGTTTCTAATTCACATGACGTTTTCAATGGGTCATTTTTAGTTCATGCGTCCGTTTAAGTTACGTGGATTTTAATTTAGGTTCGAGTTTCATTGGTTAAAATTCATAACACGATTCACACTTCAAAATAGGACAAAATGTTCGCTCGGACTTGAATTTTGAATTAGGATTGACCAAACAAGTCTTAAGCCTTGAGTTTAAATATGAGACATATATTTTATCAGGGTCCGACCTTACGCCATTATTTATTTCATATAAACCTTTCTTAAATCCTATTTTGCTCGACATTGAAGTAGCTTTACTGGAAGATTTGATTTTGCAAGTCAAATTTTCTCAGTAAATATTTGTAATAAAATTACAAATTAAGGATTCTTGTAATAAAGAGTCCATTGTGATGACATTTACTATCCACGAACCATAGGTCCTATATGATGATATAACTGACTCTTTGTTCCAGATGTGTCCTTTTTTTTTTGGTCCATGATTCAATACAGTGAATCATTGCTTACGTACCAATTATGGTAATTGATTCGATAGGTCTAATTGGTTCCTCATATTTGATGTAATAAAAAACAGTATACGGAGTGTACTTTAACTTGTAATCTCTTAGAGGGTAATAACCCATGGCTTCAATAGCAGGTCTGTTGACTATTGACGATCTCGCTGCCATAACATAAGTAATAAGGTCATAGAACGTTACCAAACTGAAAGGCAACGCCTAAAACTTCATTTACATAAATGTCAAAAATAGGCCTAAGCTTTTAGAGCTTTCATACCTTACTTAATTTTTGTTGTTGAAAATTACAATTGTTGCAGGAAACAAACAAATATGCTGTGTAACGCGACGAGATTGATTAATGATCACTTTTGCTGTTACTCACTATGTACAATATTCAATCAATTACGCAGCAAACAACCGTGTTAAAGCCATAATAATGGACGTGAGTGACAGCAAGAACGTCACAACTACACCGTCATATTTAAATAATAATAATAATAATAATAATAATAATAATAATAAGGAGAGGCATAAACCTCATTGACATATGAAGATCAATGTTAACTCCATTGTTGCAATGAAACAATTAGAAGGCACTAACTTGTGTATTTATTTTTTCAGATATTAAAGAAAACAAAAAGCTTCAAGAAATCTTGTATTTGGTTCTTTTGGCTGGAAATTACTTGAATTCGGTAAGTTGAATATATTTAATTTCGTTGCTAACTCTAACAGGTTGAATCATTTCAGTTTTCAGGTGTGCTCTTAATCCCTCTTACCTGACTGTAATCTGATCAGAAAAGCTAGCTCTAATTGTATATCTGTCTGAGCTTCATAGTCATATTCTGACAGTATTATGTCTCGTTTTCTGGGTACGCCTACAAACATTTATTTTAGTTAGCATCCATGTGATAGATCTGACGAGACAAATGTAATAATGCCGACACAGATGTACACATTTTTGTTTATTTATGTCTGCATGTCCGAAGGAACTGAATTGCAGCAATTTGCTTTTTAACGATGTTGATGAGAACGTATAAGTAAATCTGCAGGCAGTACAAACAATAGTAAGAGTTCCTTAACATATTAGAAAAGAATTAACAGTTATTGCTTTTCTTGCCTAAACATTTATTTATTTATTTCCACCAGGGTAACTACGCAGGTGACGCTGCTGGATTTAAGATGTCTTCCCTGCTAAAGCTGACGGAAACCCGGGCAAACAAACCCAGAATGAATCTTCTGCATTTTGTAGTCATGGTAATGCTAATTTTATATAAGAATAATTTTTTTGTGAAACTTACCTCTAAATGCTATACAGTTATTTTCTAGGTTGCATTTTATAAAGTTTTAATGATTCATATAAGATGTACTCATTAAAAAACACTACTGTCACAAATTAACAAAGAACACTTTCTTTGCCTATACAAATTAATGGTATCAAGCAGAAGTACTTAAAATTTGATAAATGAAAAACGCTGTCCTGTCTAAAAGTTTTAAATATTTGCTGATTAGACATAGCTACATGTATGATTATTTTAGTTCATTTTAATCTGCTCAATATGTTTGCAATTTTATTTATTCTAGCAAGCAGAAGAGAAGAATTCATCATTACTGACCTTCCCAGCGGAAATGAAATTCATCAAGGACGCTTGCCAGTAAGTTTTTCTTATTTCCTTTCTATCCAGGGGATATGTTATCATTGCAAAACTATAATTTAGATTTATGTGTCGCATTTTCAAATGACTCCAACATGCAGGCCTTGGAATAAGTGGTCGGAAAACTGTAAAACATATTTCATCGAATATATAACTGTACTAAAACACGGAATACCAATTATTAGGTTTTATAAACAATATTTCCTACCTCAAAACTAAGGGAATAATGTATAAGATTGGATAAAAAGTATGTCATAGTTTCTATCACTTCGCTTTTGTTCATTTATACCGTACAAAGATTAACTTATATTTTCACCCAACTTACCAACCGACCAACCCGGAAACACCAGTAACTTTGATGTGGCACATCAATGTTAGATTTTTTGTAACAGTTGTAACAGGTTATTGGCTGTATCATGCCAACTATATTGGAGCTAAATACTTTTCTCTATGACAAACCAAGCCTAAATTAAAATTAATAAAACAAAGAAATATTATATACGATATTGAGATACTTAGCTAAATTTGGTCTTTTCCAGTTGTCATACATTATCTTATCATCTTTTTAAAAGTTGAACAATCAGTACAAACATATAAGGTTAACACTATTTGTAGTAACTAGTCTGTTATGTTAATGTTTTTAAAATGATATAAAGTTGTAAAATTCAGAGGTTGAGGGTGGAGCAAAAACCATAAATGTGATTGGAGTCTCGAACTGAAAATATATAAAAAAAGCAAAATTACATTAAGTATACGAATTGGTCCCTTACATTAAAATTTGAAGTTTTTCCAGATTTGATAAAGCAACAAAATAATACACGTTTTGAAACTTGCAAATAATCATATTCCGTTTATAAAACTTCAGAAAAACCATGTACAAAACTCTGTATTTTGTTCAATTGGAGTGCAAGATGTCCATGGAAATTAATGTTAATCAATAAACAATAAAAAAACATTTCAAGTAAATATTTCAACATAAGAATCATAACTTTTCTTTAGATTTATTATTATTAGCTAACTAAATCATGTCCAATTACTTCCAGAGTGTCAATTGAAAATCTGACAAGTGACGTCAACAACCTTGCAACAAAACTGAAAAGTATTTCAGACCGTATTGGAACAGCTGGGAGTGATTTTCAGTTCCAAATGAAAGACTTCTTAAAGGTCAGTATTGATGCATTCAGAATTAAACCTCATCATAGATTCTATCTCACAAGTGCTATAAGTTACATGAAACAAAAACTGGATTTGAAGGATTGCTGTTTTACAAAAAATATCTTAAACTTTGCTGTTGTACCAATCCCAGCCTATCATTCATGTTTACTGCTGTACAACTTTCATGTTTTCTTCAGGAATGTACATGTACTTATTGCATTTTGCAATGATATAATGTTTATTTCAATAAAAACAATTTGCTTTCATTTTAAGATGTTGAAAGGATTAAGAATAGATGAATTTGGATGGAAATCAGGTCTTTGAAATTTGCTTAACAGTGTCATATTTTCTTTTCAATGTAATTAATCTTCTACTTTTAGTATGCTGGAAAATATCGTTTTAAAATATTTTAATCACAACTGATATTGATATTAAATATTTTAAGAAAGAGTAGACCTATTTAATGCGTCAACAGGATAAAATGTAAAGAACTTAAAATTTTTTTAATAATCGATGAAAATTCAAGTCACATGCATTTAAATTAAGCACTTGTTGGCAAATTATGATTATAGCTTCCAAACGTCTTCAAAAGGCCACCGACCTGAAAATTCGTTCTGATTTCTGAATATTTAGTAAGAGATGTCAAGGCAAACATTTTAGTGAAAATAACGCACTCACCTAAGTGTAATTTACCTATGTAATTAGTATGGAGTTTGTAAACAATGGTACCATATGTTTACAAAAATGTTTTCTAAATATATTAAGCTTGACAGTACTGATCAACAAAATGGGTAACTTTGGCAATCTCATACAAATTCAGATTCATGCAACTACAAATTATATGTGTGCGTGATTTGGATTTTTAACGTAGCTTTAACAATCTTTCAGTCCTATTGCTACGATGTCTGCAGTGGGGTAGTTTATAGTGATGTCTAGCACTGGGGCATCATGCTGCAGACAAATATCATGTGTCCCACAGAGTCACATTATTCTGACACCAGGCCGACCACTCCTAACACTAACCTCATAATGCTGAGCGTCAAGTAAGGCAGCTGTTAGTACCATTTTTGTAAATCTTTGGTATGACTTGGCGGGGGATCAAACCCACGATTTCCCGCATCCGAGGCAGACATTTTAACCACTATGCCACCGGAGCGGTTCAACTACAAATTAAAGTTTAATCTATTTAATTGCATGGGCTTTAATGGCATTTACGTGTTTCCGAAACAAAATTTAAGAAAATCGTGCTTGATTTGTTTTCCAGACTGCCGATTCCGAGGTAAAGGAACTCCAAGAGGACTTGAAAGATGCCGAATCTCTGCGGCTGGAACTTTGTGACTTCTTTTGTGAAGATCCAAACACATTCAAACTGGAAGAATGTTTCAAAATACTGCAAACCTTCTGTGAACGATTTCAAAAGGCAATTATTGTAAGTATACATAGTTGACATATTTCACACTTTGAATCAATACCCACAATGAGATATATAGATTTATATTAGTGTTTTTACATGGCAAACTGTTCCCAGATGTGATGTCAGTAAGATCGGTATACAATTTCTAGTTGTCGACAAGATTTTATTTATAATTTTGTTTTTATTTAGATACTAATATAGAAAATAGGATGATGGTTGTATGATCTGTATAGTTTATTAGACTTCATTATGATTTGACACGAAGCAAAGTTTTCCTGATGAACCGTTATATCTCTTTAAAGAATAATATATCAAATTTATGATCGTTAACATATCTGTGGAATATTTTCAAAGTTAATTTCAGTTGTTTACCGAATTTATTTGCAGGAAAATGAACAGCGTCGTGCCTATGAAAAGAAGGTGGAAGCACGCAGAGTTCAGAAGGAGGCTGGAAACGTCCAAAATAGTTCAGGTATGATAATTTCGCATTGCTATAGTAAAACGTTTTTGGTAGAGATCAAATGTTCGGCAATTTCATTAGGATCTGTATACTCTGATGCACTCCAACGTACATATTGAACTCAGGATACAGTTATGCATATCTCGATTACTTTACCAATAATCTAGTAATAATCACGCGATACATTTACACATTAGACTATTGGCTTGTATGATGGTACTCATTTTTTTTTCAAGTAAGCAATTTAAGTTCATATCAAATTTTCCATAATTACAATAGTACAATTTATATCGTTTACTTGGTATGTTAATAATATTAATGATATACCCTCAATGTTGTCCTTAAAACATATCCCAGTTATGAACAAAACAAAACCTTTTCACTAATGCAACAGAAATAGATAAATTGAATACACTTTAACTCGCCTGTTTTATTCAGCTCAATTCTGTGATTATCGAACAATAATTCTGACTAAATTTTGAGTTCGGTGTTAAAGAGAATTTTTAGGGTTATTAGTATAATATTCGAGTTTACTGTAGCTTGAAATTGACTAGACTAGAAAGATTCAAGTGATTATTGTTGATGGTGTAAATATGCAATATTTAGTTGAAAATATTTTTTGCATGTACTTTAATCTTTACAGCTGAAGCTAAGACGTCGGATGTACAAAGAAGTGAAACAAGCAATGAGAAAGGCTCCATTGTCGATATGCTGTTGGCAGACGTTAGAAACGGCTTCAAGAAATTCAGCGAAACAAATTTCTCAGTAAAAAAGGTCCAGAAGATCAACCTTGAGAATTCCAACACAATCAATGGTGACTCGACTTTCCCATCTACAGAAGCTGGAGGATTTGTTCGAAATGGCTTTGGACGTCGAAGTACTCACAGAAGAAAGAATCCTGAAGTTGAAGATACTTTGCAAAATGGTACAGATACCGCTGACTCAGAGAGCACCTGTAGCAGTCTCGAGGATAGTTCTGAATTATCTCAAAAACGATCTAGAAGGAGTTACGCTGTCGCTACGGATGATACCCTTTTTGATGTCTTAATGCAGTCTGACGATATAGGTAAAGATTCTGTGGAAGGAAAGTTCGAACGTTACGGTAGTCTCAGAAGAAGACGCCAAGAAAGAAGGGAAAAGCGTGCTGTTGATTCGGATTTATTAGACAGAGAACGAGCCGCTTCTCCTTCACCTTTAGCTGAGGTGAAAAAGAGAGATAGAAGCAGGTTAAGCAATGTTGAAAGGCCGACTTCAGAGATTCTAGAGGGAGAAATTGTAGGAAGAAGTAGTGTACGAAGAACTCGTAGTATGTATGACAGCACCTCCTCTGATGCATCTAATTTAGACACTAAACCAAGGAGAATTTATGCTGAAAGAAATAATGGAGAGACTGTTCGAGCACGAGGAATACCTGGCCCTGCTCTCGATGAAGATTCTAGACGTTCAGCCCGATGGAGAAACGATTTACCAGATTCGGCTTCCAACCTTCAAACAATTGATGAGAAATCAAGATTGCAGACACCCACTAGAGAAACACCAAAATCGGATGAAAATTCATCAATTGAAAAGAGCCGTGAGAAAATGGCACAAAGGTTTAGTCAAAGCAATATCGACCATAGTGAGTTGAAAAAGGTATTCGATTCAACGGACAATTCAACTGCTAGTGAATCCACAAGAGAAGACCATCCTGTTTCGATTTCAGTCAGATCCAGGATTAACAGAAGATGGCAAAGTGAACTGTGCAAATCGGACATCGATCAAGTGCTGAAAAGAATAGAAGATACCGGCAAATCTATCGATGATCCTACTACCGGTGTACATAAAGAAACTGTGACTGCATCTGTGCAAGATTTAACTTCAAGTAATGTAGCAAGCATACAGCCTTTATCGTACGCACCCATGTCGAATTCACCAAGCCCTGACACAGAACAGCTGAAACAAAAACGAAATAAGCGAAAGCAAAGATCTACATTGTCTATGGAAGATGTTCATGCTGCTTTCAACCAGAGCAAACAAGTAAATAATGTGTCCTCTGACTCAAATTCACGCGATGCTTCTAATAATGTTCAGCAACATGAACCTTTAACTGCAAAATCACCTACTCCACCCCAAAGGAGATCACGAACACCGACAGAAGGGAAAGGGAATATGGGGCCAGATAAAGAACAATCGAACGAGAAAGCACACAATACCAAGGAAGCACACAGTAAGGCAGCAAAAATGGCTGCCAAGAGGAGATTCCACAATCAAAGATTTGGAGGAGAAAGGGATTCTCTAACACAAACGTTTGATAGCAGCAGTGGAAGGTGGAGGAGTAATGTTGAAAAGGAGGATGTGAACAAAGCTTTGTTAAAAGATGAAATGGCAAAGGCCATGAGCAGATCCAAATCTTATGATGAGGCAGTTGCAAGGAAAGCTCTGTGTGATAGTGGCGAATTTGTGTTTGGAATACCTGAAAAGAGGTCCTCACTCAGGAATAGTTCTGCAAAACTATTCAATGATGGTCGCAGGAACGGAAAAGTATTCACCAGTGATGATAGTGACACCGAACCTAGCCAAGAAAGCCCATCACCTAGACGATCATCCAGTTCCAAGAGTGACAGTCCTAAAAGTAGTCGTCTTTCTGTCAAATCAACAAACACTTCAACGGAAACTCTTCGTGCTGAAGTGCATAGTGATAGCGAATCCTCGCCTCTGCAGACAAGAAAGGACTCTACTGGGAATGTAGTGGACCCTGATATGCAAATGACGTTAAAGATAAACCAGAATGACTTTTCACAGCAGTTTATTGACAAGATGAATAACGATAACAAAGACCAACCGCCTGCTGTTCCTCCACGCAGAAGATCAACTATGACTGTTGTAGAGTCTCCAAGTGCCGACGATGCTTGGAAGGGCTATGATATCAGATTAACGTTTGATGAATCAGAGGACATGCCACAAGCGGCAATGTTGAAGTGGAAAAAAAAGATGGCTGAAAAGCGTAGACAGAGTTTCTATGATAATGTTCCTTCAGATGAAAATCGTCTTTCACCACAACCAAAAGGCAGATCGGAGCCTTTCAAGTATGACAATTCTCAAAACTGTAGTCCTCGGTCAGACAACTCGCACTCCACAACAACAATAATTCACAAATCACAGGGTAGTAATGAATTCCAGAATGAGATTGGTTCTCGTTGTAGCTACGCTAGCAGCAGTGATAGTGCAAGAGACGAAGGGTTTGAAACCATGTCTGGAACTGTTTCTCAAAGAACCTCACTCAGCAGCACGCTCGACTCCGAGTTCACCCCTACCTTGCCTAGAAAGGACAACAAATCTCGTTCAGATTTGCTGGAGAAAGGACTTGGAAGTGAACTTAGATTACCAGTACAAGATATAATAGTTGCAAATGCTTCTGTTCATGATACCAAGAAAGAGAGAACCGAGTCATGGACTGAGGCAGTTGCATACAGTACTGGAAATCTTAATAAAGACACTTCTTTGGATTCTTCCCTGGAGTTCACTGCAATATCCCCTGACAGTGGTCATGAAACAATGAAAGAAGATTGGGGAGAAAATGGTGACTTGGAGTCAACAATTACAAACAAATCTCTATCTGATGCAAGTGAAATTACGGTTGCAGACAAACCTGCCATAATAAATGACATTCCTTTTCAGAAGAAAGAAAAGAAAGTACCAAGTTATATGAAGGGGACAAGCAGCAGTAACAAACGCCGATCTGGAATAGATCCTGATATTGAAAAGAAGTCGACTACTTCTACATCATCCAGGACATCAAGTAAGCTGTCAAAAACTGCAACAGTTACGAATAATACCAGTCTAAATAAGAGTACAACTGGCTCGAGCACAAGCCTTGTTTCCACAACTAGCAGTATTTCTGATGCCAACACACCTGCTAAGACTACTCCAAAACGCAGAGTATCAGGCACACACTCTACAGGAAATCGTCCGTCGTCAATGTACTCGACGCCTACATCTTCAGCTCCACATGTTACTCCAAGATCTGTCACACCAAATCCAGCTCGCTCAACCACTCCACATCCAGTTCATAAACGCTCCAAAACGCCCAATCCAATATTGAACACATCGATTATAGATCCAGCAACAGCGTACAGAACGCAGGCTTTATCACCAACTTTGTCAGGTAAAATTACACCAGAAGAACCGAAAACACCATCCTCGAAAAAAACAGCACCAAAACCTCCGACAAGCAAAGATGGTACACTAACACCGGTTCCTCCTGCTCGTTTTAAACGGACACAGTCTTTGCGCCTTCCTGCATCGGCAAGACCCTCTTTCGGTGGCCAGGCTGATGAACACAATTCTCCTGATAGCAAATCGTCCAGTTCAACTCCACGAAGAACAAGTGAAAGTTTCAGGGCGCCGACTGCATCATCCAAGGTAAGGTTAGAATCAGACGCATCTGATGCTCCACCAACTCCTCCACCTCGCACTACTTCAAGTGAAATGTTAGATGACCCTGATCTAGTTGGAAAGAATGATGTTTCTCCTTTGAAAAGAGCACATAGTGTTCGATTACCTGGCAAAACTGCAAATCGCCATGGCAGAACATCACCAGTTCCAGGAAGAACTTCTCCAGCAGTTTTCACAGAGAAATCTATAACACGTGAACCCAAATCCAAAAGCCTTATACAGAAACTTGGATCCCATAGTAAAGTAAGACCAGAGAGTGATGGGAAGTTAGCAACGGTTGCAGAAAGTGCAAATGAACACGAAGAAGGAAAAGACGAAACAACAGGAAAAGATGGGAGCAAATCTCCATCTTTAAGAAAGATTTTAGGATTAAAATTAAAGGATAAATCTCCCAAAAAGAACACAGACTCCAGTAAAAGTGAACCAGCTGAGAAGAAAAAGGCAAAGAAATGAACTAAGCAAATACACTTGGAACAAGTAGTCTTTCAGGCACAGATCGTGCTTGGATGATGCGGATTGGTCACTAAGGGGTTTCGTCTGCATACAAAGTTCAAATCTTTATAGCATATTGTTCTTATGAAGTCTGCAGTCAAGAAAGTGACATCTGGTACACTCATAGATTCCGTGAGAATGCTATTGTGCCTAAAGATTCAATATTGTGTATCACAAAAGGTGATTTAAACTTTTCGACTTAGTTAAAAATATTTGGATTGACATATGTGATTTCGCTAGAGGAAAACTGTGATTCAAATGTTTGGCACAAATACACATCCTTGTCGACTAAGTTGTTGGTTTCGGTGCCAGATAATTATATTTTTGAACATCAACTTGCACAGGCTGTTTTGCCTGGAACGTACGATGAAATTAATGTATTATGTATCTATGTATGAAAAGTTTTGTTTGGTTGAATGAAAGAAAAAATAAAATGACGACGAGAGGACTCATCGCTGACCTGGCATGATTCTGCGGGATAACGATAAAAGCTGGAACTTTTATAATTTGAAAATTTAGATTCTCTCTCCTTGTCGTCACGGAGCAACACGTATCTGGACGTAGATCTGAATTTGTGCTGATCGTAATTGGATTATATACTGCAGGACATTAGTTACCCAGTGCTTGTGTAACCCAGCAGCCTTATTAGGGTCTTCCTGTTATCATTTATAAATTCGTGTGCCAAGTAGTGCCTGATTGGTAGAATAGACATACATATGAAGTGTCCAAATTGAATTCAACATATACCGAATTGTCAAATGAAGTCGCTGTTTGTTATATTTATAGATGCAAGACATTTCCTGATACATTTCTGTGATATATTTCCCAAGGGAACGATACTGTTTAAAGTTGGTTAAGCATATACTTCCTGTTTAGGAATGTTCCTTTGTTGCAACAGCTATCGTATGCCCAATATTGAGATAAGAATATGATTCGGTTGCTTTCCCTCGGCATTTAGTAACGAAAATTGAAGAATAAATTTTCACTCAATTTGCCCAGGTAAATTATGGAACAGTTCTTGCCTACATAAATAAGTTTTGTTTTGTATTTGATCAAAACAATTTCAAAAAAGCATGGCATCATAAGCTTTATATTACGTCACACTGTTGTGCGACCTTTCGCAAATAAAGCTTTGATGCGGGTGTGCACCAGTATGAGTTATCCATGACAAAATCAACTCATCTCTGAACTGTAGCTATAAACGATTTGCATATTTTGCAAATATAGGCAATTTTGCCTTTCGACAGTATTCCAAATGGATACACATGTGTAGGTTAGGGTAAGAATCAGTTCGATTAGGTTTATCGACTCAATGTATTTTTTTGTCAGAGATGAGTTGTATCAAACACATTTTTTAAAAGACACATCCCCCCCAAAAAAAAAAAGTATAAAAAAATCAGCAAATGATTACAAAGTGTTAATACAAAAAGACAGTGCTTAATAATCATTATGGTTAGACTACATATTGAATCAATGTGTTTTTGTTGTACTCGTGCGATGGTTTATCAATGTCGCACATGTAAAAATTGTCATTTGTCAAAGGTAATATTCGTATTTCTTGTCTCGACTGATATAACACCTTCATATTTGCACAATACAGTACATATCAATATTGGCATGCTCCATTTATAAATACTGCCAATACCTCAGTCATTGCTTTATTGTTTTTTTTCATGCATTAGTTTCTAGTTCCTGTGTATTAGCCATCATAATTCACATTATACATTTTGAATGAAAAGTCAAATAAACGTAGCTAACTCCAAAGCATATGTAAACCCAATCGTTGAGAGCTAATGTTACGTATAAACGATTTAAAAAATAACCTCCTATAAACATTTTCATATGTGGCTTGTCCATGGGGAATAGAAATTTACTATAAATTTTCTTGAAACTTGTTGAGAGGCAGGTTACTATTTACTAACTTTACAGCTCTGTTTATATACACTAACAATGCTGACAAATATACAAACATATCCAGTTGCTCGTGCTGTCGTGACCTGTGACTCATATCAGACTTTTACAACAGCGGGGCCCCGAGTTGCCCAGTGGTCTAAAGCGCTCTCCGTTACGGATCACTGCCATTTCGCCTCTGTCTGCGTTGGCTCGAGTCTAAGATTCTGCTAACGTAGTTATTTGAGAAAGCATGTCGGTAGCTTCTCGTGGGTCGGTGGTTCTTTCTCCATCAGTAATACTGGCCGCCATGTATGGCCTATCGTGTGCTGAAAAATGGGGTGAAACCCTACTACAACAACAACAACAACTAACAGCAAAGCGTTGAATAAAATCTCTCTGCAGTTTAGATTGTCGGTAATCATTGGATCAGATTGACAGCCCCAAATTGCTATACTCCATGAACCCAAACAAAAACACGGCTTATATTATTAATTAGTATAAGAAGGGAAAATGGCTTTTGTGTATATAAAATTAATAGTATTGTATCTTAACAGAATGTGAAAGGTTTTCAAACTCCGTTATGTTCTACGCTGCCCCAATAGAGAACATTTTCATTGTATATTAATTAACATTTTTTTTAAAGATAAATGCTCACATAATTTCGAACATCTGCGTTTCTCCCATGAAGACGTAAGTTATTCATTGTACACGTATATATATGCACACACACGATTCAAACATTTTGGGCGACTCGTTTTCAAGATAGCTTAGTTTCGAGAGAAAAGCGTCGCAGAATTGAATCGTTTATATTAAAGGTACAATTACTTTACAGAGCAGATTAATTTCGAAATTTTGCTTCGGAGCTTTCCATCGGATTTCAGATTCTGTTTGGCAAGAGTTCCGGTAGTACAGACAGCTGTCGTCATTGGACACACTGATTAGATCGAACTAAAGTTACTCTCTACATTGCAACATTAAAAAATAAAACGTTGACGAACAACTCTCAAGAACGATACTAGGTTTCAAGTTTAGGCCTTAAATCCTTTTGATTTCGATTTCTACAAGGTTTGTACTCCATGATGCACACGTTTACAGAACTATTTGAGTTATGCCTTGTCACAGGTAGACAGACACCTGTTTTCGTATCTTTATGACAATACCTCCCCCCACTCATCAATACATTGCCTT
Organism: Unio delphinus; assembly: GCA_029339505.1. Classification (NCBI taxonomy): domain Eukaryota; kingdom Metazoa; phylum Mollusca; class Bivalvia; order Unionida; family Unionidae; genus Unio; species Unio delphinus. Next base: position 6,017,128 of record JAQISU010000108.1, read on the forward strand.
ACTATCACTCCTTATCATTGTTCATTAATAACCATTTTGTTCAGATATAACAAGTACTAAATTTACTATCACGGTCATTAATATTCTTTATAATTTTATATTGAAAATGTATATAAATGTTATACTCATAATGTACAGCATATTGATTTGTAATATATATTTGTTATATATACATGCGATATATTTAGGGGTCCACACAACTTACCACAAATATGTTGATACGTTTTACATTAAGTTAAATGATATATGTTGTTAAATACAATAAATTATAACTTAAAAAAGAAGACATTTTCGTCCTTGTTGATTTCCTTTCTGTACCATGGCTTTTAAAACATTTCCGGTTGAGATCTCGATATGACCCACCCACCCCACCTATCATGCATGTATTTATGTGAATGGTTGGATGGCTGTAGTGACAAATATAAATTAGTATGGGATAGTTTGCAAGACAATTTCGTAACAGATTGTCTCATCCATAATTACTGCAATGCATGCACGTGTTATCCACCTCAAATGTTCATTGCTCCACCATTCCGTATATATTTTCGCGAACGAATGCTTAAGACTTTGATCTCACAAGTAATAATTGATACCTTGTTTATCTTTACAAAATGTTTGGGTGGGTGTTTTTTTAAAGGTAGAAGACACACACACACCAAACAACCCCCACCCCAATAAAACAACAAAAACAAAAACTCGAAAAGGAAAACCAGTCAGTAAGATTTTATTACAAAGGTCTGAAAGAGAATTGCTTAAAATAAATAGCCTTTAGTATCATAGGATGGAAAATAAAAACGTATGCATACAGAAAGTTTCACATTTTTTGTGTGCATGAATTGAATTGTTTCTTGTGTGTATCAGAAAATATTTATTATATTGCTTAATAGTTAAAATGTTAATAAAGTTGAATTGTTCATGTGATTTGTGTAATAATATATATTAATTTTCATCACGACGATGTCTTTTTATAAGTTCATAAAAATATTTATCTTTAAATATTTAATTAGTCGTCTTTCTTTGCTTTCTTTCTAGTCTCCCACCCCTCTTCTTCTTCTTCTTCTTCTTCTTCTTCTTCTTCTTCTTCTTCTTCTTCTTCTTCTTCTTCTTCAGTTTGGTCCTGAATGAAGATTATTTACAGATTGTAAAGACTACACAATGTAATTCTTATCTGTCCTCTTTCCCGCGCCTGCATTATGCTTTTAATGCATGAATTTCGTACCATCGGTCAAATATGTCAATAATTTATGCTTAAATTGCACTATCATATCACATTTTGTTTAGAAAAGTCACAAGAAAACAAACTTGTTATAAAGGTCAGTTAAATATTTGCTGAATTTCGTATTACAGCAATTAACGGTAACTTGAGTCTTGGACACACAACAGAAAGCATACAATTTCAAAACAAATATCGGCCGGGATTTCATCAATGATATCACACAAACCAGCAAATTATCCCACTTCAAAAAATGTCGGGCCAATCCCCCTCCTCAAAAAAAGGAGTTATCTCTTCTGTCATTAGAAATACGTCACTGAGACCTTTCGACGAACTTTCCGCTCTAGTCACCTTTATTTGTGATTGAAATGTAATCTTCTCTTTGAAGACCAGTTCGTTTTCAGTTTGAATTAGCACCACTTGACACCATGTGGTCAACAGACGGACCCCGCAGGTAATGAGCAATCCAGTAGCTACTCTCTAACAATTTACAAACATAAATGACCTTGCCTTTGAAAATTACACCTAAATGAGGATATGATAATACGTTAAATATCCTGTCGTGTAATGTCTCTCTGATTCAGTCATTTCCTGGCTTCATTCCTTTGATTTCGCGACTAATTACATCTAGATTTGTATTGTGAAGGACGGCATCCGGCGGTAGTGTTTTAAATATAAGCAAGGCCATTTATCTTTCAAAAACTTTAATACCTTAATGCCTTTATTTCGATTTTAACAATTGCGGTTTAATCTAATTTCCTGGTCTCTACAGTGCAAAGTTTAACTTCCTTGCCTGACATTAATAAAGACTTTATTAGCGGATCCAATACATTTTGTTTGTTTCGCAAACTCACTGTTTTCTTATTAAGTGTCAAATTAAATGCTTGCGTCTGATAATGGCAAGTACGCCGAAAATAACCACATCTTCAGACGGTGATCAGACTCGTATTTTCGTTATTGATCTGGTAATTATTGTTTGCACCTTTTACTTGTGATACATGGTTTTAAATTTGACAAGATCCCGAAGGATAAACTTTTTCTCTTTATCTGAGTGGTGATGGGTGAGGATATATAACTTGTGTGTGCTACAGCTAGCATTTGTGACTTGTTGTAGATCACAGAGAGCGAAGCCATGTAATGATCGTTGGGGTTTCTTTGCGTATTGAATTTTACTTCTTTCTGGGGGGTTTTCTTCAGAGCATTTTTATATTCATCTTGCACTTCACGTACTAACCAAGTCTTACATCTTCATATAGGGCAAAGAAAAGAAAGCGGGTTAGGTATTTGGTTATTACTTGACATTCTGTCTCGGATATAAGCTCTGCGTGCATTCTTCTATGTATTCATTCATATAAAGATTGATCACTATCCTCCTCCTCGCAATTATTTAAGATGTAGAATCTAAATGGCACCAGCAAAGTAGCAAAATATGTGTGTGTGTGTGTGTGTGTGTGTGTGTGTGTGTGTGCATTTCTCAATCCACTGCCTCGAACAATATAGTCAGGCTAGCCTATTCACAATGCTTTTAATCTGGTCGTGTTCATAATTTAGCTTGTCCTTTGTCAGATTTTGATACATTTACCCTTCTTTGTCATCGACTGCTACCTTTAACAATTTTGTTAACTGAAAACCATTATTTTAGCCAGTTAAAGGCTCTAGTATTGTGTATTTGTTGTTACAGGCGAGATTCATACATTGTGCTACCTGTTTACGATTAAATTGCAGGATACGTAGAGATGCACCTTATGGTATTTAATGCAGAAGATGGGTTGCAGCTACAATATTTTCTAGGTAAAAGGTTACCATCAGGTGTACAAAGAAAACTCCCAGCTATTTGTCTTGTATGCAGCATACTTTGTCATGCAGTGTGCAGCTATCTTCTGCAAATAAGGTACTAAAAGTTGCAACTTATGCAGTTGACGAACAGTTTGTTGACTGATATAGTGTAATAAATTGTATTCAAATATTATTTTTGTAATTTAAAAAAAAAATTGTAATACTTATTTATTGATTGTATTCCGATGACTTATTCTTATATCTTGTAATCTTCCATGGAAGGAAATAAAGATGATGATGATGATCTAAATCTATGCGGCATTAGGTGGGATGATTAATGACTCGTCTAAAAACGGACTAAATGGGAAATCACGATGAAGACATGAAGGAAATAGTGAATAGTGATAAAGATTCCTCTGAGTTAATATTCTGAAAGTATATGCAATGTCATTTAATTTTAAATCTTGTTTTATTGCAAAACTGCGATTTAGATCGACATAAAAGTTCTTAAGTTTATAATTACGTTTAATACTGTCAAGCACAAATTAATTTAAAAAAGGTGGCTGCAATGTGTACAACAATAAACACACACATAAAGTTGATAATAACAATACTGGAAGGAAATGGTGGAAGACATGAACCGCCCGATACCTAACTCGATGGCTTTAACAATGTAGGGATGAGAGAATGTAGAAAACGAAATCCAGTTTTGTGAAGTCATAGTTATAAAAGTAGGTTCAATCATTAATGGGATTGAAAAGTTTTGAAGTTTTAAATGTATTTATGTACTGGGAAACATGTAGATGTATTGCTTTTCGTTAGTAGATTACTTCTTTTTCACAATAAATCCAAATTTAAATTCATGTTGGTTTAGTTTTATATACGGTATTATCCTTAAACCTAATCTGTAAATATGATCTCATAGGAAATTGCAGTTATTCCTAGGTTTGGCATGTCTAATCCATAACCCACCAAGCTAAAGGACTGTAAAAAAATAGATTTGGGGAAAAGATATCTGTTGAATTTCTTTAAAGATGTACTCTGATATACCTTGCAAGATCATATCAGAAGTAAATACTATATTATATAAATAAATAATAAAATACCTGCATAAACATATTTAAAAAATCGTCGGATCTATTACATAAGTGATACCAGCTTATCTCACTTACATAAGGAATAATCAATTCTTGTAAAAATAGTGGAGGTTCACTATTTTTAATTATACTAAAAGCTGCTAGTTTATTTTTTTTTAAAAAAAAAGTGTTATTAGCTTTTACACAAAGGTGCAAACCTGTTTCTAATAAAAATGTTTTACTGCAAAGCAAGGTAATTCAATGACATTGTGAACATCGTCAGCCTGTAATCTTTCTGGTTTAATTGTTTCCGTACAACAATGCTTCAATTTTGTCCTTAGTGTTCGTCTGTCTCGCCACCACTTATCAGGAACAAGTTTCCTTGAGGGTGGTGTCACGAGTTTTTATGTCAATACTTCCAGCAAGCTTCAAGAGTGGACCGATATCAAAGTAATAAACCAATTTGCAATGTTTAGAATCAACATTCTTGCTCGGTTCAATATGAACACATGATAATAAAGTACTTCCGCTTCATAAACTCGAGTTGTCCATATTTGGTCAGCTGTTCCAATCTATTGTTGAAATCTCTGAAATGCATTTGTAACCATGCACACAGGCCAAAATAAAAAGGATTGATACATTGAATCTTTGAACTTCACACCTCCATACAAAATAGATCGGATTAGTTACTTAAGTATTATTAACCCGATTCTTTGAGGGGCGCGTGCAACGTTCCCTCTAAGCGCATCCCTGCGCAGCTTAATTGTCAATTTTTGCTCAATCCAACGTTAAATTTTGCTCGTCTCCGTAATGCTTGCGCAGTGCAGCGAGCACTGCGCGCATATCTACCATTCGCTTAGAGGGAATGTTGGGCGCACGGTTGGCCGAGTAGTTCATGCCCCATGCCTTTATTGATCATTCATTCATATACATGTACCTCACTTCTGTTCGTAGTTTTTGTGTTCGCTTGACCAACGTGAGAAAGCTTGCCAAAATACTTCTCATGAGTCGATGGTTCTTTTCATGCGCTCTTCGCATTCTTCCTACACCAAATATATTGACCGCCATGTGTGGCCTATCGTGTGCTGAAAAATACTATTAAACCCACAAAACCAAACCAAATCGACTCTTTAACCGTCACATCTGCACCAACTTTAGATCGGCATAGTTTACCATGCATAAAACATCGTGATAATGCGATTATAGATCGGAATAATCAACCAAGTACGAGTTCTTCACGATAATACAAAAATTTAAGCTGAACACATAAACACTATCAATAGATCCGAATACCTGACGAGGTACGATTTCTTCATGATATTACGGCTCTTTAAATTGAACACGTCCTATCAATAGATCGGAAGAGTTAACCAAGTATGATTCTATCGTCTTAATATGATTCTTTAAACTTCATGTCTACACCTCACTCACCGTTATCGGAAAATATGGCAGTTTTACGTCTTGCTTTACCGTCAAGCTTCGTCCTTGAGTACAATATATTCATATGGCATTTGCAGAAGTCATTAAATATTAGTAAAATAAACAACTAATGAAGTAAGTGTTCCTGTTATCTTTAGAACAAAGTGAAGGCGGAATATAATGTCAATTGTCTGTAAATAATTAAATGTTCTATGCTTGCTTTAGCAATAAAACGAGGCTTAAAAAAGAAAATCTAGCATAAAACGCACGAACAGCAAGATATGTAGATCTGAAGAATCTTGAATCGAATGTTTGAATAGATTTACAGATTCTTTACAAAGAAATATGAAACTAGAATTTCAAATTTTAAAACATATCTAGTATTCAATATTGAGGCAAGGGCGATATGCAGACTGTTCATTGCTAAAAAGACTGTTTGAATTCAGATGAGATACAAGTTGGGTTAGAACACCTATTTCTAAGATTTTATTTATATGAACGGGATATTGTAAACTGGGCGGTGGTTCTTTAAATCGTTTTGGTCAAGTGTTTGTTTCTTCAGCAGAGGCTTTACGATTACAATTTTGAACAATGATTGGAATTCCCCTGATGAGAGATATCAAATAACATCAGTTAGTGAAGGCAATATTGGGTCTAAGCACTCAAGCATCAGTGATGATGGAATTGGATCAAGTTCTCATGAATTCAGTGCACTCTTCATCACGATTGTACGTACTAAATCCATAGAGACAGGTTCAAATACTCCTAATGGTTGCTTCTAAAATTCTGTATCGGAACTGTATGGTGACGACGAGTCAATTGAAATTGTGTTGTCAAGCGTATCTCTAATGGTTTGTACTTTGTCACGGAAGAAATCTGCAAATAGGTCAGGAAGGACTACTGGAGAGAAGGTAGTTGGAAGTGGTGTACATTTTTTCCTTGACATTAGTTAGTTATCTTGAAGAGCTCTTTGCAGCTGGAACTCTCTGTGATCTTAGTACTGTAGTGGGATAACTATATTTGTGACGTTCTTAGACTCTTCATCGATTGTTTATGAATAGTGAGTATGGCGGAAAGTCAAATCCTCTCTGCTTTGCGGCGGTGTCTTTTAGCAGTGCTAAGCTGGCCCCTAACACTGCTATACCATGGAGAACATCCTTTTAATTGATACTCTGCACTTGGTGGCTGGGGCATATTTTTCAAGCAATGAACGCAGGCATTTATCGAGTTGTTCTGCTGTAGGAGGTAAGAAAGTTGTTGGGTTTTCTTGGATGCCATTCATTAGTTTCATTCTATATAATATACGGAGCAAATAAAGGTGGAGGGTTAGGCCTTTATGTTGAATGTGTCGGTTACGAGGCACACTTACTGTTTTTGCTTTAAGCCTTTGTTTTTCTTTGTTGTTGAACCTATTAATAAGTTCTTAAATAAATATAAAAGGGTGGTAAGCCAGCACCACCACATCTCTCTCTCTCTCTCTCTCTCTCTCTCTCTCTCTCTCTCTCTCTCTCTCTCTCTCTCTCTCTCTCTCTCTCTCTCTCTCTCTTTAAAGTCAGACGTGTCTGTCTTTATTTACTAATTTTTACTCTAATCAATTGTGGACCACAGAAGAAACAACTTGCCAAAAGTCCATTAACCGCACCTTTCCATGGTTTTCTTCATTATCATCAATTTCCGTACCGCCAGCCGGTTATGCCATAGAAAATACACTAGTATTCCCTTACTAACTGGGAAATATTTAACAGCGCGACCCTAGGCCAGTCAATACACACTTTTATCGGCGTATCACACTTATATTATTACGCCTATTTTCCACTATGGACGCATAAGCGGTATCTACCAAGTCCCTATTTATTGATTCCATTGTGTAATTTACTGGTTTCCTACCATAAATACTGCCATCTCAACCGCAACACTATTATACACCACTAGATTTTAATATGGATTATGTTACAAAAGGAACAGTCATTCGGCTTGGACCTAAATTCACTACTAGCAAACCCTAGCATGGTTCAAACTCTCTAACACTCGGCTCTGTGACGTTTGCTCCTACTAACTGGCTAATTATTTCGGGCTAGGAATATTTCCATGGCGCCGAATACCAAATAATCACACAAATACAATTGCTTAAAAACGGGGCGCTGTCAAATGCGCATACTCTAAATTTATTACAATACTACACACACACACACACACACACACACACACACACACACACACACACACACACACACACACACACACACACACATATATATATATATATATATATATATATATATATATATATATATATATATATATATATATATATATATATATATATATATATATATATATATATATATATATATATATATATATATAACGACAGACGATATTCTTTTTATAACCGTATTTAAAAACAGTGTAAAATCTGTCTATTTAGGTTAAAAGAAAAAAATTGCTTTTTAGTAAAATCCAATCTATAACAAATTTGTATTAGAAAACCGTTTATGAAAAATAAAGCAAATTACAGTAAAACGATTCAGCTGTTCCATGAAGTTTTAATGTCATACCACTTTAACAGGTGTATACACTCCAATTTAATGACTTTGCTCTCAGATGACTTATTATATATGTTACGTTACTTACGTAGGTTCATTTTATATGGTTGTTAAAAACAATTCATTGAAAAGTGTCCAATAGACTGCTGCTGCAAATAGTGAAGGACATCTTTATTTCCAGAACCTCTAGCTAACACCAAATGACATCATTATTCCCAGAGCCTGATGCTAGCACCAAATGATATAATTATTCTCAAAAACATTTGCTAACAGGAAATGATATAACTATTCCCAGAGCCTGTTGCTAGCACCAAATGATATAATTATTCTCTCTCTCTCTCTCTCTCTCTCTCTCCTCTCTCTCTCTCTCTCTCTCTCTCTCTCTCTCTCTCTCTCTCTCTCTCTCTCTCTCTCTCTCTCTCTCTCTTTGCTGGAACAAAATACGAGTTGTAGTTACCTGAGAAGACATGACGATAGTTGCTTCAGACATCTTTATTTCCCGTCTAAACGTCCGCCACATTTTTGAAGAAAAATGATAGCTCATTATCTATGTGTGCGATCTTATATGAAGAAGTACTTATTTTACTTTAGACCATCTTGTCCTGCGTACATACACATTAATCAAATACCGTAAGTAATGGAAAATGATGTCACCCCTATAGAAATCATGGTAGAATACATTCAGATTTATAATAATCAGCTACGTTCATAACATATCTCTCCATGACTGGGAGAAAATAAATACCCCAATATAAAATAAAACACTCACAAGTCAGGAAAAATATTATTGTTTTCACCAGCAATAAATGCTGTGTAATCATTTTTAACAATGTAGTTAAATTAAGTGAGTACATCATATGTCAAGAACTGTTTAAGACGTTATTTTTCAATATGGAAACGTTATAAACATCGCAAATACAAATATATATATATATATATATATATATATATATATATATATATATATATATATATATATATATATAGATATAATATATATATATATATATATATATATATATATATATATATATATATATATATATATATATATATATATATATATATATATATATATATATATATATATATATATATATATATATATATATATATATATATATATATATATATATATATATATATATATATATATATACATATATATATACATATATATATATATACATATATATACATATACATATATATATACATATATATATACATATATATACATATATATATATATATATATACATATATATATATATATATATATATATATATATATATATACATATATATACATATATATATATATATATATATATATATATATATATATATATATATATATATATATATATATATATATATATATATATATTTATTTATTCATTTCTGTATTATGGGTAATGGCGGCTCTGTTAAGGGTGAATTTTCTTTTATTTGTGTTAGCCACCTCTTGGGGGTTATTTTTTTTTTTAGAAAGAAATGTCCTAATGATATGTACAAAATTAAAACCTTCAGTAGATATTTTGTTTTTGATTTTGAGCATGAAGAATATTATTGTGATAAAAAAAATCGATCATTTTTTTACCACTACGTCGCGGCGAAACTCTTATCTCCGAGCAGAACCGCTTCAATGGCCTAGTGGCATGATGTCCCAGCCAGTCAAATTATCCTGACACCATGCCGACCAGCCCTAACAATAACTTCCAAATGCTGAACGTCAAGCGAGGAAGCTGTTGGCATCATTTTTGTAAGTCTTTGGTATGACTCAGCCGGGGATCGAACTCATAACCTCCCGCTTTTGCGGCTGACGCTCTAACCACTATGCTACCGGTGAGATTCATACCAGAGATGATGTTTACTTAAGAAATGGAGGTATGTATTTGTCCTGTTCCTGCTTAGGCAAACCTTGTCGAGCCTGCTCAGGCAAAGCTTGTAATGTTAAAAGTAATCACTACATGGCAAAGCATGCTTAAATTAGTACACCTGTTTAAGAGCTTTAAATTCACAATTCTCTGTGTACATGATAAATTCTGCAGAATTCAAATCTAGTGAAAATCTACCAATTTAGATGTTGATTACATGCTGATTGCGAATTTCTAGTTCTGACTAAAACTATATAAAACACGATGGTTTATTTAACAAATCTGAATATTTTCTTATAAGATCTTATTTTCCTTGAACCTGTTGAAAATGTTAATGTCGATTATAAGACAAACGCATATTACATAAAATGATTTGCAGCTGCACGTGCAGCACGACGGGTAACTGCAGATAATTATTTAACATCATATAGGAAAATGACAGTGACCAATATATAATATGTCGAAGAATGAGAACAGTTCTGAACGGAGATAAAAGCACACAGTGAAAAAATCCGGGCGCTCTTAATGTAATCTGAAGATATCAAACCCGACGTGGAGAAAGTTTAGGGATGTAAAATCACTGTCAATTGACACAGTTGTGCGGTGGTTTCATCGTTTAAAAGATGGTCGCAACTCTATAGAAGATGATCCACATAATGGAAGACCTTTGCGATTGGTGAGCGAGACGTGGCACCTGTGCAGAGGAATAATGCCGAAGATAATATACAGTGGGAGGTACAACGTTTTGGATCTACTGTTTTGAACCCAATTCGAGAGAGAATAATGAAGTCTGGACCAAGAAAATGAGCAGACCACAAAATCACACGGTAAGGAGAATTTTTCACGGAATATATATATATATATATATATATATATATATATATATATATATTACAAACGCATTATACACTCTAATGTACAGCAAGCTATAAAACGTGAATTTAAATTATAATACATTTTTCTTAGTTACAGACAGAATAATGGATCGAAAGAGCCCTGGTTTAGTATTAAGCGATTTTAGGTGAATCCCGCTATCAGTGATTCGACGAGCAGCAGACGGCCTGAGTGACCGTTATGCATCTGTTTAAGCAGTTTTCCATTGTATGAAGAACATACAAAAATGGGAATAAGAGACTGCATTTAATAATTGGATGATTAGAACGAGATGGTGTGGACATGCTTGGAGAGTGGAGTTCACTAATTAAGAAATTTCATGTACGCAGCGCTATTATTCCGAACTTTTGAAATATCCATCATATGCAAATATAACTGTAAATCTGGGTAATAGCCATTAAAAGACTATCATCTAAACATGAAAACATAACAAGTCTTAACATGTGAATTCTTTCCACATCTTTATTCATAAACTAAATCACTAAATTATTGTTATGCATAGTGAACAAAACTGAGAAAATAATACTCCTTGTCTCACGAGTCACGATAGTATTACATGGCAGACAATCTGACGAACTTCAAGTATAGAATTTGGATGACTTGTACATTGATTTTATAATATTTCAAGTGTTATCTATAAATCCTATTTGTATCGATATGTACCATACATTTTATGACGACATAATGAAAAGCCTCGGTAATGTCCTTAAAAGAACAGTACAATGTTTGACCCTTGTTAAAAATTGTGTAATTGAGTTGTACAAACATAAACATAAACTGTAGTGCTGATGCCACTTCTAACACCACATGCCACTTCTAACACCACATGCCACTTCTAACACCACATGCCAATTCTAATCATCATGCCACTTCTAACACCTCATGCCACTTCTAACACCTCATGCCACTTCTAACGCCACATGCCACTTCTAACACCTCATGCCACTTCTAACACCACATGCCACTTCTAACACCACATGCCACTTCTAACACCACACTGTGCTTCAAAATATTTGCCATAAAGTCCAGCCCATCAATTAGTAACTACTGAAGAATGAGTAAAAATTTAACTCATGTATTTTAACTTCGTCTTTTTTACGTATCGTATTCAATATTGCATTGCAGATTAACCTGCACCATTTAATGGCGAAAATCTCCATGTCAGAAGATCAAAAAGAGTGATTGAGAATGGTAACATTGTCTTTTCCATAAATGAAACTTTAATTTATGTAACTGGTCTAGGGCTTTTGTTTGCCATGTAACTTTTTATATGCGACTGTATGTAGCTAAATATAAATGTTTCTATGTAACTTACTGTTTGCATGTAACTATGTAACTAAATATAAATGTTTCTATGTAACTTACTGTTTGCATGTAACTGCAATATTTCTAGTATGTTTAGTTCATAAAACATTCAATATAAATATTTTGTTCAAACTATGATATACAAAATCTGTTTTAAATGTACAATCCAGCCAAGTCGTCTTGATTTATCTTGGATCAAAGAGACTTATTTAACTAATTCAGTAATCTCCAAAACGTCTTAGCGTTATTAAGCCTTACAGCCTAGCATTAATTACTTGACCAGATTGTTGTTTATCATATCCACTTCCAGTTTGCTTCGTGCTTATCTTAAAATCTATGCATCCATTAAAAGAGTGTATTGGACTATAACGACTTTAATATAGTATAAATCGTCCATGCTTGTCCTTACTATACCAAGTCGGTTGGATGACCTTAATTTCTTCGAACATTTCGTCGATCGCTCCGGCTTGTTAAAGCTACGTTAAAAATCCAAATCACACACACAAACACACTCGAGCACTTCGAACAATAGATATGCAATTTATTAGAAGCAGAAAATAATACTGTAAAAATCATTAATATGATCACTTATAAATTTATAATTTATGTGACTAACATTTTCTATAATATGCTTTTTAGCAGAGTCAGTATTTTTATGTAGCATGCTTATCGCGTAATTTTTCAAATATTAACTTTTCATGTTTATCCCTCAAATAGTATTTGTCAATATCCAGGCAGTCTATGTCCCTATAATGTACGGGGTCGTCTTTTCACATGCTAGAGAAGACTTTAACAGTCACCGAATGGTCTGAACCCTTCCTCGCCGGATAACGCAGGATATTGCAGCATGCAAATAAAATATGTGCGTGATTTTGATTTTTAACGTTAACAATTTTTCAGTCACGACGCAGACATGTTTGTTTGTTGGTTTGTTTGTTTGTCTGATTAGCATTTTAAAAGTAGCTTTAGCACTCTTTCAGTCATATCGCTACGATGTCTGCAGTGAACCAGTTTATTGTGATGTCTAGCACTGGGGCATCATGCCGCAGACATGTAGCATGATGTCCCACCCAGACACATTATTCTGACACCAGGCCGACCAGTCCTAACACTAACCTCTTAATGCTGAGCGCCAAGCGAGGCAGCTGTTAGTACCATTTTTGTAAGTCTTTGGTATGACTCGGCCGGGGATCGAACCCACGACCTCTCGCTTTCGCAGCGGATACTCTAACCACTAGGCCACCGGAGCGGTCGCAGACATGTGACATGATGTCCCACCCAAGTCATATTATCCTGACACCAGGACGACTAGTCCTAACACTAACCTCTTAATGCTGAGTGCCTAGCGAGGCAGTAGTTAGTACCCCATTTTTGTAAGTCTAAGGTATTACTCAGCCGGGGACTCTCTCTCTCTCTCTCTCTCTCTCTCTCTCTCTCTCTCTCTCTCTCTCTCTCTCTCTCTCTCTCTCTCTCTCTCTCTCTCTATATATATATATATATATATATATATATATACATCATACACATGGCATCACCATTCTCATTTCATATTCATATTCTACTTGCTGTTATCTATTATCTACAAACGGAAGATATAAAAAGTTGAGTAATACTAAGCGTATGGTAAATATGAATAGTAACTGAAATGCCGCAATTATCAGAATATACAATAGTCTAATGAATACTAAATTAAATCGTCTTCCGAAAGTCGACAGACTAGCCAAAACAATTAATTACACCACGCCATGGCCATTAACGCACTTGAACTCACCTGTGACCTTGTCTGACCCAAATGTTTCATTTAAAATCCGGACGCTCATCGTCTGGCGTAAATATAATTATGTGACTGCCGTTAGCATCAAGCCCCGCGTAGTCTTCAGAAATACGTCATGGCTCAATGTTTACTCTAATTTTGACCACGGATTTGTTTTTCAGGTTTTTCGAATCAATAACAAATCAAATACCATTTTTTGGGTTGCAGCATTCTATTTGCACACTATATTTATTGAGCCGATCAAGTATTCTAGTATTATTCACATTCTTGCGATGAACTATTTCTCAATACATATCAAAGGACAAGAAAAATATTCTCAAAGTTGTAAAAAGTCAGCTTTCAATTTCATCTATATAACGTCAAGTCCACCATAATCGGATTGACCTCTGGAATTTTCTTTGAACGTTGCAAAAAAAAAAAAGATAAGAGAATAAGATAATGGCTTTCCACAAAAAAGCAATCGAAAATCTGTTCAATATTTATTATTGTTTGGTGAGTAAGCTAGCACATTAAGCACCAGTAAGTGTATCGTGTCCCTTAATATATGTTTTGTTCATCAGATGGCGGTTGACTATTGTTCTTGAATTACATGGCGCTGAAGCTGAATCAAAAGCATTGTCCATAGGAAAACCAGACTGTGTCCCTTCATCATGAGAACATTGCATACAAAACGTTTTCATGCCGCGAACCGATGGAAATATGCAATGTCGTCAAAATACATTCATATTGATGTGAATAAGTTATCTTTTCAAGGTTGTTAGGATTAAACCTATGCTGCGACTCGCGTTGGTGAAAAATGCTCTTATGTTTCACCGCATCCAGCACATATTACTTCTCAAAAACGTGTTTATAGTTTCAAAAACCATGCACAACAGCTCTGCCATTTTCAATAAGATTGACAGGGTTTTCATTTTAGCCGTTTTCTTTCAATGCTACTTTGATTTCTTTGTATTTTTGGCCAGAACCCGCGCTGCGCCTCTTTCATGTCATTGGAATAATCCCGGTTTAACCCCTTTCCAAAATTACTATCCTTGCAAATAATAACATTCAAATCATTCGCGAAAGCAAGCTATAATATAACCTGCCTTGTTCTGACCTTTCGGCCCCAAACGGTGATCTGTTTGGATAACAGATTCCAGCCATGAGCGATCTCCAAATCTACATGAGTGATGTAACGCACATGCTGCTTAACACGAAAGCAGACTCAGTATGCTCCTCAGAGATTCCCCATAACAATAAAGTATCACTTCAGGATCTGACCCTTTTAATTAAGCTTCAACAGAGTTCATTCTCAGGTTGAAATCTTTCGTGACATCATTACACTGAGCTATGTCAAGAGTTCTTTTAAATTTATTTTTAACAGAATTTTCTATAAGGACGTCACCTAAGGTCATCAAGTTTTATAAGTTTCAGCTTGATGTGTGTGTGTGTGTGTGTGTGTGCGCGCGCGCGCGCGCGATTTTGATTTTAAAAGTAGGTTTAACACTTTTGTAGTTATATCGTTACGACATGTGCAGTTTGGCAGTTTATAGTGATGTCTAGCACTGAGACATAATGCAGAAGACACGTAGAAGCATGTTCCAGGTAGGGCTCGAACCCGCTATATTCCGTAACCAGGGCGGACATGATAGCAACTTAGGCCAGTGGGTAAATATTCGCAAAGTGGTTTCCAGAGGTGGAATCATTGATAGAAATTACTGAAATAGTACATCTTTTCACCCAAATTTTTCTCTGTCACTGTGGCATGCTAATCTGTGACCAAGATTTAAATGAGTTGTTCTTACGTGAGAATGAGAGGCAGACAAGCATACGAACGGAGAACAGCACCAGTCAGTAAGTACAATGTCTTGCTTTAAATACATTTCTTTCGTGAAAAAATGAAGCAGCTGGTTATTGGACAATCTACTCGGAGTTCACATGACTGGACAAATTTACAAACTCTCAAGAAGAGAAATTCAAAACAACGTTTCAAAATATGAAAACGTCGCAAAGCAGCAGGGAGGGTGAATCGGACAACCTTTTATAGAGGCGTCCATTTGGTAAACCAAGGCTTCCTCCAAAATCGTAAAAAAAAGTTTACTTTGGGGACGCAAAGTCGTTGTCGCACCCTCCCTGCTGCTATGGGGTTAAAATTCTTTACGATTTCAACCGAATATTTTATCAAGTCCGACACGATATCTTGATCTCGGGTCGTGCAAATTTATCGTTACAAATCCATGTGGAATTGACTGAGCGTGACTAAAGAAATTTCTAAAGAGATTTTAATCCATATCACCGCCGCACCAAATTTGCCAAACACGTCTAGCACGAATCAAGCCTCATATACATGCCAGATTCCCCTTAAATGGACCCTACAATTTGGTAGTTATTCATGTTAAATTGGAAAATTAATATGCTATAGAAGATGTTATAAGCTGTCAACTAACAGCATTCAAAAGGATGATACTATCGCCAATTAGAGTAGGTATACAAAGAAAAGAAAATTTCTTCCTAGTATGATACAGAGCAACGATAAAATTATAATATTATTCAAAATAGGTTTTTCCTTTGAAAGTTGACATGGCACCATTTGTAGTTCCACACTATTTAACCCATGCTTAGTGTTTTTTTTATCTTTTTATCTCCTGTGGTTTGGAATAATCTTTAACATCAATACACGTTGCTTTTACATAATAATAACCCGCTCTTCACAGATTTCAAACGTATTCTTGTCATTTATTATGTTTACGAGTGACACCTTTGTTTTTGACTTGCATGATGTTCTCTAGGAACGCCCTGAAGTGTTTCGAATTTTGAATACTAATCAGCCACTGTTTCCTTACAAATGCTAGAAACGTCTGATATGGCAGCCCTGGGCACAGTAAATCATTTAGTGCTATTATGTTAAAATTCACTACAGTTGTGATGATAAGTGACCTAAAGTTTCTAGTGCGTACAAACGGTAGGTAAATTTAACAACTATCTTTAAATGTGTTTTCTAGGTACGACTTAGAGATATCAGATTCTGCATAATCAATTGTATTCCTGTATACATACAGGCACGAAATGCGTGTTCGTGCGCATATGTTTGTTTGTGTTAAAAGAGAGAGATGAGTTCTCTTCGTCACGAGAGCATGTATAGGACCATTAAAGCCGTATGTACTTCTGCTTCTCTATAATTGCAGTATCAGTAAGCAACCTATGTACTTAAAAAAATAAATTTACTTTGATGTTTGCACCTTTCTGCCACTTACCTGGTATCACATAACACCGGTTTCGCATGCTTGCGATATTATGTTAAAATATACACTCAATCCACAGTAGATAACCATATTATTGATGTTGTTTTCGTGCAAGTCTAAGCCGCACATATTGAAGCCATGGCTAAAACAGCAGAATCAATCGTGACGTCACGTCCGTTTTCTATTTACTTGATTATGTTCCATTTCTGATTTCAGCGTGGTTTAATAAATGCATTTAAACAAATTCTTCACATTAAGTCAGACACAAACGCCCAGAATTTATCCACTGCTACTGCCCCCCCTCCCCTCCCTCTATTATACTGTTACGTTATAAATATTGTGCATAGTTCCTTTTAGTTTTATGTGCTTTATGATTCGCATGCATTGCAAATGTAAAGAATAAGCCTTTATGAACTCGGAAGTTGAGGGGAGGGAAATGACACAGACATATATTCATTAGAAGATTTCTGCAACTAAATAAATTTTAATTTGTTTGAGTGTAAACATCAGATGAAGGTTGTAAGTGTAACTTGGGGAAGAACTATAGATTTTATGGAGTAGCATCTTGGGCATCAATCATCAACGACGCATGCGCTAGGTTACAGTAGGCGTGTATTACCTAAATTTAGTGAATTTATGTAAGACAAATAATAACATCTGGTTATCTGCTTACATTAAATTTTGTGCACTTACAAATTGACAATCCAGCGTAACTTAATTTTACTGAACATCCAACAGTAAAGAGAGGTGGATTGCTAGGTTTCACTGGGCACTTTATTTGGCAAATTTTCATCCGACGATGACCTATTGCAGGAACATGGTAATAATATTACATAAAAGATACAAATATAAACAAGCTAATAATTTTGTTGAAAGGATGCTTGTAAGATTCTGACTGAGGTATTAAGGATAATTCCTTATGCAAGTGGTTGCTTTTATACTGAACCCACACTACCTCCAACCCCTCTTTTTACATTCATGTTTTACAGGAAAGAGCTATTTTGAATATTTTCCTGTGACAAGACAGCTAAAAGAATCAGTATGTACCTTATGCATGAATAAAGTTCACTAGTACTGTAACAAATTGGCATACGTTTCATCACCCCTCAACCATCTAGATGTTTAGATATTTACCTCTGTAACAGACAGTAAATACGTAAGCCAAGTCGGCTGCTCATTGGTAGCCAAAATTACGCATTTGATCTCCAATGCTAGTCTGTGTCAGGCAGTCACCAACAAGTCAATCCATTTCCAAACTTAACTAAAAGTAAATGTAAACCACATTACATATTTAGCTTATGTGTGAATTTGAAAGTGCCAGGATTGTAATTATTAGGTTCGTGCCTTCTACATTAAAAATTAGGGAAGTGTCAAAATACAAAACTATCCAGTGAGACCTGAGAGCAACGCATGCAATTTTTGTTTCACGGATAGAAGAGCTAACTAACTAAGATATGTCAACAGTGACTTCTGGAACCTAGATACGCTGTTTAATTACTTGAATGTTGTAATCCTGTCAGTGAGTTCGACCTATTCACTTGAATTAATGGATTAAATATGTATTTAGGGCAGGTAATGTTTATTGAAGAGCACAATTAAAAAAAAAAAAAATCAGCGCAATCCCAACCGGTGCTAACATTACAGGTCTTTCACATATACGACTAACTCACCGAGTACATGAAAAGAACACGCAAAAGAAACATACATCTCCACTAATGAAGATTTGAAAACGAAAGTGCTTAAGTGAGCTTGAGAAATGTTATGTCTTGCAAAAATATGTGTTTAAAGCATACTTAAGAGATTTTTACTTAGTTCAAATTATGTGTGTGTGTTGGCATCCGATAGTTTCGAGAGATGTCCCGATTGGTGGTTGTACAACGTCTGTAGTGGCTATATATCCCAACACGAGAGAGGCAGTCCTTACTATACTTGCTGCACTTGAAAGTTGAGCCTGGTTTGTGTTGGAGCTGCTTCGTCTTCCTCCAAGATCGCTTTTCATCAACTGGCAAATGAAGCCTGCCCTCGCCGGGTTTCAAATCATTGATCAGAGCGTGTCGCCAGCTGGGCATGTCTAGAGCAAGCTCTTTCCAGGTGATAACATCGATGAAGCGAAGATGTGGCCGTCCGATCGACCTATTGCCAGAGTCAAGTTCCAGATAAAGAAGGCCTTTGGGGATCCGTCCGTCATCCACCCGACGTACATGGCCCAGCCATCTGATGCGACTTTGGCGGAGAAGCGTGAACATGCTGGGAATCTTGGCACATTTAAGCATCTTGTTGTTTGTTACTCGATCACTCCAAATGATCCTGAGTATGCGTCGGAGGTAACGCGTGTGAAAGGCGCTCAGTCATTTCTCTTGTGAGGTGTACAGGGTCCAGGTTTCACTGGTATACAGGAGAGTGCTTCGCACGCAGACACGGTACACGTAGATCTTGGTCGTCAGGGTCAACATACTGTTGTTCCACAATCTTTGCGACAACCTGGAGAAAGTTGTTGATGCCTTTCCAATCCGCTTGTTGAGCTCAGCATCGAGCGATAAGTTGTTGCTGATGGTAGATCTGAGGTACATGAACTGATTGACAACATCAAGTTCGTAGCTGTTGATGATAATGCTTGGGGGGGGGGGGGGGGCTGTCCGCGTTCTTGAAGGCTGATGGTCAGCCCAAACTCACCCCATGCTTTAGCAAAGCGATCCGTCAGGTGCTGTAACTGATTGCTTAACCCACTTTGCTCATTGCCTTTAATCGTGCCAGGTTGAATCATTTGCCGTCTGATCGTGTGTGCGGTAAATCACATATGTGGACGTCCCAAAAGCAATGCTTGAGCAGGACAGTGAAGAAGATGCCGAAAAGCGGGGTTGCTAGGACTCAACCCTGTTTCATTCCACTGCGGTAGTTGAAGGGGTCCAATGTTGAGCCATCGTACTGCAGTGTCCCTTTCATGTCATCGTGGAAGGAATGGAGCATGCTTAGCAGCTTGGGGGTGGATTCCTATCTTAGTCAGGATTGTAAACAGTCCATCTCGGCTGACCTGACCAAACGCCTTAGTGAGGTCTATACGAGTCAGGAAAAGTATCTGTGTTGTTCTCTGCATTTCTCCTGCAGTTGGTTGACTGAAAAAATAATGTCCATGTCATGACCTGTCTGCGCCGAACCATCACTGCGACTCTGGATACACTCTGTCAGCAAACGTCTGCAGTCTGTTCAGGATGACGCGTGCGAACACTTTACCTTTGACGGTGAGAAGGGGTATCCCCCTGTAAATATTGCAGTCACTTATGTCGCCTTTGTTCTTGTATAGGGTTTCTATGTTGGCATCTATCATGTCCTGAGGCGTGGACATCTCATCCCAACACTGGCAGAGGAGGTCGTGCAGGTGTGTGATCAGCACGTTGAATCTGCACTTGATGACTTCTGCTGGGATGCCATCCTTTCCTGGGGCTTTAACTAATGAAAGTTTCTCTAATGCCTTCTTTAGTTCTGCCACATTATGTTTCTCGTTCAGTTCGACCATGAGCGGAAGGTTTTAAATGGCACCGAGGACATTGTTGGTTACGTGATTCTCTCTGGAGTACATTTCAGAGTAGTACTCTACCCAACGCTCCATATGCTTGCCCTTGTCAGTGGTACTATCACTTTCTTCGTGGGACCATTACTTTCTTTATGCCATCGTACATGCCTCTGATGGTTCCGAAATCTGCTGCTGACTGGATGCTGAAGCCAGTATTAATTTGCGCACGACCGAGCTAACCTCTGCACTTTGCTTCTGGTAGACCTGTATGCCTGTAGAGTCATATGGCAGGGGGATCGTATGTATTCCAGGTGAGCACTGCGACGCTCTTCTACAACTGGCCTGAGTGTGGCGGAGTTAGCCTCAAACCAGTCGTTGTTCTGTGACTGTTTCTTACCAAAGATCCGTGTGGCTGTGCTGTACACAGTCTCTCTGATGTGATTCCATCTCTCTTTCGCACTGCGGTTGGAATGTTCTGAATCAAACGTCTTGGAGAGGGTATACGTGAATTCCTCAGCCTTGTCAGGATATGACGTCTAGCTCACTTCAATGCGTGGTTAACCCTCCTGCTCAGAGCGATGCATTTTCTTTGGTTGAAGCTTCATTTTTCAGCACACCAGTGAGTGGTCAGTGTCTCAGTCAGCGCTGTGGAAGGTATGGTTAAAATGCACACCCTTCAAGGTAGACCGCCTCGTAATGATCAAGTCCAGTTGGTGCCAGTGTTTATACCAAGGATGCCTCCAATACACTTTATGATGGCTTTGTCTGAAATAATGAATTGGTGATGCTGAAGTCGTGATACGAGCACATCTCTAGGAGTCGCTGCCCGTTCTCATTCATCTTTCCAATGCCAAACGTGCCAAGTCAGGAAGACCATGAGTCATGGTCAGTACCCAACCTAGCTTTGAAGTCTCCCAGTAATATCAAGTTCTCTTCCTTTGGGAATTTTGTCGATGAGCGAGTTTAATTTTGTCGTAGAACACATCCTTTGTATCTACGGTCGCGCTTAGTGTGGGAGCATAAACGTTGATCAGGTTTACTGTCTGGTTGTGGTGTGTAGGCAGAGGGATAACAGTCTTCCGTTTCTTTATTGGTAGGGTTCTACCATACCCAGCAGAGAGTTCCTGAAGGCAAATCTAACACCAAACTATCTTGTTTCACAGCGCTCTATCCTTGTCAGAAGAACGTGTTGTTGTCTTCGCTGAGGGATCCGGAATCTGATAGCCGTGTCTCCTATTGTGCGGCGATGTCGAATTGGAGTCTTCCATGTTCGTCATTTATGACTTTAGTGTTTCGAAAATGGCCGATTGCCTGGAGATCATCTCAGAGTCCAGTCAGCATGGTCTTGATATTCCGTGTGCATAGCTTAATGATTGGAGGTTTCCTTGTTAGTTTTCGTTTGTTGTTTCTTGGTGCTATAGTTGCAGTCTGCTTTGCAGGTACTCGCGTACCTTAAGGCCTCTTCACCCAGTAACGCAGACGAGCTGTGACGGGACGGCACCTTATTGTCTGGGGCTGCTCAGATTGAGGCAAGCGGTAGCTGTCCAGTGAGACCTGTTGGAAAGCAACCCCTGGAGTCTGACTCTGCGCCAGACTAGCGATTACTAATAACCGGGAAACTGCTGTTCCCATGTTTATTCGACGTTGTGAAGCGAAGCTAGAGTGTCCTATCCAGGGAATAAGGCTGGGCAGTGTGATATGGAAAATCATTTGTTGCCCATACAGCTGATTTCCACGCTCCAAGCAGATGGTGGATCCAAGGGAAAGGATAAGCCGATACGTCTGTTAGAAATTCTAAGAGCTGTTAGAAATTCTGTGATCTTAGGTCATTGGGCCCTCAGCATGGGTTCCATCCCACAGACCCTGCTTATTTATTATATTATTTATTACATTATTTATTATACTATTTGTTATATTATTTATGCCCTTTAATACTTTAAATTGTTTTAAGCAAAATTTGTTCATCTAACAAATAAAATATAAATTAGTAGACTTTTTTTCCCCCCGAATATTTCATAAGCGTTCAGGATTCAAACTTTACGGTTGCTCATAAGTTAACCAAAAAAACACCAACCCAGGATATTTTCAATAGAACATTTCTGTTTCCCATAATCTGTCGATCGAAAAAGCCACAAAATCGCTAAAATGGAAGCATCTCAGTTTAAAATAAAACGTTTTTATTGTTCTCATTACGGAAATAACAACATAGTAACACTATACTGTACTTAATATGACGCCATCCATATTTATATATTTTGCATTCTTATGTGTGGTAAGCACATCCTGGATCATTTATATGTTTATGTTGTAAATTATGATTCACGTTGTAGAAAAGCAAAGAGTCCATGAGGTCAGCTACCTGTGGATTGACAGGTCAAGCTAAGTCCATTGGTTAAGTGAAAGTAACTTTTTACACTGCCGGTCATGATTGTGTTGACTGCTGTCGAGATGTGTTTTAAATGGTCTTAAGACCCAAGTACACTCCAGGATAGTAGTTGAATGCTACATTATGTGACCGTGAGCATGTTTACTGAGTGACCAAACTTACAAACCAACGAGGACAATATCTGGTAGGTTTTAAATATATATTTTCCTGCTCTGTATTTTGAGTTCTGTTTTTCAAACAAATCAAACGAAAATAATGGAAAAATACAGAACCTCATTCTATATAGCATGGTGCATTGCAGATCAGTTTTAAAATACAGGAATGTTCATTAAAACAGTAGTCAGTCATGAAGTGACTATATCTATCTGATCAGAGTTCTTAGATAATTGTTTGCACAAATATAGTTAAAATAGGAACTCGTCTTTCTTCGAAAGATTGTCGCTAATCTAATTTTAAAGATGTAATTTACACGTATCACACTCCCTTATAGTTTTTTTAATTACTTTCTATGGTTATAAAGATGTAATTCACACGTATCACACACCCCATAGTTTATTTAATTACTTTCTATGGTTAATTACTTTCTATGGTTATAAAGATGTAATTCACACGTATCACACACCCCATAGTTTATTTAATTACTTTCTATGGTTAATTACTTTTTATGGTTATAAAGATGTAATTCACACGTATCACACTCCCCTATAGTTTATTTAATTACTTTCTATGGTTAATTACTTTCTATGGTTATAAAGATGTAATTCACACGTATCACACTCCCCTATAGTTTATTTAATTACTTTCTATGGTTAATTACTTTCTATGGTTATAAAGATGTAATTCACACGTATCACACTCCCCTATAGTTTATTTAATTACTTTCTATGGTTAATTACTTTCTATGGCTATAAAGATGTAATTCACACGTATCACACTTCCCTATAGTTTATTTAATTACTTTCTATGGTGTTAGCTTACCAGCTGTCAAGAAATGTTATGAGCTAATTAGTTCACATCTATTAATTAAATGCTATAATTTTCGTTATGGACTAATATGAAATGAACAAACAATATACAAATGTTGTTAACATTTAACTTTCATGTACGTTATTCGAGTTAATATTAATTGATTCTTAAACAATCTAATGCAAAGACATCGCGTGCCCATGTATTATGATGCAATGCAGTGCCGTACAATCTACCCCCCTCCTTCCCGCTCAGGTCACCTTCTAACAAATCAGGAATTCAAGCTTTGCTGGTGGCTTCCGTGGGTCGGTGATTCTTAACGGGCTTTTGCCAGCAATACTGGCCGCCATGTATAAACCTATCATGCGTTGAAATATGGCGTCAACCCCTCAAACAACAAGAACAAAAGAATATAGAATTTAATAGATGGACATGTGCGTAACAAGATAGATTAATCATTGTCGTCTGTTACATGTCAATACAACCTGTTAAAACAAGTGCTCGATGCAAGAAGGACGTGTACCATATTTAGCAAGACTTATCAATCATATATTGATTATATACACAGTATTGTCTGATAAATAGAGATTTGGGACAAAACATGTAAATCATGTAGGAACATTAAAGCAGTACTAATAATGACTGTTTTGTGTCAAAATTTAATAATACTGTATGCGAGCAGATAATTAAAAAGTGACGACTTGATGTAGAATTGAGTTTTACTATAGTAACACCAATATTTTTATATCGATTAATGAGTTCATTTCTGGGAAGTAAACAATGAACTAAACTTTAGAATATTTCATATACTGTAGTATTCTTTGTTATTATATGTAACAAAAATTTACAGGCACAAATAGTTATATTTGCCCCTCGAAGTACACGTAGGGTCAATATATAATTAAATTCATCACGCAGAATATTTGTACTGCAAAGAGTAGACAATCTTTTATATGTCGGTGTGTTTATCTATCTTCTGTTTTATCATAATAAATGGAGATTTGAAGTTCTAAATTTGAGCAAATGAAATTCTAAGATAAAGCTTAACATTGCTTAGGAAATCGATACGATCAGTGTCTTATCACAGCTCCAGATTTAAAGACACATAACAAAAAGTTATTTTTTTAGATTTAATTTAGTAGTGGTTGCTGTTGGCAGAACATGCTTACATGCCCTGAAAAAAACCTTGACCAAGTTCACACTACTAACACAGTGATTGATAGTACTAATCTTAGGGTCGTTCGAAGAGAAAATATAAAGACTGGGATACTGAAGTCCATGCGAGGTAGAACTAAGTGTAGCATTATCCATTAGGAAAATACTTTCTCTAAAGGACTCTTGAGTCGAATGCCTATGGGTAATTTTACAATCTATTGTTTTAGCACAGGCGATATTATAGTTCGATAATTGGGTGTTATATATCACAATAATTTGGACGTCTAAAGATTTTATGAGGATAGAACTAGGGTGTCGTATCTAAAGTATTTAGGCGCCCATAGATTTAACATGGGGGGGGGGGGGGGGGTAACATTCTTTGAAGTTGATAACATCAGTGTTACAACATAGTTCGAGTTGACTTTATATGCACCACCACAGGCACGTACCGATCTGATTAAAATTCGGTCTCTACTGTCCTACTTGAAGATTTGACAGCAACCATTTAGGGGTCATGTTCTCGTAATCTTTGAAGTAGCCAATGAAAATATAACTTTCAGAAATGAAAAAGTGAATCAAATCGTTCCGCTCACATTGACGCTATGGGTTGGGTCGGCATGACGTCACGAGCTTAGCGACCTACTTTCAGCCATATTTCCGAGGTGAAAACAATCGCTTAGTAACAGTGCAGTAGCGTTAGTTATGTTCGATATTACAAACCGTTTTGTTTACCTATATTTTGTTTCTTATTTATGTTTTCTGTTCAGAAATGTTACATGGTCTTCTGTACATGCAGGATTTTAAACCATATATGTGTGTTTGTCGAATATTTTTTAGACGTAATATATTTTAGGTTCATAAGGTAGGAAGGAAATCTAACTCGGGAAATGGTACCACCATATAGTGCAGACTACATTCATCATCTGTCCGCTTATCAATACTCTTCACCAAAACAAGTGCGACAAAACTACACAATCTGATTTATATTTTATATGGTAGAGTACAATACATGGTCAACATCGTTGACCAGATTCTATTACTGTGATAAGATGTTAACCGTCAAGGTCCTGATTATAAATTCGTAGAATACTACGAGTTAGCAGTTCATATCTTTAAAGAAAAACTGTCAGTTCTTTCGGTCGATGTTATATTACAAAGACTCTTTACATAGTTACGAAAATGATATTTTACGTCGGCTTTGTCTTACCAAGAGAAAAACTGTTCTTTAGTGGGATTTGTTTTGGTATTTCTCCTTTTGCTTGTTTGAGAATTTTGATGACAATCGACTTAGAAGAAAAAAAAAAGAGAAGCATATTATCCGTATCCAGATTTCACTAAAATTTACCATGAACCTCTCATTTTGCTAGGCCTACCCCTACTCCTCCGCTATAATAAGGGGTAAACTCACTCAAGTTCCCAAACGTTAACGCTTGCGTTCATGTTGAAATGCTTTACGAATGACCATGTAAATACTCCCATATTTCTTGTCTTTACATGGCGGCCAGAATAACTGATGGAAAAAGAATACAGGAAATCCCGGTAAGAATTACCTACCAACGGAAAGATAATGGCAGCTTTTTCATATACCCCAAGGCCGAGAGTTGAACCCATGCGGACAGAGATGAGATGCTGAGATGTCAGTCTTCGGTAAACGCGGTGTGCGTTTGACCACACCGGCCTTCTAGGCCCATAGGTCAAAGATGTTTATCGGATTAAATGTCTGATCGGGTCATATGGGAATTATGGTTACAATCTACACATATACAATCCAGCTCCCGCTTTTAGATTACTATTTAAACACAATGAATATACAATCCGCTTTTTGAATACTATCCAGTTATAACACATATTGATTGTTATACGAACGTAAACCCGTACAGTTCAGCACCAATTGCTTTATTACTGTCCAACAGTTATAAACTTTTTAAGGGAATTTAACATGGGCTTCCAAAAGAGTCAGAAAGTGTATAACTTGAAAGTTGACATGGGAGTAGTTGCCTGAAATTCGATTCCTTAGTTATTTACTATCCAATGCATAGTTATCTACTAGCAAAACCCTCATTGGCACTATCGAAATCTTGACGTGTCTAAAATATCCACACTAACTAAGAGACTTAAAGGTATGAAGTAAAATGAGAGATGAAATAACACAAACATAATATCCAAAACACCACCTGTAGTATCCAACACCCCATAAACATTATCGACAACTACTTGAATAGTGTCTAAACCCCACACATACGATCAAACGAAAAGTGTATGGTGTAAAAGAAGGGGATGAAATCAACAAAAACACAACACCAATGCTGTCAAACACTCAAATCTTATATATTCTCAAA
Organism: Unio delphinus; assembly: GCA_029339505.1. Lineage (NCBI taxonomy): Eukaryota > Metazoa > Mollusca > Bivalvia > Unionida > Unionidae > Unio > Unio delphinus. Next base: position 6,044,589 of record JAQISU010000108.1, read on the forward strand.
ATCACTCTTTTAAATACTCTCCAACACCCATTTTTTTTTTATTATCACACACTATGTTGTAACGATTAAGACCCTCTACGTTTACTAGCAAACATAACAAAATCGATAGAGAGTATATTAAAAAGCGTGTCAATGCTATATTGTATTCGATAAAAATACAAAACAACACCATTTCATTATTCAGAATAAACATCGGTAAGAACCACCAACCCACGGTAAGCTACCTGCAGTTTTCTCACACATCCACATTCGCCGAACCCGAAACTCTAACATACGCGGACAGAGGTGAGATTACAGCTATTGGAATAGGCGAGTGCTTTAAAGCACTCGTCCATCCGCCCCTCCCTCCTGGTTGAAACCGTTGTAGTGTCTAACGTTTCTTCCAGTGATCTAAGGGACTGCCATTTTACCATCGATGCACACTTCGTTTCCGAGCTGAATACAAGAGAAAACCAGAATGTTCATAAAACCGTTCATCATTTCCAGAATACTATCAAAATAAGACGTTAAAACGTCTAAGGGAAATCGAACATATTATTGAATTGAGCCGATACAGTATTTCTTCTCATCAAGTCAATGATGTCGTCTTCCAGAGGAGGTAATCTATAGGAATCAAAACACTCTACACTGTCACCACAAGGAAATTAAACGGCCACCTAATGGGTTCCTGTTGGATGAATGGCGTCTACGTTTATGACACAGGCTGGACTATATTTAGGCTTGCAATCATTATTTTCACATTTAGCACGGGTAGTATTCTATCGCTTGAAAGCTTCAAGGCTATTGCTTTCAAGAAAAGTCAAAGGAGATAAGAAATGGTTAAGCGATTTTTAAGGGCACTTTCTCAAAATTTTCTATTTCAGAAACGAAAGTCAATGCCTCTTGCATATATTCTTTTAACGTTTCTTATTGACTTTTCATCGTACATTGGTCGTGTTGTGTAGGTCTGGGATGATTGATTTGACATTCATAACACTGGCTTGTGTAGAGACCTTTTGAAATTCCTTCATCCAGGTCCTTAGCAAAACAGGCGACTGAGCGTTGTTCCTCTTCTTCTTGCCATACTGATGTTATGACTGTATTATGACTTTATTGTGTGTCCCTTTCCTGTTCTGGCTGCAAAATATCCTCATCGTGTAGCTCAGTAGGATCACTTATCTCAAACTGTTTATTTCTAGAGTACGTTAACATTCTGCCTACCATACGACGTTCGCTGAATTGGTCTCAGCTTCTGCAAACTGAAGTTGCTATATAATACACAAGGGATTTGACTGCATATCCATCTAGGTACACAAATAAACCCAATGTCCTCCTAGAATGTCTATCTTATCCTACCTAAGTTTATTTACAAAACTTAAAAAGAATTAACCATCTTAGATTTCCTAACATGTCGTCCAACACATAAAAGCGTGCAGTTTGAATAATTTTGGTGAAATCTGATTGGAAGGAAATGTTGCTCATTTTCTTAGGTTTCTATATTTCATCCCGCTATGTGTAAATCTTCAAAACATACCAGCATCTGTATTCAGTTTGCGAGGCTGATTTAATAATTTGAATATGTTTCTAATTTTTTAGTTGGCTGCCTAGCTGGTAATAAATTAATACGATCTCTAGAGGTCTTAATTAACGCAAATAGCTGGATAATTAGTAACACCACTAACAATCTCTCAGTATATGTTAGCTGTATAACTGTCTCCACACCTGATAATACTTAAAAGTATAATCTGACCTTATGATTTCTCTATTTCGAGAAAGCCATACCTGGAAACTAATATAAAAATATAGTGTTTAATGTTCTCTCGATATGAACCTCAAGTAAACATATACATGAGTTATAGTTGTGCTCGGTGTTAGAATGTCTATTTCTTAGTAGGTAGGAAGGTCGCCCTTCCAGGTGGGGGGATGGGTTGGAAAGTCGTTGCAAGAGAATAAAGTGCATTGCTGAATAAAATTACCTTTCTAGATAATATATTGCATCGTGAGTGTCTGTGATGACTAATTCATGGGTTATGTAACCTAGGGTTCACAAATGGGAATGAAGTCGAAAGATGTATACTGTTATTTTTTACATTGGCACAGTAGTCATTCACCTTGAGAACTGCAATACACTGTATATTCAATTTGAATTCATTGGATTTTATTATGACAAGCATGTAGATGCTCATCAAGTACACAGAGTTAATATTTTGGCTGGACTAAGGGTTTGTTTGCGGCTCAGAGTACTTAATAATGGCCCTTATATATATATATATATATATATATATATATATATATATATAGTTTAAGGACCGCTTCTATGGTGTATGTAAAAATCTATAAGGGCCATTATTAAGTACCCTGAGCCGCAAACATATATATATATATATATATATATATATATATATATATATATATATATATATATATATATATATATATATATATATATATATATATATATATATATATATAATTGATTACCTTCTTTCCTCGTCTGTAACGGGGTCAGGGGCTCGCATTCTCAATTTATTGGATTTATATGATTGTTTTTGATTTTTACTTACCTTAATACACATTAATAGGATGAACAGTTTATGCGGATTTAGTGCTTTACTCACAGCAACAAAAGTAGGTTATTTAGTGCCGAGGATATAGAGCATTTTCTTTTATTCAAGTACATACCACGGTAGATTCTAAGTGTGATCATATGACAGGATTTGAATTCGAACCCTTTCAATCGCGAGGCCATGCCGGCCCTAGTGACTGTAAACATGTACCGTGGTTACCGTGCCGGTAAACCATTGAACTTGTAAACCGCTCTTTCTTTTGGTCGAACACAAAATTCTGAACGTGATCTCAGGAGGAAGACAGTAGAGTTTGACATTAAGGTTTGGTTTGCTATGATTTGTGTGGTTTAATTTAGCAAATGATAGGCTATACACGTCGACCAGAGTATATGGCGGAGGAAGAACCTGGGAAGAACCACCAACACACGGGAAGCTAGTGGCAAGCTTTCTTACATACCAAGCTTGTTGAGGCGAGGCTCGAACTCACACTGACAGAAGTGATGGGTGAATGATCTGTCAAGGCGGGCATCCTACGCTAGTCGGCCCACTGACCCCCTGCCCTTAAATTTGGCAACCCTCAAAGTAAGTATGTTTAGGCTGCTTACAGTTGCATGTGCCACCTGCAGATTTATGCGTATGACGTAAAATATGTACAATACAGTAATCTAAAAATGTCGGAGAAGGAGAGGCATTCTGATACTAAGCAATAGTGTACTGTAAAATCCGTGCGCTTGAGTACTCTCTGATATCAAGGCCGACCTGGATGCGTTAGAATACTTTCTAACTGATATAAAGGCCGACATGGATGGGTTAGAATACTTTCTGACTGATATCAAGGCCGACATGAATATTGTTAACGGACATAGTTATGTCATATTATAAAATGCTGAGGCGGTTTCGTCATTCTGAAGATGGTCTTGAGTCCACAGATGTTCCACGTTCTGGAAGATCGTTGTCCGCGATTGGTGAGCGAGAAAAGTATTTGAAAGGAGCTTTTTATGAAGATGCTCGAGTCACACTGAAACGTATTTCTGTTCTGACAGGCATTAATACGTCAACTGTTTTCCATACGCGGAAGAATAATGTTAAGCTTAAGTTTGTGTATGGTTTGTCATGAATTACCTCCCCCGATATTATGACCCGGTGTGTGTGAACTATATAACATTGACAGAAAGCAGGGCAAGATTATTGGGAACAAATAATGCAATACGAGCACCCTTAGACAAGAAAAATAACAAATTTAATCAAACAAATTAGTAGTGGTAATTTCAGTTCAACTTAAATGATATCAACAGGATTTAATAGTAGTGTCTAACTTGGATTTATTACATCATCAAAACGAGTGGTAAAAGAGCGCAATGTCCACGACTGATTGCATCACCTTCCCCTCGACTGTGTTCGAACGTTTTCTATTTCCTCGAGTCTTCCCCTTTCCAACTGCCTCTTTATTCTCGGACTTCCTATATTTTACTCTCTACTCTTTAGTTTCCACTTTCGGATCTCACTCGTCGTTTCTTCCGTTTTTATGACTCCGTCTCCAGACTGTCGAGTCCCTTCCAAAGTTCCCTCTACGCGAATGGTGGATGTACGCGCAATACTCACTGCATTGTGTAAGCATTACGGAGACGAGCTAACTTGAATGTTGGATTGACAATTCAGCTGCGCGGGAATGTCCGAGCACCTGCGCGCGCGCCCGCGCTTAGAGAGAACGTTGGTCCCTTCCCCCTCGGAAAACTATTTCCTTAATGTTCAAAATATCCCTAAATCGCTATATGTACTACTTTCTAGATGTATATGAAATTCCTGCATTTGCATTACTCAGAAATACTCTCCGTTCAGACACTACGTAAATCCTACCTACGGTAGTACCTTGCTCGGAATTACCACGTGACTTCTCCATTGAAAATTTACCGTATGCTAATACATATTGGATTGCTATTGCATAAAATCCTTACTAACTTACAGATTATTAAACATTACATTACTAACGATAATAAGTATTGGCCTAACAGACAATGGAAATTATTTCATATGTATTCTTATAACCCTATAAATCTTGCACATATGTACATTTGGATCGCATGCAATTAGTTCTTTTAACGAACTAATAACTGTAAAATTAAAAGACAAATTGCATAGCAGGTCTGGGCATCACACATTTCCATAAAATAAAATAAGATTATGGAACCTAGTCCTATTAACAAGTTGCACACAACAAACAAAAATTTGGAATATTACGTGAAAATTGCATACTTTAATGCTGTTACCTATCCGGCCTCACCCATGTGTACACACCAGCAAGATAATTACGCTCCTCTTCTGACAACCGTATAATCATTATTCCCACTATAAAAACAAGGTCATATGGACAACGTTCTTTTGCATACTAGGGCCCATCAACGTGGACTGAACTGCCCATTGAAAATAGACACAAAGACAGAGTGATCCCTTTCAAGATTGCTCTTAAAACGAACCTTTTTCGACTGCAAAAACAAACTTAAGACCTAAATATGTTTCCTACCTTAATTATTTTCAACATTTTTTGTTTTCCAGTTTCATGGTGTTTTTTTAAAATAATTTTCTTTTTTTTAATTCATAACATTATATATGTTGTAAAGCGCTTAGAGCTTCTAAAGATTAGGCCCTAGTCCTCATTATTATTATTATTATTATTATTATTATTATTATTATTATTATTATTATTATTATTATTATTATTAGTTCCAAGATCTCCGCCTTAATTTCATTCGGACAATCATAATCAGTGGTTTATCAAAACTTTTCTTAAGACAACATTTGTTTCGTCAGTCAGAATCTCTGAACTACGTTATATAACTTGTCCCTTTGAATAATGACTATTTGACACGGATCGAAAGTTCAGCTATCGCATTCTCAAACCCGTTTAAGAATATCCCGTCAATTTCATTGAATCGGAATACTGACCCCTTTGAAGTTTTAACACTGATATATAAAAAAAATTAAGAAATGACCCTTCCTAAATACTCCCCTGGTCTAAATGTGACTAAATCTTTAAGTTCGGCACATTCAACTTTAAGGTTCACTGCTTATTAAAAATTTGATACTTCACAGTACGTAAAGAACCAAGCATTTAATATAAAATATCCCGGTCCGGAATATTTTGAAATAAATAATCTTGCTCTCAGTTGTTAAGACAAAAAAGAGAATGGACTCTATCCATCTTATTTTCTGGAACACATACCACAGATCAACAAACTATTACCCTTTATAGGAAATAAAATATTCGCCCCAACAAATTACCGACAAAATCAAGGAAGGCTAATTTTTTTTAACCTGATACAACGCGCTTGGAGTTTATAGCGCTTTTAAAGATAGCAGAAAATGTAATTAAAATCTCACTCGACTTGGGACCCGGATGAATTTACAACTTACTACTAATACAGAAACCTTCTTCGGAGTCAAGTGATTATTTGAGAGCAAGTATATCAATTTGACCGAAATTTTAATGTGTCCTTGAGAGGAAAGACTGAGATATTTGGTCCATATGTTTTCAAATGACTGGTCAAAGATAAGACTCAGAAATATAATTTATGAAACTTCCATTTTGATAGTAACCAAAACATGTTTGAGACAATTTTTATTTCTGTTTGCGTGTTTGGAAAATATCGTCTTTGAGACTAATAAAAATTAAGCTATCCCTATTCTTTCTTATCTCTCCGTCTCTCTGTCTTCATAAACAGAATCATACGAGGCGCCGTAGCGGACAGAAGCTGGTCCAGCGAGAAAGTTGCAGTTGAACATTCGATATCGTATGTCGAGAAGTCCAATATCAAGGGTTGGATCAAACTGCATGTCTTTAATGTTCCATTTTCGAGATCGAGATTTTAGATTTTATATGTTGAATTATACAGTGGTGGTTCAGTTCTATTTTTCATGTCGACTTTTAATAGTGTATATTTTGAATTACACAGCGGTGGTTGAAATTTCAATATCATAAGTCGAGAATCTCTAATTCACACGTTGTATAGTAATATCTATGATAAAAGTTCCATTTCATATGGCGAGTTTTTTTCTTTCTTCATCTGTTGAATTTCACAGCAACGAGATGCAGCCCCCCCTCCCCCCCCCCCCCCCGTTTAACAATAACGCCGTTGGTTGACGAGAGCGATGTCTAAAGAAGAAATTCATAATAATTCTCGACCTGTGAATGATAACTGTAAATGCATGAAAGTAATGTCGCCTCGTAATTGAATACACGAATTGTATATCTTAATACTCGATATTATTTTGAATTGTTAAAGTGAACATTGTGTAATATTACTTTTAACACCATCACATCACTTCACCATATAAAAATAGCAATTCTGACAAGCACATGAAAATATTCAACTACCACCGTGTAATTTAATAGATAAAACTCACCATACGATATGCAACTTTCAGCATAATTATTGTGATTCAACGTGTTAAAATGAATAACTCGAAATATGACATTAAAATTTCAACAACTGCCATGCAATTCAGAAGATGGAACTTTAAGGACAAGCATTTTGATACAACACTGAAATTGCAATTCCGGATATATGACATTAAAATTGCAACGGCAACGTTCTGGTAGGACACTTTTTTGTCCGCTACAGCGACTCATAGAAGCACGAAGGAATATTGTCACGTTTCATCCGAATTCAAGTTTGAAACGTGTTAGACATTTGGCAAAAAATTAATTTCTAACCGGAATACTGTTTGTATTTCAATAGCCCTGCGTGGTCGAGTGGTTCAAAGTGCTCGCCTTTTTCAGATCACTGCAATCTCTCCTCAGTCAACGTGGATTTCAGTCTCGGATTCTGTCAATGTGGTTTCATACCGATGTTTTCCCGGCTTCTTCCTTCGCCAGTTATACTGGCGGCCATATATAGCCTATCGACTACTGAAAATTGGAGTTAAATACACAATAACAACATCCCCACCCACCCACACAAGTAAAACATTTTAATGTAAGCAACGAAAGCTAACCCGCAACTAACCTGTGAAGTGCCAAATTTTCGGTCGAATATATTAAATAACTAGCCAAGTCTGAGTTCGAGAGAAACATCCACGAGAGAAAAGTATCTCGAGACACAGGAACCTCTGGGTCAACATTTCAGTGAGCAGAGGACGCAGTTAGACGATAACAGGTCATGAAAATCGAACAGCGCGGATGAATGTGATTGAACTCTCGATTCTCTGATGAAGTTAACTATGAGTAATAGAACGGCTACATTTCTTTAATTCTATATTCAATCTATTTGTAATTCGGTGAAAGTTAATTCTAAAACCACGTGTATTCAGAACGAAAGGAAATTTCACTGTGTATGTATTTGATTAAATTGTTTATTTATCTTTACGGTAGCTCGTAGTTTTTTGTTCAATATATTAGCTCAGTTTACTATATACGTTCTATACTCGAACCGGGCAATTATACCGTGGACGGTCATCTCCTAAATAGCGAGTATCAGAGGAGAGTGGGTTAGAGTGTTGTTTTTATATGTTGTGCAATACCTTTTGACAAGTGGGCTTGTACAATATTATACGAATAAAGCTCATGACCCTCGAAACTCTGACATAACCCGTCGATCAAAGGTACCATCTGTCAATCAACTAACTCGTAAAAAATTCCGCCACACTGCTAGCCGATTAAATTGTTGCGTCATCGGATGGCATGACAGAAAGTTTGTAAAGAGAGCAAAAAGAATGTACAATAAAAATTTGCAAAAATGAAATTCTTTACAATTTCGACATTTTCCATCAAATTTTCATGAAAACTGATGCACTAATAACTGCACAATGTATGTAAACAATAAAAACGCTGATTTTAAAAGAAATATATCCACAAATAAGAATATTGAGCAAGAGTGCTCATACATTTTGTGTACGATATTTCAATAATTTGTTTATATTATACTCATAAATATACATTATGGTTATTCGGTTCACTTCGTGCAAACACGTATTTACGTGTAGAGAACATTTTCTCATTGGTATCCAAATTGTCTGAACAGTAAGTATATCTGTATTAGTTAAACAACTGCTATCACTCTGCCTTGTAAAGTTGACCAAAAACAGCTTTAGTCCATACGTACGGAATGACGGGACAAATGAAATATTGCAGGGATAATCAAACTTACTCCGTTGGTGAAATAGTTCTCTATTAAATACAAATTTTAAAATATATTATCTTGTAAATCTTTATAAGCATTGCTTAAAACTTGAATGAACCTTAAAGTAATCTCCATGGTAACTTGCTCAGCTGTACTGTGTGGCTTTTCTCGTTGATCTACAAAACTAATTTTTGGGCTTACAGTTTATTGCGTGAAAATAAACTTGTTTAAAGCATTGAAGATTTGAATCCTGTGGTATATGCATGCTTGAAGTCTGGGAAGACTTGAATCCTGAGTTATATACATGCTTAAAGCCTGGGAAGACTTGAATCCTGAGTTATATGCATGCTTGAAGTCTGGGAAGACTTGAATCCTGAGTTATATGCATGATTGAAGCCTGGGAACACTTGAATCCTGTGTTATATGCATAATTGAAGCCTGGTAACACTTGAATCCTGTGCTATATGCATGATGTAAGCCTGGAAAGACTTGAAGCATGTGAGAATAATTGAAGCCTGTGGAAACCACGATTGTGAAGTATTGTAATTGAAAAAAAACAAACAATCTAATGAACAAGGGAAACAATGAAGTTCGTATATATAAAGTCCTACCTAAAAACCACCTACCTATTCAAAGATTGTTAAACGGAACAACCTGTACAGGTGCAGCTGAGTATGTAACCTTCCTTGTATTACCAGTGCTGTACTTCAAGGAAGCTTCGTAGCATCTGAGATATACGAGTGCTTCTACAATTCATGTGGCATAATTTCACGCGGCGTATAGGCAATAAATACATGATTATGCATACGTCTGACAGTTCTGCATTAGTATACGCAGTGACCATACTTTATGGAATAATCTTGAGCAAAGACTGTCTCAAACCATGATAATACCTGCAGGGGCATGGAAAATTTAGAGTTATTGTTTTCAAATATTCGAATCATTAGTTTGATTTTACGATGCATTTTTTCGTTGTATTTTCTCAATTTATTTTCTTTATTTCCTTTCATTTGGAGAAAGCTTAGTAAGGTGTTAGAAATTGTTCACGATTTAAAGGCATGTTGTCGGTATATTTACAAAAGGCTGTTTTCCATGACGTCCGCTCTGTGAAAAACATAACAGTTGGTTAAAGAAAAGTATTGATATAGCATCTTTGTTACACTCTGAAAATGAATGCTTAGTATCAAGGTAACGGAAAAGGACAACTCATCCCAAATACGAATCGACACAAGCTAAGTCGACTCAGGTTTAGGATAACCCGGACCAAACCGCTTTTCAACTCTATTCCATGAACTGAAAATTAGCGGACCAACTCGGTCCCAATTTTTGGTTTTCATCTACACCAGGGTGCACATCATACGACCTGACCAGCACGCGTCATGTCGACACAGTTTGTTTGGCCGTTGGCTAGTGTCCTTGTTTACGCATTCGTAGTTAGGTTTTCTGGCACACAAACCTCCTTGCCACAGAAGCTGCACCTAGCCAGACGAAAACAAAACATAAAAAGGACCGTTTTGATTTGGAAACAAACCAATTGAAAGATCTGTCCAGTTATATTAAATGAAGCTTTATATATATATATATATATATATATATATATATATATATATATATATATATATATATATATATATATATATATATATATATATATATATATATATATATATATATATATATAAACTGTATATTATTCTAGCATTCGTGTCGTCGTCGTAATCATTGTCATCATCACATACTAATGACGAAGTAGTCTGATTCCAATCCAGCCCAAAACTTATTATCGCGCTGACACAATATACCAGACATACAGCTATTGCTTGTTAATGGACCGTAAACTCGCTTTAAAGAGGTGACAACCTATACAAATGATATCAGCAATTCTTGATTTTCCACTGAATTATTACAACAGAACGTTCTAAAGTTTTACAGAAACACGAGGCGGCAGTAAATGTAATGAACACTCCCGCAGTGATATCGTTGCCATAACGTTTGCACAAATCATATGCTTTGATCACCTAAACTGATAAATGAAATTACGACTGATCAATCAAGTGAATGGAATGTTAGTAGATAAAAGAAGAATGATACCATTGCCAGAGGACATAACTGATTACAAAGTGTCCAATAGTAGAACTAAAAGGTGTATCACTTTCAAGAGAATCTGCTTACCTAAATGCCTACCAGCGGCAAAGTGTTGGGGACATAAATGCAAATCACACTGTTTGAATATTCGACTCCAGCTCGAAAACAACAACAAAAATCGCATGACCTCCCTCATACGTATAACTATCTCCCATCATAACGTTTGTAGTTCACAAAAATCATAATCTACAACCAAATGGCACACCCTCCACTCCCTTCGTCAATACAGACCAACCCCTTCATTTGGAAGCCCTTGCAAACGTGGTTAGAAAAAAAAGAACAAATAACCGTCTGTACTCGCTTATAAGAAGAGACCAACTGCAACTTGCACAGATCCAGATCTGCCGTCGCATAATACGTCGGTATATCTGGGTATGTAAAGTTTGTTAGGAGTTAACAGTAGAACAAACAATGCAGACCCTAATCTGCTGGCGCATCTGGATCTTGGCTGTTTGCAGTTTGACTGGATTGATAAGAGAGTATAGACGGTATCATACCTATCAAAATTTACTTATTTGTTATAATTTACTGAATATACTACCAAAAACATTTACATAAAATATAATTGTGGCATATGATGGACGCCCAAAGAATCTTAACATTGTATCTTGTATTTCAAACATTATGTTTGATACTCAGTTTGCATAGTAATGAAAATTATGCTTGGTATTCCTTGACAATTTTGTTTGAATTACAACTTGCATGCTAATGAAAATACGTTTTGGAATTCTCTGGCTATGTAATATTAATTACGAGTCAGTCTCATCATATTCAATACTGACTGCAGCTAAATATCAAATTAATATACCATGTGTACTCAGTTATAAGACGAGTAAGACTCCAAACAACAAATATTATGATCTGCCGTAGTATAATGCGCATGCAGCTCAGGGTCTATGAAGTTTGTTTTACTGATTATTTCAACAAACTGCACAGACCCAGGCCTGCCGACATATTAAGCGACGGCACATTTGGGTCAGCGCAATTTGCAGTTAGACTTGACCTATAAGCGAGTATACACGATAGTTTGTTCCGCTTAGCTTTCTAGATCTGATCAAATCAGTTTACCCTATGGCATCGTCGCAAGCCATTGACGAAAATCCGTTACGCTGCCATAAGATGCTCTCGTTTCTTTTGAATAAGCATAAACAAAAATATAGGTTATCGACCAGCCAATAAAATATGCCCTTAAATATCATCGGAAGTGACCGTTTATCGATCGGTAAGAAACTGTGTGAAGAAAAGAAACTCTGATTTGCTCTCTCAGACAGCGTGAAAGGTCAGTTTGAATCAACTTTCATAAATTCTTTTACTCTAGCTCACAATAATTTGTTAGCCATGTTTACCGGTATGTGTAAACAAAGAAATCTTATCCCCAGTAGCCATAGTGACAATAACATGTGCGCGTATCATTCATCTCAACTCTTCTTTCTTTTCATAATATCTTTCATCAAATTTATGATCAGAACATTTTCTTTATACGTACATATTAAAGCAATTGATAAATAAGCAAACAACATTGCACGCAGTTTTACATCTTCGCTACCGAAGGTTCCGATATGTTAACCTTATCTACATCTTAAGCTGATCGAGCAGATATTTCTGGACTTCGGGTCTGTAATGCCACCGCATCCAATCAAAATTAAGTTGTTCAAATTTGCGCACTGTTCCTTCATGATCGAGAAAAGTTGAGCGAACAACTTGAATGGACTCACGAATAAGCGATTTTCCACTGCCTGTCTGTGTTTGAACAAATACTTTTCATTCATATATACATCTGCAATGAGTTCTTTTTGTTACGTAGACATACTCGAATTAATCTTACAAAGCATCCTTTTGAAGCCAATTGCCTTCTCCGTTTTCGGCTTATGAACAATGCAACGCTATTACTCACTATCAATTAGTTGATTTTACATACAAAATGGAGTCATCTCATAACAAAGCACTAAAATATATGCTCGATCCGCCAAGGTGTATATATGGATAACATACTGGAATCGTGGCTAACGAACATGACATTCGATCAGTTAGTTGTTTTGCTTCCACCTCATTTCTTTCTCTTTTCTTTCTCTGCACAGGTTGTGTTATGTCCGTGCACTTTCCTGCCACAAAACAAACATATTGAAAAGTTATGAAGAAAGCAAGAACCGATTCCTTGTAAGTATTGCAGTACTATTTAAGTTAGTTTGTCAGTTATAAATTCAGATGCGCCATGACTATCTTATCGATGTTAGTCACTAACCTAGAGGTTTCATATAAAAAAGTAGCACGAGTTATTTCGTATTTTCTAAAAATAGTTATATCTGAATGAAATTACGGGAAATTTGGAGCCATTGACCTTTCTGGAACGCGCTGAATTACGCCTCTTCGCTTATCATCTTACACATAAAAGCCAAGGGGCTAAACACAAAATACATTTAGCTTTGAGTTTAGACTTGAATATTTAAATATTCATATTTTCTATTTAGTACAGGTAACATTCTTCACATGTTAACAAATGTCAGGAAAAAATCTAGAAGATTCCAATGATTTTCTTTGGGATAATACGATGCAATATCAGCTAATTTGCTCAGTTAGTGTAGCAGGTTCGTCCGAATCAAGTGATGAAACCTGTATTAAGCACCCTATAAGAGGGCTATATTTTGGTATCATTACTGCATCAGGAAAAGGAAAAATGAAAGATTTAAGAAATATTAAGACCTGAATATCATAAAGTCTTGCGGTTTCTGTTTCAAGCTGAGATTTTTAGATTTTTAGATTAGCAAGTTCCGAAAAAAAAAACTGTATTTGCGTAGCATTCTTATTTGTGTAACATTACACGGTGCCGGATTAACCAATTAGCACACTAAGCACATACGTAGGACACCAGCCCAACAGAAGTACCAAAAAAATTCAAATTAATTATTGATGATAAAATTGAATGAATTATATATATGACTATACCGATCTGCTTGTACAAGTATTTTGATTTGGAATGATAGCAACACTGGTATTATCCCACCTTTTTAGCTTTCTGTATTGATTTTGATTTAGTTTTACATTTCAGTATTTTAAAGCCCTAGAAGTTCTTAATCCGGCACTGTCTAGAGTTGAAAATGTCGTTTGAAGGCCTTAATTCGGCACTGTCTAGAGTTGAAAATGTCGTTAGAAGGTCTTAATTAATGATTTTAATTATTTTCATGCCATACGTGTATTTCTTTTTTACTTTATATAATCCTATAAGCATTAAAAAACATAATGGATCAGTTAAGTTGCCATCCCAAGTTGGTACATATCTACATTTGGATGGACGGTTTGCCAAACGAAGCTGTAATGTATCTTCTCCACTGGACATCCCCCTCCCCCAAAGTCTTTTAATGATGTAATTACAAATGGAGAAAATGAAGAGGGGAAATTCTTATATGAATCGAACACTTTTTAATATAAAATGGAATCAATGAAAGGAGAAAATAAATTTGAAATCTAATTTTTGTTTTAATCTTTGAAAACACTGTGCCTAATTGGTAAAGAACCATAAGCAAGACTTACTACAATTGGCATAAGGAAACAAATAAATTTGCACGAATTATTTAAATCTTTATTTTAAAATATATTTAACTATTATGTTTCTTTGATTTTGTGCAGTTTAAGATAACATGCTTCTAAATTATTGAATCATTTGTTAAAGATTCCGCACGACAGCGAAATGTTCGAAATATGAAGCATTTCATTTCTGAGCATATTGGAATTTTAGCTCATGGAACGCATTACCACTGGGGGGGGGGGGGGGGGGGGCGAGTGGCCGAGTGGTCTAAAGCGCTGTCCGTTACGGATCACTGCCATCTCCCCTCTGTCTGCTTGGGTTCGAGTCCAAGATTCGGCCAATGTGGATATGTGAGAAAGTTTGCCAGTAGCTTCTCGTGGGTCGGTGGTTCTTTCAGGGGTTTTCCCCGGGTTCTTCCTCCACCATTAATACTGGCCGCCATGTATAGCCTATATTGTGCTGAAAAATGGCGTTAAACCAAACAAAAAAAAACACCAAAAAAAACCCCAAACAAACAAGCATTACCACTGTCATCGCTAAGACTTTCGTACATATTAGAGACGATAGTTACATATGGAATAAAAAGAGTACGATTAGTGAAGGAAGGAGCATTTTTTGTGACAAATGGCATTTGGGGTCATTACAAATAATGCAAGTTAACAATGAATCAGTTTGGAACTAGAAACAGAAAAAAAACACATTCTCAAATTTATCCTTCATAAAACAACCAAGTAAGAATAATAAATAAACACATAAAAACAAACAATTTGGAAAATGAGTATGCGATCTGCGTAGGCAGGGGATGTCTCTTTGAGGGTAGAATGGGGTAGGTAAGTGGAGTAGCTAGAAAGAGTGTTGTGGATTACTTTTCAATCGGCTGTGGTCTCTGTAAAATATCAGTAAATTCAGTTTCAAGCTATTTTCAATATGAGATAACTAGAACTTCCTACATAAACATTCACATAATGTTCCATGATCCTTTTTTTTCATAGACTACACACATTCTATTACATAAATACAAACTAAAATTAACCAGTCTTCACGACCCACATACAGTTAGAAAATGAGCACATCTGTAAATCGTACTCATCAACACATGATACAAGCATAAAAGTATTTTAGAAGACATCAATATTTTACACTGAATAGAAACACACAAGGCATTGTTATATAAGTGCTGAGTCACTGTTGACGAGCAATTTCGCTCGAGATATATGATATCTTAGAATTATCTGATGTGGACTCGATGAGAGATTTGTCCCCAAAATGTATTGCGTCCTTGAACTTTGATTAAATTATTCCTGATTTCTGAGCTTGCTGCACAGCAGTGACATGGCAAGCATGACCGACTCTAGATCTCTTACACAATCATCATCGTATACGAAGCAGACAACGCAAAATATTGATTTCTAGGTTACAATAATAGATCGGTTGTAAAGTGACTTGACCAAATGATCTTCCTGGCTCGAATCCCCCCCCCAAAAAAAAAAACAACAAAAAAACAACAACAACTTAACAAAATATATTTTGACTGGATCAGATCTTAATCGATATACATCTTTTCACACAATTTGCACACGCTGTTTATAACTGCGCATCTGCATTTACGTATTATCAATTTAGGACGCGGTTAGATACGTTACAGTTGTATTTTAAATTAATATAATTTACGTATAATACACAGGCATTGGCACATGATCGAGACAAGTGGAGGGAACTAGTCAGATGTTCAGCAGCACAGTGCCTAAACGACCACACTAGCTCAAGAGACTGATGATGGTAATTTACTTACGATCATGCTTTTTCTTTTGATATATATTATACTTACTTATCTTCAATTTTTCTTTCATTCTGCCTCCAAATATGATACAAATTATCAAGCATAGAAAATCACTCTTGTGCAAAACCTTCCACATGACAAAATTGCATTCCCATGTAAATATCTATATGTATGTACTTTGCATACGCATTAAATCTGGTGCTCGTAGACGGCGTACAACATTAATATTATGCATCAAGTTTGGTTTTCGTTTTTGATATTGTTAGACAAGGAACAGGAACCAAATGCATATGCATAAAACGGTCCCCAAATCACCACATTTTTTATGTTGCTGTTATTTTTTGTGACCTAACACAGCTTGTCAGCGCTGAGAAGGGCTAACATGACTTTAATATTGATGGGATATTCAAGGACAGAATTTTTCAGTATATTCCTGATTATGATTTTCTTCTTCCTTGAGTATTTATTCATCGTTTCATTGTATACTTTGTTAGTTTACATGGTGCAGTTTAGGTCATATGGACATTATTCCTGTGAATGAACTACTTTCTCGCCTTTGTTGTTCTTTATGACTATTTCAAGCCGTCATCTGAATCATGTATGTCAAATCAGTTTGACACTGACCGAATTTCCTCACATAAACTCGTAAATTTAACTTGGTTGCATGACCTGAACGACCTCGCCCATTAAATCACTAGAAATTACGTTACTGATGGACAGCCCGTGAAACAAAAGGATCTTGTATGTGGACAGACGCGTGCAAACCTATTAATCAGGTTCCAGTTTGACCGTGTCTAGTTCATATAACATTTTATTTCTTTATGGTTGCAACATCGCCAGGCTTGGAATATTTTCAAGAGCTATGAGCCGCAACAATGTAAACTACAAGAGAAAGAACAACACCATTAGGCATGATGCTGCTAATAAATAAATAAGTAAATAAATAAATAAATAAATAAATAAATAAATAAAAGGTAGAGAACATAAATACCATGAACAACATAATTTTCCCCAAAATGGCACTGAAGAATACATACAATTGACATACCATACATTAGTTTAGCGCGCAAAGAATTAATAATATAATGTATGCTTTTTATTCAAACTTTACTAGAATTGCTTTTTGACATGGGTGTGTATTTTGGGTTGTTTATTTACGTAGAATGATGCTAGAGTCTCTTCCTTATTGGATTTTGGTTTGACATCTCGGTATTATTGGGACTGTTGGTATTCTTGTCATAGAATTCTGCTTCTCTTGTAGAACTGTCACAGACACACACAGACACAAAATTATAAAATACAATAAACGAACGCTATACCAGTTACACACCCTGTAAATTTAATCTTTAATCCTTCCTAAATCGAATAACTTATCTTCCAGGATGTGAAACTGTCGAATTACCCTCAGGTTCCGACTGCATATATCCATTTAAATGAGTCACAAACTAAAAACCTGGGGGGGGGGGGGGGGAGGGGGCGTAAAGCCCAATCAACACGAATTACTTGAAAGGAGGTGAATACCGATCCTGAATTCCTGACAATAGTAAACCATTATTATTTAGAAAACAGAAACAGAGGAACCTCGATCTAAAATTAAATTTATAATTGGAATATTTGGCTATTTGGAATGTTCTCGAAGGGACATCACTAAAGCTCCATCCACACGTACTGGTGTGGACTTAGTGGTGGCAAAAACAACATTGATAACCAAATTTCCTCTTAGAAATTTAAATGATTTGCCGTGTAGGCAAAACACTTTAAAGCGGATTCATCCCAGCTAAATAACATTTTGAGTGGATGTTTTTGACACAGAAAAAATAAAGTGGTTTTGTTTTTAGTGCATACATCATGTGGATACCTTTTTTGACCTTTTGTCACATAAACATGAAAATAAAATCTTATAGGTTAGTAAGTTAGAACTGAGGAGTTGAAAAGCCCCAAATTATTGTATGCAATGTAGTGTAAAGCAGGTTGAGCCCAAAACCAGTTGTTGAGAATGCCTTTGTGACTCACACAGCAGTAGAAGTGAAAAGATACAATAATTGTATTGATAACGTTCATGCATAACCTTAGAATTAAAACCTGTTGGATATTTGTATCTAAACTACGAATACAATATGTGAATTTGTAACAGGTGTTCCATTTCCGAATTAACAATATAAATTATCTGATTAAACTTTAGTTGCCCATGACAAACTTGGTAGAGGAATACAAGGTGGCAAAACATGACTTCTCCTGACCCTCAAGAGACGAGAAAATAACCCGTGCTGTTATTGGAGTATAAAGAGTACAAACTGGAAGAAAATTATCAGTGAGCCAACCAGTGGACCAGACGGAGAGCAGGATAAGGCATAGTGACATTGTAGGTTCACCAAACGTTGGGGGGGGGGGGGGGGGAACTTGGGGGGTTATAGGATTAAGAAAAACACAAACTGGAAGAATGCGAACAAAGTTCACAGGAGAAATATGGTCCAAAAGGAGATCCTTAGGGCGGAAGAGAAATCAAGATCAGCAAAGGCAGTCCAAATAGGGACTTAAAACAGTTGCACTAAGTGGTTACAGCCAGAAAGGAATCTTATATTGTCAGATATATGGAGATATGTACCATTTCAGCTGCAGTTTCTGCAACGATCAAGGTGTGACCTTCTACCGTTACCAGCCGACCTAGTGAGGTGGAAACTCTTCGAAGACTCATCATGTTAAATGTGGCAATGATGAGGAACACTCGCCCACATATTATCAAGATGCCAGGTTCCACTGGCCGAAGGACTATACGGGTGGAGACATGATAAAGTACTGAGGGAGATATCCTTGAAAGAGAAAGGCGGAAAGAGAGTCCCAAAGAAGACAGGTCACAAGTTAATCAAGTTTTTTCTTTTAAAGCAGGACAGCAGCAAAATACTGCAGCGACATAAATTGCAGGACTATTGCAGAAAGCAAAGTCATGAGAGAAGTCAGTCAACTTGGGCAGTAAACTAGGATTTCCTGATTTCGTTAAGATATCTATCCGTTCTAATGTTGTCATCTGGTCATCATCTGCAAAGATAATGATGCTGGTAGTACGTACGGTAAGGTAGGAAGAGGGGAAGACATAAGAGGTTCATGAGATAAAGAGGACAAAGAACCAGGAGTTGGTAGAGTCCTGCAGGAACAGAGGATGAAAAACAAGGTTATTCTTCGTAGAATTTGGTTGAAGAGGTTTTCTGGTTCAGCCAGTCTGAAGGATACGCACTGCATTGTGAATAAAGAAAGAAAGACGAGCAAGACAGCTGTGCAAGAACTGGGCAGGGCAAGAGAGAGAGAGAGAGAGAGAGAGAGAGAGAGAGAGAGAGAGAGAGAGAGAGAGAGAGAGAGAGAGAGAGAGAGAGAGAGAGCGTCAAGTTAGCACTGGCTTAGGCGTAAGGACAACATATGACAGACGGTCTGTACCTGATCACTACTGTCGTCCAGGCATCTGGAGAGGTGTTACGAGAAAATGGACGTAACATTCGTAGAAAGATGGACATTCAGCTGATGACATCTGACGAAAACCGTTAAACCTATTTATATATACACTAAGCAAAAACTCTTGTAAACTAGGGAAGTCGTCTTTGTGTGGAGACCTGAGATAAAGAAGATGGATCGATATAGCCATTGATGTAAAATCTACACTTGTTCAAATGTTTCGATACTTGCTGACGGGTTTCATTTTACAAGTTATCAAATAGGCAGCAGTAGCTAGTTAGAAGTTAGTGGTATAATACTTCTTAAGTTTTGTTTGGAATTAGGGCCGTTGAAATAAGTATTTTGATCGATGAAAGAACAGTGTGAACATCTGGATCTATTGACTTCATTTAAGTAGTATTACAAGTATTAAAATATGCTAATATCAAAACCAATATGCACTACTCTTAAGTGTATTTTTCATTCTTATTAGACTTATTTTTTTATCTTCGCCACCTTCCTTTTTATGCTTATGTATATATGTCAAGTTCTTTCTTTATTCCACCACTGTGTTCCTTATACATTAAGAAGACAATTACGTAGGTCACCTAGCCTTCTGCAATTACATATTTCCATATACTTCTGCTTCTATCATACTCTTCTTTAAGAGATTTTAGCTACTAAATAGATGACTTTTCTCTCATACCGCCTCACTTCATACCCAAACTAATATGTTCTAAAATACTCTTCAAAACAAACCATGCAACAACAAAAGTTCAGTGCAACTAGCAAACTAAATTAATGTTCAAGCCTTCATGCAAATTAACCTTATTTACACGTTTGTTACATGACGCTACTCTTGCGCCCTCTGTTGGTACTTTTCTAAAGTACCAGCCTTATTCTTGTGATCCTTATATTTTATACTCTGTGGCACTCTACAGGCAGTCTTAATATGAAACTGAAAGTAGATTCACACGTAGCAGATATATAACTGGACAATAATGCGCTTCAATCCACTGTAAAGGATCTCTGGAGCTGTAGATCAACACGTATACACAATACAATAAATAACTCACGTACAAATGTCACCAAAGTAGAAGAAACTGTGCTCATCGATTAATGCATTACAAATTTTAAAATGCGGATTGACCAGACATCGAAAACAACAAAAACAACAAAACGTTAGTTACAGTTGCAATCATTACGAAAACCATCATGTACTATAGCGTAAAAGTACGACAATAATAATAATAATAATAATAATAATAATAATAATAATAATAAAAATAATAAGAAGAAGAAGAAATAAAATCCGTTTAAAGTTGATATTAATTGCATTTATTAGATGAAACTGCAATTTTCAATGTCATAGCATATTGTATATTTTGATCAAGCCGTAATGCATTTTAAGCTTTTAATAATTCTGCATTTGTGTTAGAACCCAAGCACAACTACAAACAGAATTTCATTATTTTATTCATTCATCATTCGTCGTATGAAGGCAGACAAGTAAGCTCTATTGATGTTTTATGCTTGATCGGAGACGTACTTAAAGAAAAAGTAAATGGAAAGTAATTCGGCTACAGCGAAACTTAACCTTAGAAAATGGACAATAGATGTTTGACAGAGTTGTAATTTCATTCATAGATAAATAGACTATGGGATATTCCTTTGCTAGCTTTTACGTTCAAGAATTAATACTGCATGACTAACTTCTAAACATAAGTATATATAATACCAGCTTCGCATAACACAAGAATAATACATTTACCCCTGGTTGACTGGATCAGTTGAACTGGACATATTCTCGCATTCGGATTTACTACGGCGTAACCGTAATATTGTATCAAAAGCCCCTGGGTACAAAAGGATTGTCTCTACAACATAAAAGATCTGTCAAATTGAGTTTTTCATAAATTATGCTGATTTACTGATAATGACCTTCCATATAAACTGAATCTCTGAATGATTCGGATCGCTTGTTACAAGTCAAAAAAGAACTGATAGCATTTTAACATAACCAAACAATGAAAATTAAGAACTTGTCTGCGCTCAAGAATGTAGTCATACGACCATTATTATTCCGCTTGAAGTACATAGCTGCATTATTTAAATTTAAAAATTAGATTAACTTTAGTAATTTATACCATTTATATACATGCGACCATAACACGTATATACGTGCATTTACACTGTTACGAATCGATATCTTAACATAAACAACATAACGAAGTGAAGCCAACAATTTAAGCGAAATTCAACAAACAATTTATTTCTCTTAGTTACAAAAAGAAACTTTAAGAGGAAGTTAAAGTATTGTCAATTAAATCTCAAATAATCCTAAATGTTCTATCCCATGTCGAAAACTATAGAATAGTTTTGAATGTTTTGATATATCACATTGATATTATCCGGAATGTCTTTTAATGAGTTCTCAATAATCCCAAAGTAGTGTTTTAGCCCAAAACGTTAATGAGCACTTTGTAATTTCAATGAATAACTTAAATAAATAATTCCTCTCGTTATATCCTAGCAAAACTACAAACTCTGATTTAAAATATTACGAAAGACTGATATTGAACAGTAATTAATAATTGTTCACCAAATCTCTTTATGCACAAACTTTATTTGACTTGCAACTTAACAGATTTCCTATGGGAAAATTCAGTTCATCGAGTTTTTGTTTATTTCTTACAATCGGGTAGACACACTTATCGATCACGCACAAAAAATAAGTACAAAATATAGATGTAGATAACAAAATTATTTAATGTTAGGCCAAATGCGAAATATTTTATGAAGACACAACCGTAAGGTTGTTTATTGTTTCTTAAGCAGATTTTACTCCGTATAGTTTTCAAAATCAATTAATTTTCTAAGGATTGCTTGAAATCAAGCGCGTACATACAAATTTATATGCAGGAATCACTATTATCATCAATTCGTGATACCTCCATCATTTTGATGCGTATTGATATTTACAGTTCTTTTCGAATGGATGATGTGGCAAATCCGAATGTTGTATAAAATACACCTTTTTCTCTGCCTATGTGGGTCAGTACTTGTTTTAGAAAAACCAGAGCCCACTCATATTTAGGTGTGGTTGTTAATCACCTGTATATGAGACCCACGAGTCTTGTAAGCTTCTGTATATTTACTGAAGTTATTCCAAAACAACGAGTATCCAGTCAATATAAATTGTATACGACATATTCAACGAAGCTATTTCAAAACAATGAGTATACAGTCAATATAAATGTATACGACATATTCAATGAAGCTATTTCAAAACAATGAGTATCCAGTCAATATAAATGTATACGACATATTCAACGAAGCTATTTCAAAACAATGAGTATCCAGTCAATATAAATGTATAGGACATATTCAATGAAGCTATTTCAAAACAATGAGTATCCAGTCAATATAAATGTATACGACATATTCAACGAAGCTATTTCAAAACAATGAGTATCCAGTCAATATAAATGTATACGACATATTCAACGAAGCTATTTCAAAACAACGAGTATTTCAATATAGAAAATCACTGAGGTTGATCGATGTCAGAACAACGAATATCTAGTCAAAGTAAGTTGTAACCGACGTTTATTAACAAACTATTTTGTTTTATAAAATGAGTATCCAATCAATATGATTCTAACCGTCTTATCTACATTGAAACTATTACAAAACAATTAGTATCCAGTCAATATAATTTGTAACCGACATATCTACATCGAACCTATTTCAAAACATTGAGTATCCAGTCAATACAATTTGTAACTGACGTACATACATTGAAGCTATTTCAAAACATTGAGTATTCAGTCAATACAATTTGTAACTGACGTACATACATTGACGCTATTTCCAAAAGGTGTGCACCTAGGGAGCTTAATTTGTAACCAACGTATATTCACTGAGGCTGTTACAAAACAATCAGTATCTAGTCACTATAATTTGCAGCCGACATTAATCATAGCGGGTTCTCCCCTGAATACGCTTTTTGAAATGAAAGTGTTTGATTTGTTGGATTAATTTTTTGTTTTTCAAATCGTGCATAAATCATTATTTCATTGTTCAACTGAGTAAATCCCGTATAAATGTTCTTCTTGGCCAAGAAAATACCGTCGCACGAAAAAAATATACCCATGGAACGCCCAAGGTGGATTGCTTCATAAACATTTTCTATCGTAAAAAAAACCAAACATCTGGTACTGTTGTGCAAATTTTAGACAGAATATTTGATCTAATAAATAATGTATTGGTATGATTGTAAACAACCTAAACCTTTCCTTTTGTTTTGCCAATTTTTCCCAATTACACGTTATTTTTTTAAAATGATTTCATACATTACTCCCACTTCTGCCCCCATTTTTACAGCTGAAAATGTTTTCCGGGAGGCGTTTTTTTAAACGCAGATCTTAAATTGGTTAACACTAAAACGTAGCTTATATTTATTTTGCAACACTTTGCAGAAGAAAGTAAATCTCTGCTCTGTTATTGCGCCCGTACTATCGATTTATGGTGATGAATGTGTTGTTTGTGCAATTCTTTGCATTTTCAGTCCAACATTACAAATCAATCACCTAACATATTTAAACGAACGAAACAACACTCCATCTATCAAGCTTGGATTAATGATGTATTTCTTTAAAATAAACTTTCATCATTCTTTTTTTCTTCTTCCATCACCTTTCAAGTGAAGATATATTTTGGTGGTGCCTTTGTTTACATGCACATTGGATATGAACCGTATCTGACATTGTATATATATAAGCACAGGCAGACAATTAAGATCCATTGACTAGGTAGGTATTCAGATGGTACAGCTCAAATGCAGTCGAACATCACGGGTTGTGAACGACTATTTCTCGCTTGTCAGTGTTACAATATTTTCACCGTGTTTTGTACGCTGGAAATCTTAGTTCTCTGCATGTCAGTAACCATAGAGTTCTAAATATATTAGTGTTTGCTCTTTTGGTTATAGACCAGAAGAGTTTATAGGATGATCCGACGTCTATCGTCCGTCCGTTAGCAATTAGTCTATTAGGAGAATTTGCATGAAACTTTAAGCTCACATTCATCACATGATCTAATGGGTCAAAATTGAAGATTGCACCGATTTGATATACAAAAAGCCACTACTGTGGCCATCTTGAAGATGTTGCTATTACTACTCCTCCTGAACGGAAAGTCATATTAACATGGCGTACTCACTAATGCTTTCCAATATCTAGTTGATCCTAAATAAAACCTGTGTTAATCAGATGTCCAGAATATAGCCACGAACGTCATCTTGACATGTAGTTTTCACTCAAAGACTTCTTATGATGTCTATTTGGTTCTAATTTAAAACGGTGTCAATCAGATGTGCAAAAGAGCCACAAAAGTCATCATGGCATGTAGTTTTTACTCAAAGACTTCTTATGATGTCTATTTGGTTCTAATTTAAAACGATGTCAAACAGATGTCCAAAAGAGCCACAAAAGTCATCATGGCATGTAGTTTTCACTCAAAGACTTCTTATGATGTGTCTATTTGGTTCTAATTTAAAACGGTGTCAATCGTGTGTCCAGTTTGGTCACCACAATAACCATCTTGAAAATCTTGCTATCGTTACATATCCTGAATGAAAATTATAATTGGCATCGGGTGTTTACTAAACGACTTCTTAATATGATTGAAAATGGTATTTATCTTGTGTCCAGTATGGCCACAATAGCGTCCATCTTGAAAATATTGTTATTATTTCTCCTCCTCAATGGATAGTATTATCAACAATGGTTTTTCATCGAACAACATATTTTAATGCTTACTTGGCCCTGATGGTGCAGTTCAGATATGCAGTATGCCTGCCATGTTGACCATCTAGAAAAGCGTTGATTGGCTCTTTATCCTGTGTGAATCGTCACATTGCCATCGGGTTTGGTCGTACATGAAAACTGTCCATCCTACTTCTCATACTATTGACACAACGACCATTTGTAAAAAAAGTATTTTCACTCAGATGGCTAGTCATATATCAAATGTGTCCAACATGAAAATTGTGCTATTGTTGTTTTTTGAAATGGTAAAATCATTTAACATGTGATTTCCGTCAGTAGTAGACTTCTTATGATATCTTGTTCTTCCTATATAAAATTGTGCCAATCTGACATCAGATATTTCCAACATAGCAGTTAATTTTAAAACCTTGTTTTCCCTAGATAATATCAATGATGGTTTGAGCTCTCGCGAGTAAAAGGAATAAATGATATTTGAAACGTTGACATTCCTTGCAGTCAATAGACCGTGTCCCATATAGGGGCTCTTGTACGTTTATGTGCTCACCCCTTCTCCTCCCCAAAAATGATATCCCCATTTCTGTTTTTATCTTTTAGACTTATAAGCTACGGAAATGGACTCACTTTTTAAAAGTATGTATGTATGTATGTATGTATGTATGTATGTATGTATGTATGTATGTATGTATGTATGTATGTATGTGTTAATGGCAAGTAAGCACAATAAAGGATATATGGTGCAAAGAAAAAAGTTGTCGGCTAAAAATAAGCCACAAATATGTACACGAATGGATTGCATTTCTTGCTTTGAACACTCGACATCAATATACACTAACATGAGTTGTATTTGTCAGTTTGTTTCAAGATGGCTCCAGCATGTCTGAAAATCAAATATTCGACATCGCCCAATGCAATCAATTATAGGACAATAAAATGAAACTGATTTATTCGCTTATAATACCAGTCTGACAACACACTGCACAAATCAAGATCTGCCGTCGTGTAATGCGCCAGTAGATTTGCATCTACGCAATTTATTACGAAGAGTACAACAGAGTAGAACATAAACAATGATCTAACAGCGCATTAATCGACGGCAGATTGGGATATGTTGTTTGTTGTTTGACTGGACTTATAACCGAGTAAAGATGATCTCTCTCGTTTGAATTTTCGATTAGTTGTACTAGCACAGTTTTGTCGCATTTTCTTATTAATTTGCATGCCAAAGGGCTTTAGACATTCTTGCAATCGACCCTAATTGACTGAAGAACTTCAGTCTAATTGTTATTATGTATAATGTGATTGATTTTCCTGCGACCGAAACTACTTGTTTATAAGACGAGTCCATGTGTAAACAACGTAGACCATGATCTACCATAGCATATCCGGGTCCATAGTCTTGTTTGACTGGTTACTCCTAATCAATTGCATATGCGCAGATTTGTCAGCGCGTATTATGGCAATAGATCTGGGTCTGTACGGTTTTCAGTTGGGCTCGACTTATAAGAAAGTATATACGTTTAATCGCATCTATGACACAAACAATTACAATAACCTTTGTATGGCTTTTGGAACGTTTTCTTCGTCTTTTGAAATTAGTATTAGACATTTATGTGAATAGACACGAGGACTAACATTAGACCATATCAAGCTTCGTCCAAACTTATGTGTGTGTGTGTGTGTGTGAGAGAGAGATTGTGAAAAAGAATGAACCCGTGAGGATAATATTGTCCTACTTCCATGTATGTATAGGTTCTTCGTAATTTAATGTACAGCTTATGATCTCATCTTATAGTCTTATATAAAACCATTTTGAGTACGCAAAATCGAATCTTGTATAGTCCATGAGCAGCAGAGAGGGTGAATCCTACAACGTTTTTAGACAAAATTTGATTGAAATCCTAAAACGAGCCGTCTTATAATCTTATTTTAACCAAAAAAAGGCGAACCCTACAACGTTTTCAGACAAAAAATTGATTGAAATCTCCCTACGAAATCATTTTAACTAAAAAAATGAAAACGTTTTTTTAATTAATTTTGGTCGCAACTTGTTGTCATCCACCCTCTCTGCTGCTTAGTGATTTCAGTTCTGGTTAACAAAAATAAGAAATGATTTGATCGAGTCTTTAGGATGAAAATCATTTGAAATTGCAAAGCAATTTAGGATTTCACAAACAGACTAATCGCTAACACCTCTTCTTGTAAATCAATCAGATTATTTGACTGGTCGGTGAGTTTGAAATTAATTCTCGTTAATGAATTATTATGGCATCGCATGTAGACAGGATTAATTGGGTTTTCAATAATTAGGAATCCTGGAGGAGCTGTTGGTGCAAATGAATAAAGAATATATCCTTGCTGAGCTTGATTTGATCGTTCGAGATTAATTTGATAGCTTCCTTCGATAACATCACACACTAAATTAAGCGCAATCACCGTTGAAATATTCACGTTGAACGGAGCGATATGCCTACCACCACCATCTGGATCATTATTATGTTTGAGGATAGTTGTTTGTTGTTCTGTTAATTTCCTTTCACATGCGTCATAGATTTTTTGGAAACCTTCATCGATGGCATCATTGAGAGATTTTTGTAGTTCTGGTACGTTATATCCCGGTAGTTTAAATGTTGGGATATCTTCAACGCGGATTTTATAGTCTGCTGCAAATCTTATTCTCGTTGTGGGGGTTTGATCGAGTATAAATCGAATAATTTGTGAATTAAATGTTTCCATGTCATTGATGATTTTGTTACATGTTTCTACAACACTGATAAATTCATCTCGGGTGAGAGAACCGGATTTAAGAGATATTAACAACAGTGAAAAATCATTATTCATCGCTGTGAAATTTTCATCGATTTCATATTCTTTAACAAAATGATACACACTCGATTGTCCACTCCCCACAGAATGTTGGTGCACTGACCCAAAAAATTCTACACTGAACTCTTTATAACTCTTTACTGGATTATCAGGTTTTATCCTGTCTGTGACATAATCAGATTTTTTAGGTTTGGGTGATACAACAACGATTCTCTCCAGAGTTTTTCCCCCGGGTGGTAATTCAGGCCATCCTAGTACGGTTCTTATTGAGCTGTTATAGATATCTACGACGTATCCTTCTGTGCTTATCTCAATCGCGGATGATAGCGTCGGTTCATGAACTGTTATAGCGATTTTTGACTCTACTCCAGTAATCGATTTTATTCTACGCGCGAATTCATTATTGATTTGTTCTATTTGGTATGACCCTGTTGGTATCGAAACAACATTCCAGTCTGGGGTACCGTCGTCTTTATTCTTATACGAGAACACCAGTGAATTATTGGGTTGTTGACCACCAAATGCTACCGATCTGATATTAGGCCAACTGTGATACATTCGTAGTTTTGCTAGCGCTATCTCCTTCACTGGAACCGGAGAGGGGAAATTCACACTAAACTCGGGTTTCGTAGATGTTATTGATATCATACTCGTTTGTACTGGGTTCGTGTTCTCCACTACTCGTTGAAGTAATTCCATCTGTGTCGTCATTATACTCATGATTTATTTCTAATTTTGGTATCGAGGAATCATAAATACTGACCATCACTGAGAATTCACAATCTGGTAATGTTGATATTATTGAGATCATTTTGTTTTTTGGGTTCGTGTTTTCTGATTCCATCGGTGTTGTCATTGTTATTATACTCATGTTGTCGCTCTAATTTCGATATCGCGGAATCAAAAATACTGACCATCGCTGAGAATTCAATATCTGATATAATCGTATTATCGAGTGACGACGATATCATCAATGATAATTGCGAATATGCGGTTGATGCAATATGAAATTGAAGTAAGTAATTCTGCAGTTTACTCTGGCTGCATGATGATATCTTTTTTGCTATCCCGGTTAATATACCCCCGATTGTAGCCACCGCAGAAATGCAAATTGGAACTACGACCGGGGCAATCATTGTAACAGATGCTAGTATTATTCCGGCACCAGTAAGAACGCTTGACACCGAGTATATAATAACATCAATTGCGGTGATTCTTCGTCGGTATTTTTTTATTTTTATTTGATACTCCTCAGTGAGGGTTTTGAGTCTATTTTGAAATTCTCTGACCTGATCATAGCGACATTGAGTTGATGAAATCATTGTTATTTTAAAAACACTAGCGTTTTCAATTGTGAAATCCTTTCAATTTAGTTATTTACTTAAATCCGCTACGAATTCCAGATACCATGTTACTGATGCCTTAGCCAAACTTTTATCATCGGCTTTTATCGTTAACCGTTCAGTTTTATCCTTGTCGATGATCGTTGAAATCGTATTGTTGACCCCGGATGAACTCGACGATGATATATTAAATTGAATTGGTGCTACTAGTGTTAATCGATAAATACCTTTAACGGTTGCAGTGATATCTAATTTGTTGTTTGTAGGTGTCCACTCAAATGATCCGTGTTGGATTGTATATACTACGTTATTGGTTTTCTCATGAGGAATTTTTGTTTTTTCAATGATTGTTATCATCCTCGAAAAATCACCTTTGACGGCTTCGATGAAAGTTTTCGTCTCATCGATGGATTTTTTAATATCAGGGAGTTTTATTTTAATTTTATCCAACTGGGTTCCAATAAATTTATCAATGATATTTCTACGAAATGATATAAACTGTTTTCCGTTATCTTCAATTTTAGATTCAAGTATTTTTAGTACAGCCAGAGAATTGTTTAACTCATCGTTGAGAGTTTTTAATCGATCTGTAATCGTCGAAACGAGTACACCCGGTTTGAGTTTACCCTGATCGGAAAATAACGCGATAGTATCCTCGATTGCGTTTTGTTGTTTAACCAAAATATCATCCAGAGAAATATTACTGGATTTCAATTTACCCTGATCCGAAAACAACGCAACGGTGTTCTCGATTGCGTTTTGTTGTTTAACTAAAATATCATCCAGAGAAATATTACTGGTTTTCAATTTACCCTGATCCGAAAATAACGCAACGGTGTTCTCGATTGCGTTTTGTTGTTTAACTAAAATATCATCCAGAGAAATATTACTAGATTTCAATTTACCCTGTTTGTCCTGAAATACAACTATTTCATTAGGATCAACATTTGTTAAGTTCAACGTCTCAGCGATTTCATCTTTAATTTTTTTTGTTATATCCTTGACAGAATCAGGTGGTGCAGTGCCATCGGGTTTGGGTTTCAAAGATCTCCCCCAAATATCAATCATGTTATTGTAAAACTCTTTCTCTCTCTAAAAAGCGATTGCTGGTGTAGTCATTTACGACAATATGTGGTGGTTTTCCGCTTGGGTTACCCAAGGAGTTAGAAATAGCGTCAAGGACATTTAATACTTCGCTGTCACATATTGGTGGGTCAATCATCGTTTGTGTTGGTAGCGTAGAATACCAAGTCTTCATTGGAAGGGTTTTTATATACCGCATAAACTCTTTTGGTGGGGCTAATCCATATGAATCAAAATAAACAATCCCACGTGGATCAATAGCGTATGCAACCCAGTGAGTTCCGGGTCCGGTGCTGTTATCTAAATTAATGATTCCGGTTTCAGTTTTGTTTGGTTGATGTGGTAATTGATCTTTCATAAAAACACCTCTGAAATTTTTAATCACTAGTTTTTTAGCCGCATCCATTAAATCAAAATTGGACATAGGAATCTTCGATTCCTGAATTAATAAATCGTTCCTGGTAGTCTTAAACCCTTTCCGCTGTACCACGAATACGGGGTTCCTGGTAGTCTTAGACCCGATCCGTTCACGGATCTTCCGCTGTACCACGAATACGGGGTTCCTGGTAGTCTTAGACCCTTTCCCTTTTTTTTATATCCTTTCCCAGTTGCCTTCTTTAGTGCCATTCCTGCTGCAGTACCAACGGCTCCTAACGCTGCCGCTTTAGCCACCGCTGGGGCTGCTGCTGCAATCAATGCTGGAATCGCAGCTAACAACGGAAATATACCGCCTGTTTTAATCATATTTTTGATAGCAGCCGCAGAAAGAGTAATCTGAACACCTTTTTTGGCTGCAAGTGCATCATTGAAATGTTTCACCTGACGAGTTGTCAGCGATAGTTTATTTGCACCACCAGTCATTTGGTTGGGTTTCAACGTGATTGTGGTTCCACATCGCTTAGCCGATTCCGATTGCAATTTTTTTAATTGACCGGGAGTTAACGCAACACTAATAACACTATATGACATTATATATAATTGATTGATTCTAATTCAATGAAAAATCAATCAAAGATTTTCTACTGGTGCATCTACCACTCTCATTCTTCCTCCAACACCTTCAAGTAGCATTGATTTATCACTGAGAATGACAGCAACCGCTCTATAATTAGCAATAGCACCACGAGTCACATTAGCTCTAAAGTGTATATCAACAACTGACTGTCTTGTCAAATCGAGATGTTCCAGTGAGAAGTAATAGATCGGATACAGATTTTTAAAATCATATTGTGATATTTGCAAACCAGTATCGACATTTTGATCGCGTGCCATAAATGACAGCAGACGATGATACACGCGTGCAATATGATTTTCTGTGTAATTAAGTTGTATATCCTCGGATGGTTCCTGTTGGCCATTTATTCTCAGTGAGACGTCTTTCACACCTAATTGATCAAATATCATATGACTGAAACGTTGATCACCAACTCGTGCGTTATCTTGTAACGCAATAAATATATGACGTGGCGCAGAAACGCCTTGTTTTGATGCTAGATTCCACGTGAATAACCCATTGATATTTGATTGCTTCACATCTGTACTCACGGTTAGCCAACTCAACAACGACTTTCCTCCTTGGTCCATAAATGATAGTAATCGTTCTTCTGCAGTGATTGCTGGAGTCAACACTGGCATCCACAATGATATTTTTGTTAAAATAACTTTACCGGCATCATCATTTACATGATCTGCAGCTGTGTTTGCTGGAATCCTCCAAATTGCGTCATTATCATCACCCTTTCGTACAAGCGATACTGTATGCTTCGCCCCATAAATAACTTTTCGGACGTTTCTACAGAATCCAAATATATGATGTAGTGGAATCGCGCATGAAAATGATTTACGCCCTGCTCCCAACATTGAGTTTCGTGTTGCAGCTCCTAGATTGAAATTGGGGTCGTTGTTTATAATCATATCCTCGACATCAACATCAGCATCACCAGCATGTTTTTTTGGTCGTCTTACAACAAATGGATTTCCATTAGCGCTATTCCTACCATCTTTTGCAAACATCATAGAAGGTCCTGCTGATCTTGTATAATCATCGGAATATCTCGCTAACCCGATTATTGTTGTAGCCACATCAACATCGCGATCTATCGACTCGATTTCCTTTCCATCAATGAGGTATCTTGCACTCTCAAATAATGCCATAATACCATTATTGACAAAACCGACTTGAGTACCATCTGGATATGATGCTCCAGCAGCTGTTACAAGTTCTCCTTCTACTTCAATAAACGCTTCACAGGGCAAAAAGTATTTACTGGTATCATGGACTTGAAGTTCAATTCGCGATCGACTATTTGCGTCTATCGCATGATAAGCGTAATATTGATAATCGCGTACAGAATCATCCTTGCCAACTGGGGCGTCTATATCAAACGCCGGATCATGTGATTTTTTGAACATTTTATTCTATTTATCAGAGTCTAAATCGTAAAAATCCGTAGGATTTTCATCGTAAACGATTTTCATCGACGTAGTTTTTTAAAGCCGCTTCCTGCTATCATATTTGCAATATTGCTTTGGTCCCCTTGATTTATCAAGGGAGTTAAAGCCATCGACGCTAATTTTTCGTCTACTGCGTTATTTATAATTCTACTAACACTTGCAGGCATTTCCGCTGTAGACGGTAACGGTTTCTTTTTTCGTGATTTCACTAATGATGTTAATTTATTCCTCGCAGTTGAAAACGCTTTTCCAGCAAGATCTCCAACAGCACCAATACCCTTATCACGAATAACTTCAATTGCTTTCATTCCTAGTTGTTTAGCTAACGGCATCACTTTTGGAGCCATTCTCGCAAATAACCCTGCAATGGTATTGCCTAAACCATCTCCGTAGTATGCTCTATAAACTGGAAACCGTGAATTAACTACGTAGACGGGGGCTGGTTTATCATGATTGTAGTGTATGATCATTATTTGAAATCAGAAACCATTTTTCAATTGGAAACGCTAGCGTTTTTATTCAGTCTCGGTGATTAATCACTGTGATACCCACTTTCCACTAACTCGTCAATGAAATCTCGATATGTTTTGATATCCATGATACCGCCGGCAAATAACCGTCTACAGATATCAGCTGCTTCATTAATTATTTCCGGTGAGTTATTTCCAGCTCGGAAACCTCCTACAAGAACTTCTAATCGTGATATATCATTGATAACACTACCAGGACATGAAATCCTTGGATTTTCCCTCGAAGAGTTTCCAACTAAACCACTGCCTGAAAATCCTTTGGTTTTATCAGTGATACCGGTTGCACCTTTTTCATGATCAGCTTCTCTCGTTATTTTCATCTGTTGGGGAGATTGTGTTATATCAATAAATTTTGATTGTTCTGGTAGTCTAAGAAATCCGGTATCCGATTGCTCCCCTATAGATGATTCAGCTTTTTTTATTGCTGCCATATATTCCTGAAATGTTTTATCATCTCCTTTTGCTTGAGATGAACCTGATAGTATACGATATAACCCCCTATACCAATCTTTTTTAGGGGGAAGATTATAATTATCGTAAATATATTTTCTTCTCTGATGAAAACTCCTAGTGACAAATTGGGCTAATTCTTCCATAGAATCAAATTTTTTATTTCTCAATTCATCTAATTTACCGGGAAGAAGTTTTTCATTGAATGCAACTCGTCCACTAGTAGTAGTATCCTCCCCTTCTTCTTGAAATTCGGGTGGGGGGATATCTTCTTGAAGTTCTCCTTGTTGTTCTGAAGCGGTTGATATATCCTGAGGAAGTGTTTTCAATGATTTTTTTGTTTGTTTAGTTCTTTTTGCTATTTTTTCTAACACAGGAAGAAAAGACTCTTCTTGTTTTTTTCCTTCTTCAGAGATTGTTGACACTATCTGTTTCGTTGCTGTGGTTACTGGTTTAAACAATTCTTCGGATCCCATAGCAAAATCAGTCTGAAGACTCTGTCGTTGTTGTAGTTTATTCCGTACAGAGTCACGAATTGGTACAAATCTCCTGATTGCATCCAGTCGTTCACGAGCCAATCGGGTTGTTAATGCTTCATTGACCATTATTTGAAATCGCAAACAATTTTTCAATTGCAAAACAATTTTTCAATCCAACCTAACACGATCGTGGAAGTGTTTTAACATCTCTATCAATGATGGCGAAAGTGTGGAAATCCTTATAAAAATAAAAAATATCACACTTTCGCCACTTTTCCATTGATCAATCCGAACCAGCCATCAATTTTTTATTCACTGATTTCAACAGTTTTAATCAAAAAATGCTAAAAAAAAATTAAAATCTCTATGAGGGACGGTCACAATCAAATAATGATAAATGGTTGGTCAATCAAAATTGTTCATTTTCTTGAATTAACGCCCGTAGGTTTCTAACTTTAGAATTAACCTCCTTTTTCAATTCGTATTCGTACCCCAATTCTTTTCGTATTCGTTCTACGATGGTATACAACGGAGCGAACACACTTACGTCACTGGAAAATGCGAGAGAGTCCTTAATAGAATTCTGAATTCTTTTGATGAGCGCATACTTCTTTGGTAGCATATATTTATTGTTGTTAACTCCGTATTCTATGTCCTGAAAATCAGACATGATTTGATCAGGATTTAACCCATCTGATAGTTCAATATCCCAACCTTTCAATTTTGAAATCTCGGATATGATGCTATTCATGTTTTCAGAATTCATTATTCTATAACAATGATATATTTCTAAATGAAAAATATGACGTATTAGACATAACTAAATTTAACTTTCTGTCCTGTCTTTTTTGAAATCGCCGTTTTGGTTATCCCCTCTGCAACGAATCGTACAGAGGATATACAAATATCGAAAAATTTACCGGCTTCATTCATTGATTGAAATAATTTTTCTTCGTTAGTTATCGTATTCAAAGATTTCACAGGTCTCGCTTTTTTCGAGTATTTCCCAGTCCCCCCTCGTTCGGAATTTTCACTTTGTGTGATAGCCTGCAGATTTGATAAAGAATTGTTTTTGGGATTAGAATCGATATGATCAATAACAAAATCATCCTCGATCAATCCATAAAAACACTCATACACGAAACGATGATTGAGATATCTCTTCTCCCCGCCAACAGTAAACATCAAGTACCCTTGATTATTCACAGAACCAACTGGTTTCTTCAGTCTGCGGTTTCTTACAACACCATCACTGGATGCTTCATAATTTGTGATCACAGGGTGTTGTCTGAATTCTTGGTTCATTCGTATACATAATACTATTGTTTGTCTAATTCATCGTTTGGTTTAATGATAAATCTTTCGATGTAGTCTTGAGGAGTTCTTATGATTTTATCCTTGATACTGACTTTGTCAAGGATACTGACTTTATCAGTGTCAGCGTCAAGGATACTGACTTTGTCAGCGTCAAGAATACTGACTTTGTCAGCGTCAGGGTCATAATTTCTGATTGATTGTCCATTTTTTATTCTTTTATCATAATAACGCTTCAACTCCCTGTATCGCTTACCACCGCAATTCAAACACAACCGTGATTTCCCCCTAACCCCAACTCCACATCGTATGCACGGTAACGGACCAAGGCTTCCACGACGAAAGCTTTACATATGATACCCACAGAACTCATTTCTGCATGATTTGTTACACGGGATTACTGATCCAATCATAAGCCACTTGCAGTGATTCATTATATAAAAATCTTTCATTTAAATGCTTGTTTTAATTATAGCATGATGGAGTTCAAGAGATTGACTTCGAGAAATGCTAAATTTAATGCTGATAGAGAGTTTAAGAGATTATTGAAAATCAGTCCTAGATTTAATCTCGATAGACCCAAAAAACGTAACAAACGTCCAAGAGACGGAAACATGAAAGAGTTTAAGAGATTATTGAAAATCAGTCCTAGATTTAATCTCGATAGACCCAAAAAACGTAACAAACGTCCAAGAGACGGAAACATGAAAGAGTTTAAGAGATTATTGAAAATCAATCCTAGATTTAATCTCGATAGACCCAAAAAACGTAACAAACGTCCAAGAGACGGAAACATGAAAGAGTTTAAGAGATTATTGAAAATCAGTCCTAGATTTAATCTCGATAGACCCAAAAAACGTAACAAATTTAATCTCGATAAACCAAAAAAAACGTCCAAGAGAGATTACCCCTGGAAAGATGCTCAATTCAATCTCGATATAGCTTCTAATACACCAAAGAATACAATTCTTGATAAAGCCATGATTAGTAAAATCAGAGACTATTTTAATGAATTTAAGCGTGATGGAGCATCTTATTGTTGGTCAACATTTCGAATTGATGGTGTTGTTGATGCTACCATGAATGATGAAAAAGCAGCAGTGATAATTTCACGTGTTGGGGAAAAACGGCATTTTTTCCGAATCAAATTCATTATCGAAGTCGAAGGCAAATGGATTATTAAGGATAAATTTGAACCAATCCTCAAGAATAAAAAAGCTGTCATTGTGAGTAGAGATTCCAAACCAGGGATTCTAACCGGCATTGACAAACCATACTACGAAAGATCTTATCCCGTAACAGCAATGGTTTATGGGATATATCCGTTAAATGATAAACCCGATATCGCAAAACTAGCTCCTATGAAATATTCGTCAGGGCTTAATTGTGTAGCAACACGGGTAATGGAGCACTTCACAAATGCATCCCGAGGAAATAAACTAACTGATCTGCGACGTAGGAAAATAACCGAGTGGGAACTGACAGTGAAACAGCATGGTGCAAAGATTTCTGATATAGCTAAATTAGAAACATCATTACGATTCCCAATAACCGTTATGACGATAACCGGAGAGGTTTTATACGAACCTAAATATAACAAAAATGGAGCACCAATACAGATTATTGATCATAACAAACACGCGTGGACACCTGCGGTAACAATATTTCCACGAGAACGAACCGTGAAATATATCCCCCCGGAATTTTCCGGAGAGTTAGTCGGGGATGTTTTCTATGAAGAGAGATTATTCGATGCTATTCATGCGTTGTGTAAAGATGATCCTGTGTCAGTGTGGTTACTTAGAAGTGATGAAGAATTCGATCAATTTGTAAAACCAAATGGTGAATTATATCGCATTGAAGAATTAGATAACAGAATGAGAAAAATCGCTAGTGATTTTTCACCGGAGAATTCCCATGAAAAACTACTCACGGATAGTTTTACTATTCCATCAGTGGTAGCTCACTTCGCAAGAGAAAAAAACTCATGGCGTCCAACACGAAATGATTTTCTCGAGGATGTTAAATTGAGTTGCGTCGAATTCGGTCATGGAGGACTGTGGAATACGAAATACTCACGTGATGGTATGATTTCAATTGATATATCCGCGTGTTATCCCGGAAGTTTTCTCGGGTATGGGGAATGCGCTGAGTACTTCAAACGATTTGGACACCCCACGCATGAAATGACTCGTGTTGCGATTAATGGACCATTGCCTGATTTTGATTTAACCGGATTCGCTCGTGTGATATCATTTGAATTAGCTACAGGGTTACATCCGTGTAGTTATGTTTGGCTCGGTAGACACCTATCTGAAAAACACTGGATGCCAATAGTGCTATTGAGATATATGATTGATTGTGGTATGCTAATATCGTTGATTGTTTCCGAGGCTATTATATGCTATCGAGCTCAGAAAGAAGTTTGGCTACCACAACCCAATCTAGATAGAATAATCAACGAACTACGAAAACAGTTTCCAGATTTCAGTGAAGAAGAAATCATAAATTGGTCTAAGAAGTTATTTGAAATTAAAAAAGAACAAGCAAAAGATCTCGGAAGAAGAATAATCGGTAAATTTACCCAGGGTGGACGATACGACAACGCGAAATACTCTTCGCGGTTGATCATAGATGTCGCTGAATACGATTTTATTGTAGCGGATTTAATGAAACAGGGAAAACTTGTATCCCGTAAGGATGCTTTTCTATCCAATGGTGAGAAATTAGGTACGGTTGTTACCTACTGTGATGGATATAATTCCCAGTACACACATTTGAGAAGTTCAATGTTAGCCTATGCTTGCATTAATCTATTTTCGATGATAAATAGATTTCCTAATACCGCGGTTAGAGTAGCCACTGATTCGATGTATATACACAATAAGTACAAATCAGCTGTAGCGGCATTCACAGATCCCGAAGAAAATTGGGGGCGTTGGCGATTTAAAAAAGAGATGCTACATGAGTATTGTGAATCCGCAGACGTTGCCATGGATGATAAATATATTTGTTGTAACCGTATTGAAATTGGAAACACTAGTATTTCTACAGAATTTTCTAATGCACCACCGGTATCTGATCCAATCTGTAGATACAAGACAGTTTATTTAAACGGCTGTGGTGGGTCAGGAAAGACAACTCGTGCAATTGAATTATTTCGTGGTGGTGGAAATACTTGTATTTCTACTAACATGATTGTGCTAACACCGACTCATAGACTCGCCAGAGAGATGATACAGCGAGGGGTAAATGCTTGCACTTATCACAGCTTCTTTCGATGGAAAGGTGACAAATGGACTCCTGAGCGTATGGGTGATAAATTCATTCCTGAAATCATAATCTGGGATGAAATATGCACAGTGTCATTAGATGTATTAAAAACATTTCTTGAGTGGTTGTTAACCAAAAACATAAAAGTCGTCATGTGCGGGGATCAAGGCCAACCACCACCATTTGTCGGTGCATCTCCACATGAATGGCTAAAGGGTTTTGTAGACTACTATGAAGAAATCACCACTGATTATAGATCACTTGATGAACGATTACGCGAGTTCAAAGCGCTAATTAGATTACAACCGGATAGAATCCAATGCGAAATAACGCGTGAAGTGATTTCAGAAACCCCAATGAATGATTTCTGGGAAGCGTGGAGACCAAACGATTTGATCATTGCAAGTAGAAAAATAGTCAGGGATACACTTCAGATGAAGTTATTTGAATTGCATAAAGAAAAATTTGCAACGCTTCCAGTACCCCTTTGTTATCGGCCATCGGATACACGAAAACAGAATATTGAAGTTGATATCCCAGGACAGAATGAAAAACAAATTCTGGTATTAAATGATATTGTGCTGGTTGATATCAATGTCGTTGAAGATGCATTGCGTGCTAATAAATCCCCGTGGACGCTAGGATACGCAGCAACAATACACTCTTCACAGGGATTGACTATATCGGATACAATTGTTTGGATGGTAGATAATCGCATCGAATGGTCAAATTTAGTCTATCTCGCAGTATCCAGAGTACGAAACATAAATCAACTTCGAAGAGTTGTTTTCGATGATAATGACACAACAATAAGTGATATTGATGTTAGCATCATTAATAAAAAACTCTCCGGTTACAAACAACAGGACAAAAAAAACAACGAGAATTTGATATTGATGCTAAATTAATAATCACTTTGAAGAAACAACAGAATAATCACTGCGCGAGTTGCAATTGTATAATGCGTTGGCAGTATTCGGATAAGGATCCTCGCCAATTCACCGTAGACAGAAAAAATAACAATCTCGGTCATGTCAGAAATAATGTGATGTTGACTTGTCTTGAGTGCAATAGACGCAACGGTGCTAGTTAAGACCATGCGGTGGCAATTGAGTATCCTCGGGAATCACTTGTAGTTGTTGTCGAGTAAAACCCCGCTGAGGGGCAGTTGAATCCAGTTTATAGACTGGAGGTCTACCAGTTGATCGTGTTATACTAGATATCTTATGCGTAGTGACGCTCCAAATAGGATCAGTAGCCCTTTTTCTACCCCCTTCAAGCTCTCCTGGTTCGTATAAGTACCTCACAATGACATTACTACCAAGAATTGGTTGGGAAACGCTAGCGTTTCTAGGGAAATCTTTTTGTGGTTGTACGGGTATTGACTTCTTTTTAATCGCGTTGATAGGTTTCATGTTGATTGTTCTAGTAATCTCGTTATTCAGTGCAGTAATCACAGATGGTAATCTTTTAACCCATTCACTGGATCGCTTTTCTTGAATGAATTCTTTTGCGTATTGATATCCAAATAACCGCTCAGCAATCGTCCGATTAAATCGTTCTACAATGGCCTGATCGCGATGTAGCGCAGTATGCCCTCGTCGTATGGTGACATTATGATGTTTCATTGTAGATAACACTGCACCCTGAAATTCCTTGCCAGGATCAACCTGCAATAGATTTGGCCAACGCAGAGGACCTCGTCGATAAATCCTTTCAAATGCAGAAGCGACTTCAGTGGCTGATTTTGTTTTCAGCGGTTCTGCTTCTTTGTATCGACTCGCAACATCAACTACGGTTAACGCATATTTGTAACCACGATCATGTGGCAGAAATAATATATCAGCCTGATGAACTTCATTAGGAGCGGTCACATCAAAATGCGAGAATTGAATTTGTTTAGGCGGTGGTAGATAAATTTGCCATAGTGCCTGTTTGGATAACCAATTAGCCGCAGTGGTTTTTTTCACTTTTGCAGCACTAGCGAGTTTATTGATTGCAGCGTTACCCCTCCAGTATCCCCTCGGAGAATAATAAATTGATTCCATATTATTAATTACCGGCACCTAACATCAATTTACTTTTCATAGCCGATTTTATCAAAAATGAAGACAATTTTTCTTTGAAGGATTTATCAGGAATAGCATTTAACGCATGAATTAATTTCACATCCGCGAGATGCCTGTGTTGCAGATTGCTGCTTTTATAAGCAACATCATGAAGGTGACAGGCCTTATCAATGGCGTTTATTGGTTCTTCACCGGGGTTGGGTTGATTTTGATTATTGAGTCTGATATCAAGTCTGGTTCCCGGTCCACAGTAGCTATATCCTGGAAGGTGCTTTTCTCCGGGGTATTTTGCCCATGGGGTTCCAGGGAGTTTTGCTAATTTGGCTGCGATATCACCTCCTCGTTTTTTTTAAAATCAGATTTCATAGACACAAATCTAAATTTCTTTGTACCACATTGCACGCATTTACCAGAAAGCGCTGATCGGTTATTTTTAGTTGTAATCGTCGTCAAGTCATCTGTGCCAGTACGCGTTTTACACTTCACACAATATAGATCCATAATTTATGTATAGAAATATGGATATAATTGATTTTTCAGCGACTAAAACAAGAGAACCAATTAAGCATCATGCAGCGCTACCAAACTCTATCCGGATGATTATAATCGGGCCATCTGGATCCGGTAAAACGCAATTGTTGCTCAATTTAATAATGAGATGGATGAAGTGGGATAAGTTGTATTTAATTGCCCCTAGCGTAGATGATCAACGATGTTATGAAGTGCTAAAAGATTTTAACGAGAATGCATCAGAAATTAAGGGTGAGAACGCCATTGATTTTATAACCGATATCGATGAAGCACCGAGCATTGATGATATTGATGGAGATATTAACAATTTAGTCGTATACGACGATATAATGTTGGATAAACAAAAAAATCCTGCTAGAATATTTTCCCGTGGGCGTCACAAAAACACTGACGTGATATATGTCACTCAACGCTACACTCAGGTTCCAAAAGTCATCAGAGATAACTGCAATTTATTGTCTGTATTCAACGGAGTTGATACTCATACTCTTAGAAATATTTGGCAGACATGGTGCTCTGATATGGACTTCAATCAATTTCGAGATTTCTTTAGTCATGCTCAGTCGACTCCGCACGGATTCGCAACAATAAATCTACATGATCCTCGGACACGATATCGTATCGGACTCGATCAAATATTCGGTTAAAATTATTTATTATTTTTGTTAACCCAGAACTGAAAACTTTAGCAGCAGAGAGGGTGGATGACAACAAGTTGCGACCAAAATTAATTAAAAAATCGTTTTCATTTTTTTAGTTAAAATGATTTCGTAGGGAGATTTCAATCAATTTTTTGTCTGAAAACGTTGTAGGGTTCGCCTTTTTTTGGTTAAAATAAGATTATAAGACGGCTCGTTTTAGGATTTCAATCAAATTTTGTCTAAAAACGTTGTAGGATTCACCCTCTCTGCTGCTCCATGTGTTTTAACTCGGATTCAACTCCTGAGAGCGGTGGTAGTCAAGAGCGCAATTAGCTTTTTTAATTTGAAATGCTTTATTATACATTTCTTTGGAACACTCGGAAAAAATCTTATAATGTTTCGGGTAAAATTCTTTCGTAGTGCTCCTGCGAAATGTTTGAACTTCGATGTTTCAAACTGGATTAATCTCGGCCTTTTCTGTCAAGCAATGGCAAAAACATGCCACCAAAAACAACAAGAAAAGACCCGAAACAAAATAAATAAATAAATAAATAAATAAATGATTCTCCAACGATGCGTTATTGAATGTTCGTACATTTTCGGCGAAAAATTTCTCCAAGTTTGCAGACGAAGTAATTTGTATATTTTGTTCGCCGGAATTTTCTTCGAAAATATAAACAGCAATCTACTCCGATCACCTCGACTGTTTCTACCAATGGTTTGACTGTTAGTTGGGCTTAAAAGTTACGAATGAAAAACAAATAGTGTAATGCGATGGCTACTTTGTGGTCAATATTTGTTTTGGCAAGCTAATCGGACCGGCAACTAATGTCAGCTATGAAAAAGTAAAGCTACAAAATGAACTGAATGCTACATTTCACTTTGTCCTTTAATCTGTCATATTCACGTTGATGTCACCAAATATCAATGGGGGTGGGGGAATCCAGCAGCAACTCGATAAATAGTAATGTTTGGATCCCTGTCTTAAACGCATCAACGTGATCTTGCTGTGTTACATATCAAATACAGAATGCCCGACGATTATTTTGTAAAGAGTTAATCTGCGTTAATCAGACGCTCAAACACGGAGATGCATATGGCAAGGATTGAAATATGTGGAATGTGTTATCTTTTCTCCTTGTTTAATTATTCATGAAGCCATGATAGACAGTGCGCCTCGAGGGCAGTTGACGTAAATCTGTTTTGTAATTTGTTAAGGATACATAACGCAAAGCACTGAGAGAGAGCATGTATATTTGAAATATGTCATCGAATTGACTTTAGCTTAACACTTTTAACGCGAAATTGGCCCCGTCGGTTATATTACTGAATTCTCTTACACTCTCTCAGTTGTGTTATTTGTAATAGTCATTAAAACTGTAGAAAGGTGTGTATTGATATCGCACTAATCAAGAGGTGGGTTTTTTTTTGTTCACAAATTAGTATGCATGGGATGGTCTAATAATTGAAAACAGAATAATGCACTCTTGCGTACAGTAATCGATCAAAATGCCATGGAAAGTTAGTTTTACACTTACTCGATATTGTCATTATTATTATTATTATTATTATTATTATTATTATTATTATTATTAAAAACAAGAGAGAAATAGAAAATCCTTAAAAAAAAGAGTTGCGGATACCTGGACAGATAATCCGAAATTGCAAAAGGGTGTGTATAAGCAATGCATACTTTACCAAAAAACATGTTTTTCTTCAGATATAGGTGTGAATGTAAATGGTGTGGCTGATAAATGTTGTGTACGTGCCTCGTTGTGTTGTAAATCATAAAACCACAACCTTTCAACATTGCCTTCTACATGCTGCGTGATGCTTTAAATACGATGCTAAGCGAAGAAAATAACAACATTGGGTGTTAGTAAACAGTGTTCACAAGAACAAAAACTATCCATCTCT
The DNA here is from genome assembly GCA_029339505.1 of Unio delphinus. Lineage (NCBI taxonomy): Eukaryota > Metazoa > Mollusca > Bivalvia > Unionida > Unionidae > Unio > Unio delphinus. The sequence continues at coordinate 6,088,821 of JAQISU010000108.1, forward strand.
AATATGTGTGAAGACAACTGATCTACACGTGTTGCATATTTTGTCCCTTAATAATAATAATAATAATAATAATAATAATAATAATAATAATAATAATAATGCCTGATTAAACTGATAACTTCGAAGTAAATAAATAAATAAATATGTCTAAAACAGAAATAAAATGATTAATTTGGAACAAACGAATCCTTCCATGCAGCCAGTGTACATAATTAATGATAGCGTCCTTATTATCAAGTGGCGTTAAACAGGAAATAGCTTAAGAAATATATCTTTGATAAATCTATTCCAGTAAGAAAATAAATTATGCTAATGTCAACTACAATAAATTGATTAGTATTACCATGCTTCAGAATCAAACGGCGGGAAGCCTATCATCCAGCTCGTCCATGAAGGCGCGAGTTTCCGTGACTAATATATCGCACTCCTGAGACATCGTCAAAAGCAGATTTCAAAACTTGGAATACAGTTGAAATAATTGTCATAATGAACATTATGATGTATAATATGTATTATAATTTTGTAGACCTATTATATATAACGATTCTGTACCGATGTAAATCTTATTGAATAGCAATCAAATTACAGGTTTGATATTTTAGAGTTCACAGTTATCAATGAAAGCTGAAATGGCACATGACTAGACGTGGAAAGCATGGTACACATTATCAGCGCTTGATCATATAGTAGTAGTAGGGATTAACGACATATTTCAGCACTGGATAGGCTATACATGGCGACCAGTATTACTGATGGAGGAAGAACCCAGGAAAACTCCAGAAAGAACCACCGACCCACGAGAAGCTACTGGCAAGCTTTCTCACATACCCAAATTGGCCGAATCCGAGACTCGAACCCACGCAGATAGAGGTGAGATGACAGTGATCGGTAACGGAGAGCGCTTTAGACCACTCGACCACTCTGGGCCTCAGCTTGGTCATTTTTTAATATAATGTTCATTCCTTGAAGAGGGCGGGGGCCAATGTTCCCGCTAAGCTGCTGCGCGCAGGCAGCTTGTTTGATGTCTTAGCGCAGCTAAATGTATTCTGCTCGCAGAGATAATTCTTTTGATTTGCGGTTGGAAAGATATGGGATCTTTGGAAAATGGATTATTTAAAAAGACATCATGCTCAAAAAGTACGCTTGGAATCAGTGTCGAAATTGAGAAGGATGAAGACTAGTAGTGGAATCAACAATTTGCTTTTCGAAACAACCAACGGTCGGCAGGCAAGAATGGAATTCAACGAACGTCACAGAAGCATATGTGAGCAAGTAAAGATTTTGATAGTCAATGTTATTCTCGCAATTTCAATGAATTCATCAGTGTTGTCAGTGCAAGAAATTCATGATCATTTGGCAAAGTATGTTAAAATTCCAAAGAGTTGGCGGAGTAACAATTACGCTTTTGAATTTGTCGAGTGTATTGATACTGTTGTTAGAGAAGCTATCATGAGAGAAATTCGTGATTCTCAGTTTCATACATTGATTGTGGATGAGAGTACAGACATATCAATCAGCACAATGCTGATTATCTATATCAAGTATCGACCAACTGCAGCAAAGTGCCATCGAACATATTTTGCTGGTATTGTTAAATTTACAGCATGTGACAGTAGAACTATTTATGAAGCAATCAAGAAGTTTTATGCAGACAACCAACTTGAAAATGGTGATGTGTACGTCAGATGATGCATCAGTAATGTAAGGTAAACTCAATGGTGTTTCTGCTCTTCTTCGTGCAGATGTGCCACATTTGACAGTGCAGCACTGTGTTGCACATAGGGAAGATCTGGGCATTGATGATGCATGGAAGAATCTAACTTTGATGAAAGAGATTGAATTATTGTTAAGAACTGTTTACACTACTTTCAGTAGGTCAAGTGTTAAAAAAGCTGAATTCGAAGAATAATGCAATGTTGCAGACCATAATGCCATCTCATTTCGACCACTTAATGAAGTGCGGTGGATGTCTAGATATTTTGCTGTAAAAGCCTTATCGAGAAATTATATGATGTTAATTTATTATTTTACAAAACAAGTTGATGAAGATAATGATCCTATCGCAAAACACTGTTTGAAAAGGTTGAAAGATCCTCAAGTTCATGTTGCTGTGATGGTTTTGAATAATGTTCTAGCTGAACTGGCTGAGTTATGCTGTGTTTTCCTACGCAGATGCATAACTACACTTGAAGCAGTTCAGTTTGCAAAAGGCACATTAGTAGACTACATTTACAGTATTTACCACAAAAAGTAAATTGGAGTGACGAAGTAGTATAATTGCTTTCAAAGGATCAATGTGTTGATGTTGATACAGCTGCAAATCTTAGATTTATTCAGCAAGTTTGCATTCATTTGCAAGAAATATTCCCTGAAGGAGAAGTAGATGAATGGGTTGCATTCGATATAAAAGCAATTCAAGTACAAACAGACTTGCAATTTTGGAAATGAAGAGCTATTGAAATTGTGTGCCAAGTACAATCATTTTCTGACAAAAAATGGGGATGATGCAAAGAATATGTCGATCAAGGAATATAACGAGATTAAATTTATATTAAATGACAAAATAAAATCTGGGACATAAAAATAAACATTCTCAGATGTAGTTAGCTATCGATTCGCAGAAGATAAGTTTTCAAACCTTGCAATATTGCTTGATATTTGTGGCACGTTTCAAGCCTCCAGTGCTGATGCAGAACGAGGATTCAGTTTGATGAACAATATCAAGACAAAATCCCGCAACAGACTGTAAGCAGATCATTTGGACATGTTGATGAGGATAACGTTTTATTTAACAAGTGGACAGAACATTGATCTGGAAACTGTTTATCTTGTTTGGAAAAGTGATAAAAACAGAAGACAATTTTTTAAATAAAAAAATAATAAAATATATAATAAAAAAAACTTTGACATTATTATAAAGTCTTTTGCTTTCTATCAGTACATTATTGTCTAGGCCTAATATGAAGAAAACAGATCTTGACTTATTTTATTTAAACTTTCAAAGTATTTTAGACTATTACACTTTAATTTCTAGTAAAAAGTTTAGCCTAGGCTAAATTCCCTATAAAACAATATTAGCCTATTTAGAAAAAATAATATCCAAAAAATTGGTCCGATTTGGGCGCCCATTAAAGGTCCCCTAGCTACCGGCGCCCGGGGCGACTGCCCCACCTACCCCCCCTCCCGCTAAGCTACTGAAGGCAATTGAGGGTAATTGAAGTGAGGGTAAAGGATAATTGTATAATTACCAAAAGTGTTAAAACTTGCTAGCAAGTAAGTAAGTAAGTAAGTAAGTAAGTAAGTAAGTAAGTAAGTACGTAAGTAAGTAATAATGCTTACATTCACTTAAATATACCTGTGTTCTGTACCTGGTTACATTGATATTAACACTACAATTGTCATAAAATCGTTTTAATATCATACTGCCTCAAAAGCATGCCCGTTACTAACATGTGTTTCTTAAGTTCAAAGAGTATAATATCATTCTCTTTGCTAACGTGATTAATTTCATTTTAGTTTACAGATAGAACAGTGTGCATATATATATATATATATATATATATATATATATATATATATATATATATATATATATATATATATATATATATATATATATATATATATATATATATTACATTTAGAGAAAAATGTGTAATGTCAATCTGAATATATTAGAAAATATAGTGAAAAAACTGCGAAAATAGTATTAAAAGTTTCACACAAACTCGAATTGTTCATATTTCAATGAATTTGATTCGTGAAAGCAATGAAATTATTGTATTTAGCAGTAGGGGTGGCTACGCTCAATGCGACATCCAATGGCTAAGGTTTGCGATCCGAGTGAAAATACGGAAAGCAACTGTACCGATGTAATGCTTACGGGCATTTTTGAGCACGTACGGTTTCCGTCTCCAAGGTTGAAGCAAAACACATACCAAATTCTACCGATTGACGAAAATAAAGTACTGCAATGCTTACCATTTGAAAAGAGGCAATTGTCACCAAACTATTATGTTCAAAATAATATTAATTTTGGACAAACGGTATACCACCCTGTATTTTCATGACTCGCGATATGTCGGCCTATTCTGAGCACAGCTTTGAAAATATGTAACGTTTATCCATCAAGGTATTGAATGTAATACATTTCTTTGGACTGTTTCTGGCAGCAGTTCGGTCGAGTAATTAGGTCAGCTTTACAAAATTCAACGTAACAATGCCAATAAAAGACAAGCGATACTAAGCAAATTAAACCGTTCAACATTTCATAATTTAAAAAATCTATTATGTAAAAGTTAAACAACAATGAATGGGATGCGATGTGTTTACAACGTCTTGTTTATATGGAAAAATTACTAAAGAATTTACAAACAAATATACGCCGGGTAATTTCTTGAAAATCCTGTTCTAGCAGCAGGTTAACACGCTGGTAGCAGACGAATTTCTACGTGTGGGACAACTTCTTGCAGAATTAGAAACTTGAATTAAGATGCAGATTTTTTAAAGGTGAAAATTTCCATCCTTTTAAATAATATATGTATTTGTATTATTCTTAAAGATACATAGTAAATAGGATTGTATGGGTTACAGGTTCAATGTAAAGGGGTGGCTTCATGTTGACATTTAGAAATCACATGTTCATATGCATTTCGAGTCGAAACGTGGACTATTTTTGTAGACTTTATGAATATCACTTTTCTTAATTAATATTGGATATACGAATGACACCATTTTAATTTAGGACTAACTAGTTATCATAAATTTCTACCCGTGAAAATCCTATGTTGATATAACCATCCATTTGGAAGGAATATCGATACTATTTCAAGACGGCCATAATGTAGACCAAACTGAGGTTCAATCTGCTTTCATTTTCGTTTAGAACTAACTAGACACCATAATAACTTTTCTGATGACATCCATGTCCAAGATGACTTTCCGTTTATGAGAAGTAGCGATAACAAGATTTTCAAGATGGTCATCAAGAAGTATTTTGGTGAATGCCCCGATTTGATATAACGTTCTTTTCTGCAAGAGTAACAGCAACACTATGATTAAGATGGTCGCTGTGGCGGCCAAATTGTATATCAAAAGCGAACCATTTCAAATTAGGATCAACTGAACGTCATACGTTTCTAGTGAAAACCCCATTAAAAAGATAGGCGCCATTTTTTATATATGACCAACTAGACATTATCAAAGGTATTCTGGTGAAACCTCATGCCAGCATGACTTTCCATCCTGGAGAAGTAACAAGATTTTGAAGATGTCTGTAGTGGTGGACATTTTGGATATCAGGTTGGTACAATTTTTATTTTAGACCAACAAGACTTCATAAAAATTATTTACTTATAGGACCATGCATTTCGGTTGGGTAGCGATACAAAGACTTTCAAAATGTCCTCATTTGGGACCAACTAGACTACGCACGTGTGTGCAAAGTTTCATGGAAATACTCCAAGTAGTTTTGGAGCAGAAACATTAAAGACGTGTGCTAAATGGCGAACTGACGACGGACGAGAAACCATTCCTTATCTTTTCTGTTTTCTGACCAGTAGAGCAGGGAACGAAGAATACGAATTGTGTGCCTTGTTTTCTTGGCAACCGCTTTGACAATAACGCCCTACTGCACAGGTTTTACAAAACCCAGTTGATCTGGTTGGCTTGTATATAAGTTACCTTGTAATCAAAGACATTCAAGGAATTCGACTGGATAAAAAACACATATCCATTAAGTGATTATGAGGTAGACCTCATGCAGGAAGATTTCATCCGCTTCACTTATCTCACATTGACCAGTGCAACTTTGTATAATATTGTAAAGAAAATGACTAAATTGATATTTTTAAATTATACTCCTGGATCAATAACTAGCCCGCCTTAGAGAAGAGTTAGGAAGAGCTATACGCACCTAAATTATAGACTGAACCTTTCATCCAAAACACAATACGTTTACTGCATGTATAACTCATACATCTTTCAATTTGTGGATTCTATAAAACATTAACAAAATATAAGCAGAATCATAAAAATTCTGAATTCGCGACAAAAAGATGACTCCCAATTTGTGTGACTTAAGCCTCTGCAATGAATGGTAATGGAAATGAGTTACAATAATTAGAATAAAAATTAAAATGATAAAGTAATTGAAATATTTGTACCTTGTTAGCCATTAGTTCAGAAGGAAATATGGTAACGAACAGACTGGTGCAAATACAGACGGACAATCAGAACATGGTATCACATTATCTCCATTTTTGATGCAATTTAAAGCGTGGGAATGCAGAGAGGCAAGCGATATGAGTGCATTGATTGGAGGTATTTATTAAACCATTTCAAGCTCTTTCAAAAGTCGCCAACTCAAAATTTCAAGATACGTTCTTTGTAATCATTCATTATTTCCAGTATTTACTTTGAAACTAAATGATGCAAAAAATAGACGCAAATACAAAAAGACAGGTATATCGCGTCATCTGATCAGTTCGGCTCTCTTTGATGTCTACCCTTCTCGTGTGTTCGAAATGGACACCTATCAAAAGACTCCACAACCCCAGGAAGAATTATGAAAAGATCTTGTTTGCAAATCCGTTAAATCCTTCTATAAAGTCTTTGATGATTCTAATTGACAGAATGTGCTACTAATAATTAAAACTCAGAAGATATGTTAAAAGGAACATTTGCTGTATGTACTTGTTTGTATGCCCCTGAAAAAAGGATCGTATTGTATGCACATGTACAATGGTCAAAATTAAACCTTCAACTCACAATTTACACATTTTGTAAATTGTATTATTTAGTCAATATTCAACAATTACTATATTATAATGAAATCCTCCGAGTGAATATAAAAAGAGTAAAATATTTATTCTGAATGTAGAGTAATCATAACGAAGTTTGTATCGGCCCTTTTAGTCGCGATAATCTATAAAAAAAAAATGAAGTGAAAAAAAAGAAAGCGCATCCCATAAAACTGAATAATCTTTGAGAGAGAAAAAAAATGATAAATACAATCATATAAAAGTGACTTTTTTTTACATAAATTTAAACTGACTGGCAAATGGAAAACCGTTTAGAATGTTCTGTGCTTAATATCAATTTGGGTTCTTTCTATCCACTCCAAAATAAACTGAATCTGTGAAACTAGTGTTATTTATATTTGTCAAATTCAAGATTTGAGTTTTTGAGTTTCATTCTCTAAGTTCAAACATCATGAAGCCTAATTTCTCTCATCAAACACACACAACAGACACAGACACATACACCCCCACAGAGAGAGAGAGAGAGAGAGAGAGAGAGAGAGAGAGAGAGAGAGAGAGAGAGAGAGAGAGAGAGAGAGAGAGAGAGAGAGAGGTGGGTGGGTGGGCGCTCGGACTCGGATCGCACTATATATGACACCTTTTAATACCTAAATATCAAAACGTTAAAAAAATAATCCCCTGTGTTAATTTATGAATATAATTTTATGTGTTTACCTTTCATTCCAGAACAGAAATCCAGCGGGTTTGTGCGCTAATGAGTGAGTTTTCGTACACCTAAGTTCTTTACCGTTTGACCTTCTACCCATTATTGCTACGCGCGCATGGTTGGGCTGATGAGTGTTAGGACATTACACACGAGAGATCTATGCTACTATGCGCCCTTATTCTCTGTACTGGATCGATTTCTGGCTGGAATGAGTTGTAACTTTCTAACCTATTTTGATATATAAACTGATATTTTAACTAATTATTGAATAATTTCATCCGCATCTTTTAAAAGGGCTGGTGAAATCGGGTCAAGATGTTTCAGTTAATAGCACTCAAATTTTTTCGAGAATTTAAGCATAGTTTTTGGTTTGATTCGAGAGTTTATGTCTAATTCTTTGATATATATATATATATATATATATATATATATATATATATATATATATATATATATATATATATATATATATATATATATATATATATATATATATATATATATATATTGTTACGTATATTAGATTTAAGTCATTTATTTTTGTTTTAATTGTTTGTTTGTCAAATTAATTCAAATTTGACATATTAAGTTTAAAATTCATTCATTGGGAGATATTTTTTTTAAAAAGTGGGATGACCTGTACTCTACAAATAAACACCAGATGTTGACCTCATTTCTGACCTTGCTTCACAGTTTGTAAACAAGCTTTTAAAATGATTGGCTGATTCCAAGGACATTATGGAGCTTTGTTGTAAACATCTTTCTATTTTTAGTTCTTGAGAGTAAAAATAACTGATTCTCATCTGGGTCATACGGTGTGCACGAGATTTTTTGAGCGTAAATTTGTTCTAAAGATTCTAGAAGATCATGTGACCCCTTCCTTGTTTACGTAAAAACAGGTATATAAATTATGTTTTGGAGCGAACTATTTAGTAGAAGCTGGGCTTTATAATAATAAGTTATTTTGAGTTATTTTGAGTAACCTTGTACTGGAAATTATTTCAATTCGTTTGGATTAAGAGGATTTATTTTGTTATTTATCTGGAAAACATTTGTGCTCATTGAATTTCATAAGACCAGAGCTGACTTAATCACGTGACATTGTCTTCCATCTTGGATGCTTCACTAAGATTCGAACTGGGAATTATTAGGACCTTTTATTACCAGGACTTTTGCAATTTCACTAGTGGATTATATTTTGAATTTTTTTGGGATTAATTTTGGAATTGATTCTTAAAACCGTAAGTTTATTTTTCTTTTCTGGAAAATATTTGTGCTCAATAAATTGTTTATTAAGTTTTTGCAAGTTTCTTATTTTCACTCTTTCTATGTTACTGTTTATTCGAGCCTAAGTACTTAACTATATATATATATATATATATATATATATATATATATATATATATATATATATATATATATATATATATATATGTTTTGTTGTGCTTCGAGAGTTTATATATAAAGTTTGGGGTTGCTGCGAGAGTTTATATGTGTGTATTGTTATGTGTGCTACTAGGGTGTATGTATATGTTTCGGTGTGATTGGAGAGTTTATGTATATATATTTGTTTGTATATAACGTTACAGTTATTTCACAAAACAAGAGAGGGGCCACAGGAGACCGAGTTGTCTAACTTCTCTTAAAAGTGTTGTCTTGTCTAAAGATTCGCCTTTACCAATCATTTCCGCCTCACCTCTCTTCACATGGGTACGAAATGTCGGGTTTCGCCAATGTGGGTATGTGAAAAAGCTTGCCAGTTGCTTCCCGTGGGTCAGAGGTTTCTTACCGGAGTTGTTCCGAGTTCTTCTTCCCCCATTTATAATGTGGGGCATGTGCAGTCATGCTCGGAAATCCCAAACAACAACAACAGCAAAAATAAAATTGAGTAGCAAATACCTTAACAAAACAGCAACACAAACACAACGACCATCGCAGATGAGACAACATTTTTAAATAATAAGGTTAGTCTGATATCTCACATGAATTGTTAAACCTACAATAAAAAATAGAAAAGGATAAGGATTGTTTCTGGTTTTTCTGTTTTTAAACATTATGTCGAATCAAATATGTATAACATTCGTCTCCCTGGCAAATGTTGTATTTTCCAAAGAGTTCCAAAAATTCTCCATTTCTCGCAAAGGGACAATTGGACATACGTTGCTTTTAAAAAGGATTTGTGTGTTATGAATATTCATGAGGTACGATGTAATAAAAATGGAGATAGGATATATAATGAAATCCGTAGAATTGTCCTCGAGTACTTCTAGTAATTGTAAAATGAAGCTATCCCAAATGGTAGCACATGGACTCAAACGCGGAGAGAGAGAGAGAGAGAGAGAGAGAGAGAGAGAGAGAGAGAGAGAGAGAGAGAGAGAGAGAGAGAGAGAGAGTACTTGCAGAGTGATTAATTCTCCACAAAATCTATTCACCTGTTATCTTAAGTGAAGAATTTCGTAAACCTGTGTAGCATTATGCATGAACATTATCCACGAGCAAGCAGAAGGATAAAAAACCATCTAATACTGCAATAGCCGCTTTTTCTTTCGAAAAGCGTCTAATATTAAGGCCACTCTCTGACCCATCCGAGCATTACATCGGCATTGCTATGGACAAGAATGTCAAAAGCATGTCAGTGGCTCTTCATTTCGCCCTCTGAATTTACTCTGATCCACCCTTGCCAAACACAGTGTCTATGATTCGACTTTTGAGTGTTTGAAATCCACACCCGGGTCATGTCGTCGGTCGGGTTTCCAAAAGAAATTAGAATCAGAACCTCTTTGGAATCAGTGTCACCGTGATGTGAAATGTTCTTGAATATCACCTGTTTAACCTTCAGAGTGCCAGGATTTGCAAACAAAAACATCTGTAATGTATGAGTAGAGACAATGCATTGGAATGGGGGGGATTACGGGGATATCAGTGGAAATTAGGAATGTCACTACACGCTTAAAGCATAGATAATTCAGAAACTACAGTCAAAAACAAAAAGAAAATCAGATCAATGTATGTACAATTTCCCGACTTTATTTTTGTGTTATAATTATTTTTAAACTGTCAGTAAAAGAAGAGATGAACTCAAAACATGCGATGTACTGAAAATATAATCGGTCAGGTTAGTGACCTTATTAAACAGACGACACCTAATATTGCTATGATAATCAGCAAAATGGTTAGCATATATGTGTAAGAAACAGCAAAATGCTAAGCTTTATTTAACTTGTTACCAAAATTCACATTGCTAATCGTCTTCTGGTCGATCGAATAAAGAAAAGAATTTTTGTTATTGTTATAACAATTCATGATGCAAGATGGAAATAAGTAAATAAAAGTGGAAATAGGATATATAATGAATCCATCGATTTGCACTCTAATACGTTTGGCAGATATTTGGGGAAAAGTTTCGTAAGAGGGCTGGGCACAGGCACCCCCACCCCCAATCCATATGAGCGCGAATCAACCAGAACGTTGGTCAGAATAAGTTTTCTTTACAGTTCGAGTTAGATGATCAAAAGTATGAACAGCAAACTCTTAAAATTCATATCCTTTCGTGAGCTTTGTCCCTGAGCACCCACTAAAATTCCTTTCTAAGGTCGCTTGTCATATGATATTGGTCTTCCCGCTTACCCCCTACCCCGCCTACAACGACATTCTAAATCCTGAAATAAACACTAGATTGAAAACCTAGTTGAACTTACAAATCAATAAGCCCTAGAGTGATTTATAATGAAGTTTAGTTTTATGGATTCTCTGTCAAACATGCTGATAATATCGGTCAACTATGACTGAGTCTTAATCAAGTAATGACTCGATGGGTTAGACAAGGTCATTTTGACATTTTTTTCTTCCTACGCATTTAATATGAAAGCAATAATCAAAGTCATTTTGTGTTACCCAGCAATTATCACCAATATAAAAATATACAGGACCCGAAATAGACCTTTCATCCATAGCTTTATTATTGAACCGCCTACCGTTCACCGCCGTAAGTAACAAACTAATAATTACAACCCGAAACGCCACGAAGTATAAAATATAACTCGTCGGTGTAAAAATCGAGATACCATTTAGATCGACATTACATTCTATTAAAAGATGTACTTTATTATCAATTAAGTGGCAATTCCAAGATATGTTGTCTAAATAATGACATCTTTGTCCAAGCTGGATACCCAATAACACGGATTGGTTACTCATTGAGAAACTTATTGAATATATGAATTAAACTTATATGGTAAACTACGATGTTTTATTGTCATGTATGTTAAGATTAATCGGAATGGAACGTATAATACAAATTTGAATTTCATGACCTAAAAAAGTAGCATCATATTTAAAGTTCAATCATTGTATATTTATAAATGCTCATGATAAACTCATACTTCTCAGTAGAGACCTATATCTGATGCAAGCTTCTGCGTGCAAAAACCATGTAAGCGCCGTAATTTGTGTTGTTGCTTCTGTCACAAATTATACTCCTCAACAATCAAGTGCTAATTTCAGTTCCGATTATTCCTAAGTTTTTTTGCTGTCATTGTTTATATAAAAACAGACTAAAACTGCATCAGCAGAACAATGTCTCTTTCTTTTCAGTTACTAATACGACAAGTTCCTTGTAATTTTACTTTTTTTATTTTTATCAACTGATCTTGAACCACCTACTTACCTATATATATATATATATATATATATATATATATATATATATATATATATATATATATATATATATATATATACTTGGATGTGTTTGAAATATGTGCTTTCGATTCCGCATCAAAGAGTCAGGTGCTAAGTTTAGTAATAAGTGTTCCAAACACAAGACTGTTAAAGGACTGAAATTTCATCAAAAAAACAATGTCTCTGTTTTTTCACTTACAACTGGGAAAAGCGCTCAACAAGATCCTTTTTCTTAAAACATAACTTTTTATTAACCAATCCTGTCAAACCAGACTGGTTCCCATCTTTCATATCATTCATTCCATGTTCTTTATGTGCACATTATTTCAAGACTGGTTCTCATCTTTCATAAAAATATTACCGTACTTCAGTTCTAATATATATGTGAAAATGAGATGAGGCTCACTAACAAGAAATAAACCACCGTATACTGTGCAACGCAATCCAACATTCCAAGTGCAAACTTCATAGACCCAGATCTGCAGTCGCACAATGCATCAGCAAAAATCTAGGTCAATTATGCAGTTTACGATGCCTAATGAGAAGATCAAACAACACGGCGCATTATGCGACAGCTAATCGTTTTCTATGTTCTTTGTAGTGGGGCCATAGTTCTACGCCAATATATACGGCATTTCATTCCTGGATATGACGCCAACTTATGGCGTGGAAAAACGAAGTCATTATTGTTGCTCCCACCTGCTTTCGAATTTCGAAAATTTGAATGAAAGAAATCATGTTTGAAAGTCCTTTACCACCAACTCCCTCTTTGTAGAGGGCAGCTACAAATGACATCAGCTGAAAGCTGTGACAGAAATATTAGTTTTTTTGGTCTCATTTGTGGGTGCCAGCAAATACTGGTACATACACACACACACACACACACACACACACTACGGGCGCCGAGGACCTCTGTCAAAATCGTTCTTGCATATGAAATATTACTTGTTTAACCATAGTTAAACTGTCAATTACCTTCGAATTGGCAACTCTGATGCAGGTTTTGTCACGTGACGTATAATCTCGAACATCGTCCTTGCTTGGTGTAAGCCATTCAATTTCATGTGACTCTTATTAACATAGGGATGAGTTGCAAAACACCTGGATATGTTTTTTTTTTCAAAGTGCAGAACTATATTGTCAAGGTTGGACAAGTAGATTATATAGCAAATTTATGAAATGATAGATTCACAGATCGCATCTTCAGCCCCAAAATGACATAAAGCGCACCAAATACTGCTTTATCATTATGTGTTTGAGCCATCCAAGCTTGACCCAGCGATGAATACATTAACCACCTAGGCAGGTGGAATCAATTCATTCTGTTTAGGGATCTTCCTACACAGAGATTCTAACAGAGTTAAGTTTTAAAGCAGGGAAGAGAAAGTATTATGTATTACACATTAAATTGAAAACCAGTCCAGGCAAATTTTAGTATGCTAATGGTGATAAAAAGTGGGTGTAATACCGTTCAAGCGTTACGAACAAGAAATACACTATTGGCTTTAAACAGGCATATGAAACTAAAGGAAGAAAATCGGGCTTCAGTTCTCAAAATCTAACGCAACGTTCATGTATATCTTTAAAGTCATCATGATAATTCTGTATGCATTGATATGATTGCGAGTGAAATAAAACACACGTATTCTATTTCAGTTTTCACCTGTCTGAATATTTTCATTTTATTACTCCCTTCTGACATATAATTAAGAATAAAACCAGTATCATAACAGCATAGTCACAACACAACAATGGCCTAATATATGAAATGGTATATAAAAGAATATAATTATATCATTTGATGGAATTTTATTCGTATTTGTAAGTTACGGAAATATATATTTGCTTTCGTATATCTGACTGCAGTATTGGATCATGCGTGGACTATTAAATGTTTATTTGTTGAATTTAGTCAGGTTCATGTTCTTTCCGAAATGAAGTCAATTTCTATTTAAAACAACAAAGTAAATTCTTAACCTGCTCTACTGGGGATAAATTGTTAAATGCAGAGAGAAGTTGTTTTGCTCTGGGTATCATCAAAACCTTGTCCGATTTTGAACAACAAAAATATTCTAAATACTGCATACAGCTCAAACTTATATATATATATATATATATATATATATATATATATATATATATATATATATATATATATATATATATATATATATATATATATATATATATATATATAGAGAGAGAGAGAGAGAGAGAGAGAGAGAGGATATTTGCTTGAAACGAGTGAATAACGGATATATTTCATCGAGTGGATGAAAAACTCAGTATTTTCACGAGTGGCGAAGCCACGAGTGAAAATACTAGAGTTTTTTATCCAAGAGATGAAATGTATCCGTTATTCACTCGTTTCAAGCAAATATTCTTTTTATTTTATGCTCACATACGTTGGCTACCTCAAATCTGCTCTTTCACTCGTTTATTCACTCGTTTCAAGCAAATATTTTGACCCAAAAATGTAGTTCCTGTAGTGAAAAAATATTGTTATTTATATAATATATATATATATTTGCTTTCGTCTTACTTTCTCCAAAGCCGAAAAATTGTCTGATAAATACTCATACCCCCACACATAATGAACACATGAATATATTTTTAAAATAAAAACATTTGAAAATATTCCTTTATTGTTACATTCTCCAAGATCAGGTGCTCTGTTAAGATTGTACTGGATAAAACAATAGAATCTGAGGTTTTGCGTGTCTATATTTTTTGCATTTTCTATGACTTGGTTTCAGCTATAAGTAACCCACTGAAACAAATCAAATAACCTCAAATCAAGCCAGACAAATCAAAAAACCCCAAACCAAGTCAGACAAATCAAAGAACCCCAAACCAAGTCAGACAAATCAAAGAACCCCAAACCAAGCCAAACAAATCAAACAACCCCAAACCAAGTCAAACAAATCAAATTACCCCAAACCAAGCCAGACAAATCCAACTCTCACAAATCAAGCCAAACAAATCAAACTCTCCCAAATCAAGCCAAACAAATGAAACTCTCACAAATAAAGCCAAACGAATCAAACAACCCAAAACCAACCAAACAACACCAAACCAAGCCAAAAAAATCAAACAAATCCAAACCAAGCCAAACAAATCAAACAACCCC
This sequence comes from Unio delphinus, assembly GCA_029339505.1. Lineage (NCBI taxonomy): Eukaryota > Metazoa > Mollusca > Bivalvia > Unionida > Unionidae > Unio > Unio delphinus. The sequence goes on from JAQISU010000108.1 coordinate 6,104,098, forward strand.
AAACCAAGCTAAACAAATCAAACTGCCCCAAACTAAGACAAAGAAGTCAAACAACCCCAAACCAAGATAAACAAATCAAATTATCCCAAACCAAGCCAAACAAATTAAACCACCCCAAATCAAGCCAAACAAATCAAATTACCCCAAACTAAGACAAACAAATCAAACTCCCATAAGTCAAACCAAACAAATCAAACTGCCCCAACCCAAAGCCAAACAAATGAAACTCTCCCAAACCAAGCAAAATAAATAAAACTACCCCAAATCAAGCCAATAAAATCAAATTACCCCAAACCAAGCCAAACAAATGGAACTCTCCCAAATCAAGCCGAACAAATCAAACAACCCCAAACCAAGCCAAACAAATCAAACAACCCTAAACAAAGCCAAACAAATCAAACTCCCACACACCAGGCCAAACACATCAAACAACCCCAACCAAGACAAACAAATCAAATTACCCCAAACCAAAACAAACAAATCAAAATGCTACAAATCAAGCCAAACAAAGCAAACTACCCCCGATCTAGCCAGACAAATCCAACTGCCCCAAACCAAGCCGAAACAAATCAAATTATCTAAAACAAACTAAGCCAAATGAATCAAACTATCCCAAACTAAGCCAAACAAATCAAAGTACCCCAAAACCTAACCAAACAAACAAAACTACCCCAAACTTTAGCCAGACAAATCAAAGTACCTCAAATCAAGCAAAACAAATAAAACTTCCCCAAACCAAACCAAACCAAACAGATCAAACAACCCAAAGCTCAAGCCAAATTAGGTAAAACTACCCCAAGCCAAACCAAAAACAAATCAAAATATCCCAAACAATATAAGCCAAAACAAATCAAAATACCACAAACAATATAAGCCAAAACAAATCAAAATACCCCAAACTATTAAGTCAAAAACAAATCAAAATACCCCAAACAGTATAAGCCAAAACGAATCAAAATACTCCAAACAATATAAGCCAAACATATCAAACTAATCCATACCAACCCGAAATCGAAAATAATATTCAGAGGAAGTGACTTGTATCTAATTTCTTATGGACAATACACGTAAATTGTTATTTTGACCATATGACGATATTTCTCTACCTTTTTCATTCTTGTAAGGCATACATTTCTAAACTTTACAGGTATTATTAACATTCTGCTTCAATTGGGTTTCATGTATGTATATATATATATATATATATATATATATATATATATATATATATATATATATATATATATATATATATATATATATATATATATATATATATATATATATATATATATATAACAGATTAATTCAAAATAATCAAGAAAGAAAAAATTTATGAAAAATGAATTAAAGAAAGAAAGAAAGAAAGAAAGAAAGAAAGAAAGAAAGAAAGAAAGGATACAAATAAAAAGGAGATGTTTACTTGTATTGCTAAAGACGCAATTTGCATAAATATACAAACTTCACGTATTTGTCACTCAATATGGAACTTTTATACCTTGAACGATAAAACAATTTACATTGGATGTCAAGAACAACACGACATTTTACATAATTGAGCGTGAATTATGTAGATGGAAACAGTCAAAGCTGACATTGGTTGGCGAATGTGCCAAGCTATATTGAATCGAAAGGTCTAAGTCATAAACCGTAGGTACATGGAACGTCGTACAATTTTAATATGTATTTCGTTCCTTTCTACCAGTGTATTTTAAATTGTTATAGTATGCTCTGCTTGAACACGGTTACAATCAACAAGCCAAGATTGATTAAATTTTATTTTATGAAAGAACGGTTTCGCATAATGGATATCCGGTTGTGTATAACTTAAGAATGGTTATTTACTATTTACACCCAGTAGCATAGCAACAAAATCTACACCACCCCCACCAACCGTCACGGGAAAAAATCTAATTATGTTACCGCTTCCTCAAAAACTCAACTTTTTTTTTATTTTGATGCGAATGCTGGTTTTTGGTCCCCACTAGGCCTAACCATTCACCCCCACTCCGCAGTTTCGGGGTTTCTTGAGCAGTTGCTACGTCACTGATATACTCATAAGTCTCCAAAGCTGTTTGTAAATTTAGACCTTACAAGAGAAACATTGATCGCTTTAAGTCAATGTTGGAGATTGGACGAGTCAAAAAAATTTTAATAAATTGAGACATAGTCGTGCCTGAATAATTGTTCACATCTATGTGGAAAAACCCAAAACGAATGAAAAGGTATACAGTGTATATTATTTGGTATCGACATCTCTATTTACAGGATGATTTCACTTATTTGTTTGTGTATTTGAATTGGCTTGCTCGTTTAACAGCACTAAAAACATAAAAAAAAAGTTATGCAGTGTACACGCAACTGGAATTAAGTGCCATTCCCTGGGACACACAAGGTCGGCAGACATGGCCTGGTCTGGGCAGGATTTGAAACCTTGACCAGTACGATAGCTATGGAGCTACCGCTGCACCGGATTCCACATTATGTTAGAGTGGGATCTGTACGTAAAATACACTGTTTAGTATTAAAAGTACCCAAGTTTGACTTAGATAAATCCAGTTGTCCAGAAAACTTAATGACAAGTACATTTGATAACAGTGCACTGCGTCGGTCTTCATTCAAAGTCTGTCTGTCTGTCTGTCTGTGATGGTGAAGTTTCGTTACATTGATAGGTACCAGCTACCTGCCTGCAGGTAGTCTGAGTATCCAGACACATGCTACCATATTTAAAGTGGGAACAAAATTATTGTAAATTTTGGAGAACGCTAATTAAAGACAATAATTAAATTGAAATTGTCAATTGAAGCGGTGGTTATCAGGGGTGGTTTTGTTTAAAAAATTTAATCGTTTATTTCGTTAAAATCCATATCCTGAAAAGCGAATAAATTAAGTCAGGTTTGTGTCAAGAGAACACTCCAATATCAGTTATACTGCCGAAATAAACATATGAAATGCCAAGTTATAGTAAATTTAATAAACACAGGCTCTGAATTTTTATACAATTTAGATTATTATTATTATGTCAATAAGAAGATAACCGTCTTAAATCGGATAGGCGGTTTTATCTCTTGAAAAAGAAATTCGGACATTGAAGTTATTACAATTGATTCAATTGTTATATATTTTTTTTTGTTTTTGAATAAAAGTGCATCTGTATCGATTGCATCTGTATCGATAGACTATCTTAATACGTGCAATGCATTCATCAAATATCGCATAATAAAATCATATAAATCTGTCTTAAAAGTAATGATAAATCGTTTCATTTTTTCGTTAAGTCGCACGCGCATTTGACGTCAATGTTATTTACAAATGAATAAACTTTTAGATATTATTTCAGAATCACGTATGAAGACAGATATAAATTTCCCTTCCTATCAATAACTACGAGAGTATTAATTACTGAGTATGTTTTAAAAAGTATATTAATGTTTTAATACTTTCGATAGATTCCAGCCAAATACAAACAATCTGACATCGAACGTCTTGCGAATCTGGTTAAACTTTCGCAGCTTGATTCCGGAGTTTTTCTAATGTTATTAGTACCTGTTAGTATCTGTTAGTACCTGTTAGTATCTGTTAGTACCTTTAGTATCTGTTAGTATCTGTTAGTACCTGTTAGTATCTGTTAGTATATTTTAGTACCTGTTAGTATCTGTTAGTACCTGTTAGTATCTGTTAGTACCTGTTAGTACCTGTTTAACTACATCAGTCTTAGTTTACATCGGTACTTTCGAAAATGGGTCTTACAAAAGCTGTACACTTTAGAGAAAAAAGTGGAATGTCTACTGTCCCTGAATATAACTGCAGTCGTTATAGAATTTTTTTTTAAAATGAAGTCTTCGATGTATATAGTCAACTTACCAGAAAGTGACAAAAGGGTAGTGCTTTCTTGTTTGTGGTATTTTGACAAAAGAAATCTACGTATTATAATATACTGTATACATTTTGGAGTAATATGTTCTCGAAAAGTAGTATTACTAAATAACACGACTTCTGTTTTCGATGAATATGAAAAACATCATGCATTAGTATGCTTCAGTACGCAGTTCATTATTAATTCAAGAGTTATTTTAGCATTCAAATGCACACTCTTTTTCACAGCACTCATCTAGGCTTGAAATCTATTAGGTAATAAAAAATATTTACAACAAAGGATCTTCCTCATTTGCCATATGCACGCTGATGTTACATGACGGAAGGATGATAATAGAGGCTCCAAATAGGGAACAGTATGGTACCAATAATGGGCATTCGAACAAAATAAAATGTTAGAAGATTCCTGGCATTGCTAACACAACTTCTTACCACTTTTTGCATCACCTGTCTGTTTTTTTAATAATTACTTTTAAATTAAGATAAAATTGATTAAATAGCCGTCTTTGATCGTCGATTTCAGACAGTCCGAATAGGAAAAACTTGAGATTCAAATGTAAATGTGTTGAAACACACACACACACACACACACACACACACACACACACACACACACACACAGATTGCCATGGATCACTCACGCTTTATGTGTTATTATCGACATCAAGCGTTGAACATTTTGAATTGGAAGCCGATGACAAATTGGCGTTTTTATATATTACATTATCTGTATTCAAGGAAGGCCTTTGCATTTATTATGATAGATAACGCTTTATTTTGTACAACTCCTTGTTTAGAATCGTACACCATAATAAACCCGTCAAATAATCATGTACTCTGTGAATAATATATCTTTCCAAATACAAATTTTATACTCGGAGCTCATTCATTGAAACGTTTACCTAAAATACACATTTGGATTAATTTTCTTTAAAACCATCCCCACTAAGTGAATACCGTATACTCGCTTATAAGACAATTCAAACCGCAAACTGCTCACACCCAGATCTGCATAAAACTGCGGCAGATTTAGATCTGTGCAGTTTGTTTGGAGTAATCAGTAGAACAAACAATTGAGACACTGATTATGCTTCATCAGATGAGTGTCTTTGTTATTTGCACTTTATTTGGATTTATAAGCGAGTACATACGGTACCTTTTACTCGAACGGACTATATGAATAGCCATCTAAATCTAATTAACTCTATAACCATATAATTTTCCCATCCCACGCCTCTAGTTTTGTAAAATAAAGACCATGAAGGTCGCTCTTTAGGTGGTTGAATCTTTTTTCTTTTTACCTTTTATATTGTATAAAACACTGAACTAAGGACAAATATAAGTAAACACCAAATGTTATCGGTACATAAAACGGCATTAAAGTGCTTCACTGTTTAAAGATACTGCTTCACGTTGGAAGACTTTACAATGAAATCAAGTTAGGAAGCAAAGAAGGAGCAAAAATGCAAGTAGACTTTGCTCATAAAATGTGTACTTTTTATACAGATGCTCTGCCACATATTCTTATAGCTACGGTAATGTTGTTATTTCATAAAGCAAATTATGCGCATATTTGGTAATGTGTTGAAGTTAGTGTGACCTTTTATCACGACAGGAGTGTTTAAATTATAAGTTATTTATTGTGTTTTGAGAAAGCTTGGCGTGAAGTCACATGGTGAGTGAAACACTCGCATTTACTGGATACGGTAATGAAGTTGTCAAAATAAGTGGGCCATTCATCTAGGGTTCATAATCATGTACGTTAAAATCTACAAGTGTTAGAAAATTTTGTATTTTTTCAAATCTGTCTGCTGATATGATATTTTAGATGTAGCAAACAGATGGACAGGCTAAAGGTGAACCTAGTGCTAAACCGTGGTCACGTTGGGAAATATGGAACAAAACAGCAAACACTGGCAAAAACTCATAATAACTGGTCAGAAACAAGACATGGTCACAAATGTAATGAATATTTTAGTAAATACATTACTCTAAGATCCGTCTTAGTGGAGGTGGTGGTTGTGGTAATAGTAAACCGTGATAGTAATGGTTTTAAACGTTGCACACTTAAATTAATTATTTTAGCCAATTTGGTTGGATCTACTGGTCAAAATTCATCCTAGTAGACTTGTTGGCCAGTTGTGTCCACTGAATCCGACAACTATATATACTATGTTAACTCGGCGTCCTCACAACTATGTTAGCTAAAAGGTTTATGCCGACTTAAAATGGATAATTTTCGAAGATGTTTATACAAACTGAGCAAACCACGTAATTTGCAGAGACTGTAGTTCAAGAAACATTCTGCCACACTTTTGTAGTGACCGAACAACACGAGCAAACAACACAACAAAATTCTCGAACAGTTCCAAATCGGTTACTGTCGCCTACAGAATATGTGACGGACTGACCAATTTCCAGTCTCAGCAGTTGTCTGTCCTGACACTCACTGGCCGATCGTTGTGACTAGATCTTTCTGACAGTGTATTATTTGGAAATACTGTTAAAACCACTTATCCAGATCGGTGAACAACCTAACATCGCATAATCAAACACAATCGGTGACCATCACAGAAGACTAGATCTGGGTTCTACGACAAATTTTGTACCTCTGTATACCGCCGTATTTCTGAACATAGAGCTGAACGTATCACGATATACAGCAGTATTTCTGAGCATACAGCGATACGTACCACGATTAACACTGCCATTTCACCTCTGTCTGCGTGGGTTCGAGTCTCCGATTCAGTCACTGTGTGTATGTGAGAAAGTTTGCAAGTAGCTTATCGTGGGTCGGTGGTTCTTTCCGGTGGTTTTCACGGGTTCATCCTCCACCATTAATACTGGCCGCCATGTATGGCCTATCGTGTGCTGAAAAATGGCGTTAAACACAACAACAACAACAACGACGATTAAACTCATTGATACGATGGATGAATAAGTTAATGCCTCAGGGGAAGGAACCTGTTAACTTTTTGAAACAAAAATCCGTCTCTTAATATCGCTCCGGTGGCCTAGTTGTTATAGCGTCTGCGTCGGATAAGGAAGGTCGCGAGTTCGCAAGTTCGAACATTGGCTGAGTAATACGAAAGACTTTTTAAAAACCCCAGAAACAATGCTACTAATAGCTGCCTTGCTAGGTGCTCAGCATTAAAAGGTTTGTGTTAGGACTGGTCGGCCTGGTGTCAGGATGCTGTGACTGGGTGGGACATCATGCTGTATGTCTACGGCATGATGCCTCAGTGCTAGATATCACTATAAACTTCCACACTTCAGACATCGAAGCGATATAACTGAAAAAGCTACGATAAAAATCCGAACACACTCACACACCCCGTCAAACAACAGCTTGAAAAATAGCTTACTTCAATAGCAAAATAACATCATATTACATTCATTTGATTATTTTGTAAAACAACAAATTATCTTGAAATAATCGCAATCCCCCCCCCCCCTTCCGAAAATCAAATGGGGAGTACCTTATAACAGATGAATTTGACTTGTTCAGTGTTGTGAGATACAAAAACATTGTTCTGATATTAGAGAGCTTGTTCATAAAAATAGGAAGTGTTGACAGTGAAACCTACAATTCACCATCTTCACGTAGCCAAGGTTTGGTGGATCGATTAGATATTTCTCAGCTTCGGGTCAGTGAATTTCATTGGATGCAGTGACATCCAATCAAAATCAAGTTGTTTAAATTTGGATGCTGTTTCTCCATGATCAAGACGAGGACTGCATACAAAGTGATTTTCCACTGCCGGTCGGTGTTTTCACAAATACATCTTTTCCCTCAAATATAATTGTGATGGCTTCTTACTGGTATGTAGTTAGACTTTCGATATTAAACTTACAAAATATCCTTTTGAATTCAGTTGTTTCTAACATTTATTGCAGATGTACAGTTTTGGTTAGACGGCATTACCTACTAAGGGATGAAACTCGTGAAATCCAATAGCTGTCGCTTGTGCAAAGCACTGACATAAAATCGATCCGCTACGGTGTAGCTAGGTTAATATGGTGTTGGCTAGCGAAGACGACACTTTACTATCTATATTATATAGCAGACAGGGAAACTTTGATTGGGATGCCAGCATCTGTTCAGTATATTTATTAACGAGGGTCAGTAAACGTAAAATAACGCCTACTTAACAAACGAGAACATATTTAGAGAAATTAGTAATTTCATAAAAAATCAAACAAATCAACTGTTCTCCTGAAAATCTTAGAATGATTCGCATTCTTACAAAAGAATACTTGTATTTAACACATTAGCATTAGTAAATAACTTAAAAAGACATTTTTTCTTTTCTCATCTGACATTTTCACCAAAATGTGGGTTTGGCTCGAATATCTTAAACAACATCTGGTTTGGTCAGCACTTTGGCATACGTGACACGTGTCAAACATGCGTTCAAAAACGACCGTACACGTACTATTATTACATTTGTAATATTCAAATTAATCTGTGGCAAATAAATCTCTTTTTCGAAAGAAAGAGTACATTTTAGAATTATTGTGTCATGCAAACTAAAAATATAGTATTTTATTAGATTCGATTACTCAGGAATTCCCGTATAGCCCTTACATGACATAGACTACAGACGTACCGGTACGGTGATAAGTACCGTGGTATGTATAACCGGCAAACAATACCGATGTAAACCGGTATGCTGGTAATGCCATGCACCTCCATAAAAGACTACCTAATCTGAATAAAATCAAGATTTACATATGTTGGAGATATCGATTTTAATAAGATTAGAAGACATTTATCAACCTCTGTAATTATCATGCAGATTATCACTGACCAATCCGTGTGACAACTCTGGCGATAAATCACTGTCCAACCCCGTCAAACTTCCATGCCAAGTGACCAGATTGCTGAGTCGGAAAATATTTAACATTTCATTGTGGAATTGGATAGGAGTTGCAATTCTTTAAGCACAATTTCCGACCATCAAATAGCGTCACATATGAGTCTGGTTCCGATTTTAAAAAAAACAAACAAACAAACAACAAACTATGATATGCATTATATTAGTTGGAAACAATTTATCTTTATGTATAAAAAAAATATTAAAAAATATAGGCGTTCCCCACCCCCACCCCACTCCAACCCGTTCAAAATTAAATAGTCGGTTTTACAGTTGGTAATCCGAATGAAATAAATGCAAGTGTGATATTAGAACGTAGAAAAATAGCAGGTCATTTTAGACAATCTTGAGAATAACGAAAAGTGACAGGAAAATAGGAATATAAATTATTATATTGAGAGAAGTTTGAGTGTGTGTTAAAAATGTAAAAAAAAAAAAAAAAAAAAAAAAAAAAAAAAATAGCAAAAAAAAAAAAAAAGCGCCAGAGTAGTACGTTGTAAGGGAAATAACTTAAACAGAAAATATCGATACTCTTTTGTTAAGTTTTGTCCCTTGGAACGGCAGGCTATTTTATAAAATAGATGCAAAAATTCAAATAAATGTGTGTGTGTGTGTGTGTGTGTGTGTGTGTGTGTGTGTGTGTGTGTGTGTGTGTAATGCTGAATCCCAAAAGATAACTTTGATTGTTTCACTGGTGAGATAAAACAAACGTGCAAGTAAGAAAGATTAGGAGTTTCCAATCTTTGTTCTTATAATTTTTTCTATAAATAATATCGGAGACAATTTGGTGGCCTAGTGGTTAGAGCGTTCGCCGCGGAAGCGGGAGGTCGTGGGTTTGACCCCCGGCCGAGTCATACCAAAGACTTACAAAAATGGTACTAACAGCTGCCTCGCTTGACGCTCAGCATTAAGAGGTTAGTGTTAGGACTGGTCGGCCTGGTGTCAGGATAATGTGACTGGGTGGGACATCATGCTACATGTCTGCGGCATGATGCCTCAGTGCTAGACATCACTATAAACTGCCTCACAGCAGACATCGTAGCGATATGACTGAAAAATTGTTAAAGCTACGTTAAAAATCCTAATCAAACAAACAAACAAACAAAAAAAAAAAACAAAAAAAAAAAAAAAAACAGATTTATGAAGAGACCCACTCAGGAGGAAGTAAAAGCTGAGTTTATAAATTGTTACGACACAACGAAGTTTTAAAGAATGAAATAAAGATGAAACGGAAAATATCATTTTATACTCAAAGAAGAAAGTTTATATGTAGACTTACCGGAATGAAACAAGAACAATAAAACGTGGATTAATGTGAAAAATGAAGACAATAAGTGATTATATATGCTGTAGAATCTGTGTTAAATAAAGCAAGTGATAATATTAAAAAAAACTATCACCCAAAGAGAGAGAGAGAGAGAGAGAGAGAGAGAGAGAGAGAGAGAGAGAGAGAGAGAGAGAGAGTGGTTGGGGAAGACTTGCTATTCATATTTGAAAATGATAATCATAATCCTAATAACTATAAAAATACAATCAAATTACTATGTTAGAATATAAAAAAAAAAACGAAATGCTGCCTTTTATTAGCTCCCAAAATCTTTGAACACGAATGACTAAGTTACATTATTGATACATCAATCGATATGATTTGTAAAGGCTAGTTTATACATTTAAAACATATTAATAAAAACAAAATGTGCCTTATGTCATTTACTGTGATTCTGACAGTATTCTCGTGCTATTGTCAACGTGTACAGTTGGTGGAAAATATTACAAAATCGGACCGTATATTATTACATGACGCCTGGATTATTACATACTTTGTCATTAAATGCATCAGGTGATGAGATAGAACTGTTGACATAGTATGACATGATTGAGAGTGGAAAAGGAGATTGAATCAGCATGATGTCACACGGACACGCTGAAGCAAATCATGAAAACTACTTGCACAAAGCTGGAAAGATATAAAATTATAATGAGTATGTAAACTCCAGATCAATAGCATTCGTTATTTAGACAGAGTCGAGAAATCTTTATTGACGGAAATAATACACTGAGATGAGAGACTTGAGGACAAAATAAAGTGACAAAGTAAACGTTGTGTTAAACTGGTCTGATGGCTGTGAATCTTGTTTTATATTACACCTGCATTATATTTCAAATACTTCCCATTGGTTCCATTAAAGGTAATTCTGCAAAAAAAGTTTTTGGAAGTTATACCACCACATTTTGCTAATCATTTACAACTTTACTTGCACAAAAATCAAGAAATATAACTAATATTTCATACTTTGAGGAAAGTGTTGAACTTTTAAATAATATGTAATGATTCAGCAAAAGTTCAGTGTTGAAGTAAACTCAAAATCATGCTTAGATTAGAAAGTGTAAATTTGTCCAAAACAATGTGTTAAGAATTGCTCGGATTATTGTCTTTAAAAAGCATCTTGCTAACTTGAAGAATATAAGTTTAATCGTAATTCTTATACAGTGATATGCAGAGAAGTAAAAGGAACTAGTATAAAAAAATGAACTCAAAGATACACTCATACTGCATTATAGTTCAATGATACAAAACAGTTTTTGGTAGATACCAAAATGGCATGCGCCTACTGTAAATACCAGTATATTTTGTTTAGGTCGGTAAACATATTTTTTGAGTACATAGAAAGTTTGACATTTCCAAGATAACACAACTTGGATTATCCAGTACGAACTCTTTGTGTAATATCAGAGAAAGAGGCGATAATCGCACTGTCAAAACTTAAAAACGAAAATGCCAGTGGAACAGACGTTTTATTGTGTGACTTTGTATATGAACTAGTGATATTATTATCACAATACTTACTTAATTATTTTATACTTGATACTTTAAAATAAAAGCGCAACAACGAAATAAACTCCTTTTTTTGTTTATAAAAAGTGATACACTTTATCAGTTCACTATAGAGGGATATGTTTACTGTCGTTTAAAAAAAGAAGATACATACAGCTGTTGCGAATAACTGAATAACTGACGGGTTCTTCACAAAATTGATTTGTGGGAGAAGAACGGGCTGTCGTCAAGTCTGGATATTTCGTAGTTAACCATATATTCAAAATATACATTTTAATTTATCAAATGTATGAGGAAAGCACAAAAAAGATTTTGTGAGGTTTTAATAGATTTTGAAATGGCCTTTGAGCGAGAAAGATCTGGTAAAACATAAACGTTTAATTTATAATAAAGGTATTTCATCTCTATCATTCAATAAAGTTGTGAATGCTTGTGTTAAGTGTAATAATTTGTGTAATAATTTGTGTTAAGTGTAATAATTTGTGTTAAGTGTAATAATTTGTGTAATAATTTGTGTTAAGTGTAATAATTTGTGTTAAGTGTAATAATTTGTGTTAAGTGTAATAATTGTTTGAAAAATGTTATTGTCCGACTGGAGTACGGCAATGATGTATTGCTATGATTTAATACTATTCTTACGCAGGTACTGCTTTCGATGAGAACAATCGGTCAGCCTCGGAAAACTACGAACAATTTTATTCTGTAAGGAAGATAGAGATGGCCATCTACAAACCTACGAGAAACGGTACAATGGTCAACTTAATTTACTTATGAAACAATATTGATATTTGGACAGTATATTCTCCTCAAAACGTTCTTTGTACATGTGTCAGAAAAAGCCGGCCTGTCAAGCAGCAAAACCTATACATACACTGAAAAGGGGTTCATAAAAATTTGACACAGTACATGAACATACGCTGCTTTATAATATATAATTGATACAAATGTTTTCCCCTATTTTAAACAATAAATATATGGCATCTATGAAGCACTGATATCTAAAAAGTACACTCTGAGTTTTGTAAATTCACACTGTCTGTCAATCAATACACCATATGATTTTATTTGTCATGAATCGGGAAGAATGTACATGAATCACGTTTGATATATTTGAAATCTTAAATAGGTCAAATAACAAAGTTCCATGACAGTGTTATAATTTCCAATCGAAATGGGGTCAAAACTGTAATTGTTCGGAAAATTGTGTCATAAACATAATATTAAAAATGTATTTGGTATTGGTATCTTAAAACCCGGTGAAACTAATGAACAGCTGTTGATATACATGTTCAGACATCATTGTTAATACATTTTCACGCAGGAACTGACTGATATTGTTGATAGAATATATAGTTTATATTTTTATAAGTGTATTAAACTATTTTGGTAACCTAGATGAGTAGTATTATTAAACTGATATGTTGGTTTAGAGTAAGAAATTTACAATAAATACTAGAGTATGAATATATTCGCTGCAAAGACAGAATGTCTGATATGTAGCACAAAAACCCCACCCTAGTATAACTTTTTGTATTGTGTCCTATTTATTCTGTACCAAGGAGAAAGTATATACTCTTGGATGTTTATATAAATCCAAACATCCGAAAATTTTAATCATCTATAAATATGAAAATTATCGAAAGTTCTGTCTTAACAGGTAACTAATTACATATGAAACACAACAGCTGGAACAATTGACTCCATGTTGTTGTTGTATGGTTTAACCTCATTATTCAGCACAAGATATACTATTGATGGCAGTATTAAATTAATGGTGGAGGAAAAATCAGGAAAACCACCGACTCATCATAAGCTACTGGCAAGCTTTCTCATATACCCGTATTGACCGAATCTGAGACTCGAACCAGACAGAGGTGAGATGAGACTGATCCGTAACGGAGAGCACATTAGACCACTCGGCCGCTCGGGGCCCCTGACTCCTTGTTAAGACTATGTCTAGAAATACAAGCATGGATGAACAGTCATGATTTACAAAATCAAACGTTTATGTAACTAGTAATGCATATATGTCTACCGCGAAATGATGTATCTCATATTAAATTGTATGTATTTTTTGTAATAATAATAATAATAATAATAATAATAATAATAATAATAATAAAAGAAAGAAAGAAGAAGAAAAAGATGAACCAAAATAAAAGAATAAAAGCAACATTAATAATAACAATAACGATAACAATAAAGACATGATCAACAAATAATAATAATAATAATAATAATAATAATAATAATAATAATAATAATAATAATAATAATAATATATTATTAATTAATTAATTAAAATGGTTTTTCATTTTCATGAATAACATTAGCTGATACAAATTTGCCACTTTGTATCAGTTTGTGTTTTAGCCAGTCTATATCTTGGCCAATAGCGCTTGGTTTACAAAAAGATCGAGTCTGTGACATATATAACAGTAGCAGCAATTGTAAGCTAATAGGATGTTGTTTCGTTTTTTTTTTTTATGTTCTTTTTTTAAATTTTATTTTCTGTACAATTTTACATTCTGTAAGGAAAGAATGATTCTTTTAAAAAGAGAGATAAATAACATAGTTTTATTTGTGATATTTGGTGATTGTTTCTTCTCTATTATTTCTTTCAGGGAAACAACTCTAACGCAATGTTAGGTTATTTCTTTTGTGACGCGGTTTACAAGTTTGTTCCCAGTGTCTCAATCGAAATCAGAAGTAGAAATACTCTGAACCGGAAGCTGTGAAAGTACACAGTTGAATAACAGAACCACATGTTCAGTGTTTATTGAAAAGGTGGCAAATCTATACGATTCTTACTGAGATAAAAATAATGGAAACATCAAATTATTATTTTAAATAGCGGGTGCAACGTAAGCTGCAGACTTTTATATTTGTTGCTACGCAGACCTTAAGATGGTTTATTTTATTTGGGAAGAAACACATTACTGGCGGTTTCTGATCCTGAAATAGGGGTCTCAAGCAAGACCACAAGACACATTAGGATACCCCAGGACCACATGGGGCTCTTTACAAAGAAAACTAGAAGTATCTGCCCATGAATCGGGGGATTCTAACTTGTAACAATATATATTAAGTTATAGGTTAGAACCACAGCTTTTGATTCATGGACGGATATTCCTAATTTGACAAGACTCTCCATGAATACCTTAAGACTTTACCTATAACTACTTTAATTTCAAGAATAAACCCCACCCCCAAACAAACAACAAAACAAAACTGCGAATATTTAATTTAGCGATTTTTTTTGTGTTACGGGAAAAGTAGTGAGGGCATGATTTGCCAAGGCAAATAAACCTGTTTTGACGAGTGTTTGGGTACAGTAACGAATAGTTATCAACATTTATCAATAAGTAGCAATATCACAGAACCACGAAGAAGCCAATATATTTAGTGCATCATATAAGTTAAACTAAGTGACAAATTATTGTATATTACATTAGTATGTCAAAAACAATTTAACAATTCATCCTTTATTTTGTCAGTTATTAGCATAAACAATTTAATTATTCATTTGTCTGTATGTGTTTAATGTTTATTGGTCCTCATATTGACAGGCTTTCTTCGCTGACCAGCTTTTTGTGCAGTTTCTTCAGCCTTATTAATTACAGTGTATTTTCCACTATGTGATTTGATGTACATGTATTTTGATTTCTGCATACATTTTGATATTCATGAGGAAGTTTGTGAAGATCTCTCTCTGTTGTTTTTCGGATTTGCACCTGCAGGTAAAGTCATGTATGTGGTGAATGTGTTCTTTTTTTAATTTATTGATGGTTCCCACTGTCATGAAGAGTGCTTCTATATACCATGAAAATTAAAATGAGTTGTGTCACAATGAAAAGTTTATGTATTAGGGTATTGTGTTTTGGTTTCCAATCAACAGAGGGTTTTAGAATGCTATTGAAGGATTCTGTGTTGTTATTATTATTAATCCAATTCACGTGTTCAATATTTCTGTGGCTAGGTTTGAAAATGTATTTTTGTAGTCTTGGTTTGAAGTTTTACATAAAGTATGGTGCAATTGTTTGATGCTGTTTGTTGATGATTGTTTCCAGATGTTCTGCTTGGCTTTCTAAATCAATTGTAGTATTTGCGACTGTGATGTCACTTGTACCAACTGGGGGAATTACAATGATCATGACCCAGACCTTAAGAAATATAATAACTTATATTGATAATGATACTAATATTTAACCAACACATATAGAAAATATTAGCTATGTAATATTTGTTTACAAAATAAAAACATCAGTGTCTTTAGCCAGGAACACAATGAAATTAATTTTCGATTACAAATTAGAATTGTCGATAGGATTTGATGAATTAATTTAAAAAATAAATGGTGGTAAAAGGGGGGAGGGTGCAAAACATTTTGTTGTATTTTTTCGTATCATGGAAAATGATGAGAACAAGTTTCCTAAATAAACAGTATCTGACAAATTTTAGATAGTTCAATCAAACTTAACATCAACAAAATTTTCTGACATCATGGTCCCATCAGATATTGCTGGATTTTTCCGGGTATATGTTTTAAATAAGAGATATATAAATTACAGATTTATGTACGTTTTGCTTTATCTTCCAGATAGAGGAGAATGATGTATTATCTAATCTCTAGAAACATAATGCATAATATTCCACCAACTTGAACCAGATGTCAAGGCAATCAATACTCTCAGTACTATTAACATCAATGCATACCAAAATAAGTAAAATATTGAACAAGCATACTAAAGAAAACAAGACATAAAAATGGATGCACCTGTACTTGTTAGGTTCTACCTAATCTGGTATTTCTTAAAATCATCATTGTTGAAAAAACATAATTGCAGTTCATAATTTCAGGTATATGCAGATACTTATTAAAACATTACTAAAAGAAACTTTATTAAAATTACCTGTGCCAAAAGATATAATAATTTTTCGTTGTAAGTAGATGTACTGATCTCTAAGGTGAAACATTTGTTGCACATATATGGTATGTAATAAAGTTCAGTGAAAAAAGGTGAATTCCTCAACATACAACTGTTTTCAGTTTGAATGATTCCATTGACTGCATTGAGTCACAATGAATGATTCCATTGACTGCATTGAGTCACAATGAATGATTCCATTGACTGCATTGAGTCACAATGAATGATTCCATTGACTGCATTGAGTCACAATGACATACAGATTAAACAACAGGAACTGCATGGAAAAAAGGCAGCTCTTCCACTAGTTGCAATTTTGGGCTATTTTGGAAACATTTTTAAACTTTTATATTGAAGGACATCAATTTTGCATCACCTGAATAGTTTGGATGTAAGCTGTCACAAATATACGTGTGTGTGTGCTTTTCGAACTGAATTCCACAGTTGAGAAAACAATTTCATGCTGCATAATTATCTTAAATTTTTGAATCACTACTGAATGCACTGCATTGTCTGCAAATGTCCTTTATTGCTACTTTTTTGTACCTGTAAATCAAAACTCATGCTGATGAAACAATGCCTAATTCCTAATTATAACACCTGGATGTAAACCACTTTTAATCATGAGTATAATGGGCTTCAAAACATCTGTTTATGCTAGAACTCTGTCCAATACCCTTAACTCTTTCAGCGCATTCCTACCACTAGTATACAACTTGTATATGCAAGAATATGCTGTTGTTTTAAGTTGGTGCTAATATATACAAAATAATTCACTTGTTCTTTGTCAAAGCTGATTTTATTTGGTCAAAGTAAAATACCTTTTTAAGTTTTAGGTTCATTAAATAAAAGCTGATAAATACATTGGATGTTAAGCAGGCCTTATTATTGTTAAGCAGGCCTTATTATTATTCTTTTAATATTTAATTTCTTGGCCACATAAAATTGTTAAACAATATCTCAAAGTCTTATCGATGATGAAAATTTAGTTTTGTTAGTCAGATCTGGTTTACTTTTATAACCTTAGTATTTTAATGATTATATTTAATTTACCTTGTACTAGTATAACAACCATCTAATTTATAAATTGAACATTTTCATGTTTTGGGTACAGTAGTAAAATATAATTTGATGTATTTATTATGATAGAATCAGATTATGTGAATTGCCTCAGTGGCATAATTTTGAAATGAATAAATTCAGTTTTATCTATAATAACTATTTTGTCATATCTGGAATAATATTTATTTATGGAATGTGGCAGTAATATGTCAGATGGAGCTTGAGCATGTATAGTCTAGGGTACCTTGTAAAGCACTGTTAGGATTGTCATGGACATCTACAAGTCTTTTGGAAGATACAGATAAAGGTAACATAACTCTCCATTTTACTTTTTTTTCCCAGACAAGTTCAAAATACATGGAGAAAATTGTTGAGCAGAAAGTTGAAAGTGTCAACAAGAAAGCTTGATTGACTTACAGAATTTGTTCAGGGCACTGAACAAGGAAATCATAAAAATAAGGACCCAACTGTTTACCATTAGCTCTGTTGAAAAATGGTTGTTAGATAGACTTGAACGACAGTGTGAGGGAGTTAACTTCAAATGATGTACTTTTACATGTGACCCACAATTGTAAGATAATAGTTTTATTCATAATAACAGTTCTTAGAAACTTTGGAATACAGTTTGTGAAATTCCAATAACAAAATTTCAAATGCTGAATTGTTTTTGTAAAAGATTCAATATTATTGTCAATATTCAAAGATCTGTTCATTCAGACCTTTTGAGGAACTTTGGATGGAGCCAGATTGTATCAGCTAGAAGAGAGCAGAGTCAGAATTTATCAACAAGGTCAAGTGACCGAAGTCCAGTGTTACATCCTTTA